>CM038713.1:42113536-42321036 GCA_021613375.1 Megaleporinus macrocephalus
GTAAATGTTAGGTTGGTTTGACATCAGGTTTTGGGTTGTCATCAAGATTATGGTTAGAGTATGTGTTATGGCCAGGGTACAGTGATTAGTTTTGGATTAGGATTAAAGATACAAGTAGATTAGGGTCTGATTGAGGTTTGGGATTGTGGTCAAGGTTTGGATTGGAGTGAATGTTGAGTGACAGAGAATCAGGGTCTTATGGTCAGGGATAGGTTTTGGATTAAGATTAAGAGTAACTTTGTGTTTACACTTTGAAGTTAAGATTAGTGGTAAATAAAATGGCATGGTCAGGGTTAAGTGTTTTTATGGTGAAATTTAAGATCTTGGTTAGGTTTGGAGTTTAGATTAGAGAGAATGTTAGGTGTAGGACTAGAGTTAGGATTAAATTTTGAGTTGAAATTAAGATGACAGGTAGATTCAGTTTTATGATCAGATGAGAGTTAAGTGTTAAATTTAGGTTTTGCATTAAAATTAAGGTTAAGTTTAGGATCCAGGTTAGGTTTGGGTTTTAGGGCAAGGTTTGGATTACAGTGAATGTTAGGCACAATATTACACTTAGGTTTATGTTTTGAGTTGACATTATGATTACGATAAGAGTCAGCATAGGGGTTATGGTAAGGGTTAAGAGTGAGGGTTAAGTTTTGCAATAAGATTAGTGTAAATTCAGGATCTGGGTTAGGTTTGGCTTTTAGGGGCAGGTTTGGATTAGAGTGAATGTTAGGCACAGGATTAAATTTAGGTTTCTGGGTTAAGTGTTGGGGTTATGTTTTTGGATTGAGATTATAGTTAAATTTAGGGTTATGGGTAAAGTTTGGATTAGAGTGAATGTTAGGTGTAGGATTAGGGTTTTGGGTTTATATTGAGGTGAGTATTAGGCTTCAAGTCACATCAGTTCTGGATAGATACAGTTTCACAAATAACCGATAATGTATGCATGTCGATAGCATGATCTGGTTTTTACTGTAATCCCAGGAAGCTATGAGGAAATGGACTGGGAATACTCTTCTTATACTGATAGGAATGCCTTTAGCAGACACCGCAGGTGGACTGTCCCAAAGCTACTGACAGAGGAGCGCTATGTATACATTTGTATGATGTACACATCCCAAGACAATAATATGAATTATTAATGCACTGTATTACCGGGACACTTGTGATGATGTGGAGTTGTTCCCAGTGTGGAACTGCTACCAGTAGGGCACTACAGGCCTGACGAAGCTTGAAATAAATGAAAGGCTATGGTTTCTGTGGGAAAACCTTGGCGCTGCTTTAAATCAGCCTTTGCTAGTGCTGGTCCACTGCACACTTCAGTGTTGTTCCCTGCTGTAACACATCCATTTTAACCTCATCAAGTGTTTGTAAATGAGCTGATGAGTTGAATCAGGTGTGTTGGAGCAGGAAATTGATTAAAAAGTGTAGTGCAGGGCCTCCAAGAGCCCTAGCCTACAGCTACTTCTGTTCTGCTGTTCTTTTGGGGGGTATCTTTGTACTGTTATTGTAATTGGGAATGTGTGCATAATTAATATTTGCCCTGGCGTTAACCTGGCAAAGATATTAACTAGATCAAATATGCAAGACTGCAAAAATGTTAGTGCTTATCAAATACACTGTATCGACAAAAGTATTGGGACACCTATACATTACACCTGTGGGAGCTTTTATGGCATCCCATTCTAATTGCATAGGCATTAATATGGAGCTGGTCCCACTTTGCAGCTATGATGGCTGCCACCGTTCTGGAAAGCTTTGAACAATATTTTGGATTATCTGTGGGAAGTTTTGCCCATTCATCCAGAAAAGCACTTGTGAGGTCAGACACTGATGGTGAACGAGAGGATCTGGCTTGCAATCTTTGTTCTAGTTTATCCCAAAGGTGTTGGATGGGGTTGAGCTATGGACTGGGTCAGTCAAGTTCTTCCACAACAAACTTACCCAACCAGCCTGTGTGGAACTTCTTTGGTCACTGAGACACAGTGGAACATGATGGAACAGAGAAGGTCCAAAATGTCTTGGTCTTTTTTGCTTCACAGGAAGTGGCCTGAAGAACACCACCCATAGCATCATCATCCCTCCTCCACCAAACTCTACAGTCACAGTGCAGTCTGACAGGTAACGTTCTTCCGGCAATCGCCAAACCCAGACCTATCCATCATACTACCAGATAGAGAAGCGTGATTAGTCACTCCATAGAACATGTGTCCTAGCTCCAGAGTCCAGTGTTGGCCCTTTACACCAACATCCATCCATCCGCCGCTCAGCATTGTTCTTGGTGGTGTGAGGCCTGTTTGCAGCTGCTCAGCCCGGGAAATCCATGCAATGAAACTTTTCTGCTGATGTTAAAGCCAGATGAGGTGTGCAGGTATTGATCAGCAGCGTGTTGGAGACGTTTACGCACTGTGCTCCTCAGCACTCGACGACCCCACTCTGTAAGTTCATTAACTTCCACTTTTCAACAATACCACTGACAGTTGATGGTGGAAAATCTATGAGGGAAGAAATTTCATCAACTGACTTCTTGGCATCCTATTACAGACCACGCTGGAATTCAGTGAGCTCTTTAAAATGACCCATTATTTCACTAATGTCTGTAAAGACTGCATGACTAGCTGCTTGATTTTATACTCCTTAAATCAAACACCTGAATTCAATAATCTGGAGCTGTGTCCTAATACGTCGCTCCATACAGTGGTCCGTTTTGCTGTTTTGTTGTATACAGGGGGAAAATAGAATTGAACAGAAAATATTCAGTGAATTATGATGAAAATTAGTTAATGAATTATGATGAAAAGTGAATAATATTAAAATGATAATATTTGCTTCACAGCCAGTTTTATTATTAACAGCTATATATATAAATGGTGGCACGTTGGTACAGTGGTAAGCACTGTTGCCTCACAGCAAGACAATCTGGGTTCGATTCCCAGTCCGGGCCATTATGAGTGTGTGTATGTATATATATATATATATATATATATATATATATATATATATATATATATATATATATATATATGATTGGCCAGCAGCATTAAACATTTACAATTAAATATAAAGGCCAGTTATGTGTACAACTACATATTCATTGTTGAATACAGCCAACCTAGATACTTCTAATATACGTCTAGGTTGATATTGCCAAACCTAGACATGCACGGGGTTATTTTTTATTTTTCTTTTCTTTTAATCACGAGCACGCTCCAGACATTCATTTTCACTGCAGTGTTTAATAAAAAAATAATTATTTCATATGTAGTCATTATTGTATCTGCTGTCTTAATGCTAAAACCTGTTACAGCCAAGCTAATGATGCATTTACTGGGCTTCAGAATACTTTTAGCCCTTTTGAAAGCTGGTACGCAGGAAAAATAAACCTCAAACCGGAACCAGTATGTACTTGGGTCAATTCTCAAGTGAATCATGTGAATTATAGCATATTAAAGGCATATGAATCCTATTTTCCTTCCAAAACATTCAACATTTTAGCCTCAAACTCAACATTGGCTATATTTTGGTTCAATCTGCTCTGTTCGTATTAACTGCTATTTAAATTCAGTGGGATTGGACTGAACTGAACTGAATTGAACTGATTGAATAGCGATTTTGTGGTTATTGCTATTTAAAACAAGTTGCTTCTGCTAATGACTGGAGGTGCAGCCAGTGTTAATGTTTAATCCAGATTTAGTATGAAGTCAAGTACAGTTCCTTAGACTACATGATTGTTTCAGTTTGACTTTATTCACATCATACTAATACAAGGCTGTGCGGTAGAACTAAACACTGTCACGTCTCCAGTGCAGCACTTCAGAAGTTACAGTTAAAGAAAAGTTGAAAGGAGATAAATAAGCAACAGTTCTAATTTAAAAGATGGCATATTAGTGTAGTTTATAGGTTAGATTTAAAACAAACATTTAGTTGACATCTTGTTGACAGTGAAAGTTTCATGGTTGGGTTTGTGGGCCATGAGTTGCAGAAGGTTAGCAATAACTTGGATTTCAAGAATAAAACCATAGTGCAATAGATAGAAAGAGAGAGAGAGAGAGAGAGAGAGAGAGAGAATGAACGAGAGATAGAGGGAGAGAAAGAGAAACAGAGTGAGAGAGAGAGAGTGGGTTGGAGAGAGACAACAACAGAGAGAGATAAAGAGAAACAGAGAGTAAGAAAGAAATAAAGAGAAACAGAGAGTAAGAAAGAGATAGAGAGAGAAACAGAAAGAGAGAGACAGACAGAGTGATAGAGAGAGAAACAGAGTAAATAAGTGAGAGAGAAAGAAAGAGGGAAAAAGAGAGAAAGAGAAACAAAGAGAGAGAGAGAAAGAGACACAGAGAGAGAGGAAGAGAAAGAGAGAAAAAGAGAGAGAGAGAGAGAAGGAGAAACAAAGAGAGAGAGAGAAAGAAAGGGAGAGAGAGAAAGAGAAAGAGAAAAGGAGAAAGAGAAAGAGAGAAAAAGAGAAAGAGAGAGAGAGAAAAAGAGAAAGAGAGAGAGAAAAAGAGAAACAAAGAGAGAGAGAAAGAAAGGGAGAGAGAGAAAGAGAGAGAGAGAAAGAGAGAGAGAGAGAGAGAGAGAAAGTGCAGAAAGAGAGTACAGCTAATAAGGCTGATATCGTGAGGCTGGTGAAGTGGCAGCTGAGCTGAACTCGCTGTAGGAACATGAGGGGACAGTTTTAGATGTCTGGTGTTGAATTTGGTAAAGTGGTGCTCACAGCAGAAGGGCCGGGGAGAGAGAGGGTTCTGAAGTGTGGACCACCCCCATGCTTAATTGGGCTTGCCTTCGTTTGACACTCATCAAATATTGGGTTAAGTACCTTTTACAGATAATTGGAAAATGTAAATTGACTGTAATTGCGGCTCTCTTGGTTACTGTGTCCATTTGTAACCTCATTTGGGGAAATGAATTCAGAGGCACTTCTGGGTTTGTTCTTTTTTTAAATCTTTAATAACAAAGGAAACTAAACTCTGTGTTTTTTAGGGACACTGTTTGGTCCAGGATTTGGTCAACATGTGCTCAGCTACTCTGAGAGAAGTATTGGGATAATGATTTTTTGGGTTGGTCCCACCTCAGATGTGGATGTACTCACTGTGTGTGTGTGTGTGTGTGTGTGTGTGTGTGTGTGTGTGTGTGTGTGTGTGTGTGTGTGTGTGTTTTCTTTTACAGGTATATTTGTGAGGACCACATGTCCTCAATAGTATAGGACAATCTCATTTTTTTGGTAAAGTGAGGACGTTTTGCTGGTCCTCACATTAACACATGTCCTTTTCTCCAATTTGTAAAAAAAAATCTAATAGAGCAGAAAATTAGTCTTTTGGGTACTAAGGTTAAGGTTAGGGTTAGGTTTAGGTGTAGTAGTATATAAGGTACTGAGGTTAAGGTTGGGGTTAGGTTTAGATGTAGGTGTAGTATTATATAAGGTACTAAGGTTAAAGTTAGGGTTCGGTTTAGGTTTAGGTGAAGTATTATATAAGGTACTAAAGTTCAAGTTAGGGTTAGGTTTAGGTATTGGTGTGGTATTATATAAGGTACTAAGGTTAAAGTTAGGGTTCGGTTTAGGTTTAGGTGGTACTAAGGTTAAGGTTATGTTCAGGTGTAGTATTATTTATTTATAGTAAAACAAAGATCAATAGAAACCTATGAATGACCTTACTAATATATGACCTCACTAATATAGTAAGACAATTATTTGGACTTTCCTACCAAACCTCTTGAAACACATCGGTTCACCTCCACAACGTCTCAGTGTTTATTCATTCGCCATTTATTTATTCTCCTCCAATTTCCACCTAATGTATTAATTTATTCAGCACTGATGCTGCGTGTCTGATCTACTGCGCTCTTAAATATAAAAGGTTCTTTGGAATGATGCCACAAGAAAAGAACACGGTTGACGGATGGTTCTTTACAGAGCTGTTTTTTCTAAGTGAGGTGTGTGAGGGTGAAGAATGCTTTAAAAAGTTTAAAGGGGTCATAGAATAGAATATTTACATGGAGAGTTGAGTACATAGAACTCACACGCCGTGAACCTCAAACACTGCTGTTCATCCTTCAGATACAAATCCTGCATTTACAAAAGAAGCTAATTCCCAAATCCGTCAGTCCTGACCCAAAATGAGGCACCTGATCATTTAAAAGTCTTTATCTGATCAATATGTGTGTGTTCACCAGTAAGAACAGCAGATCTGATCAGAACAGATGTAAATAATCATACACACAATACAAAGTAACATGAATATCTTATTGTGAGAGAAGTAGATCAGATCTTGAGCTCCAGTTTGAAGAACAAAGTTAGGTTTCTGATTTCTCCTGGACGCCCCAGACATTGTATGAATGTGTTCAGTTCCTTCAGCAGCAAATCTTGATTAAGCTTAATGAAGTACTGAGCAGTCAAAGCAGGTATAGTGGTTAGTACGGTGGTGTAGTGGTTAGTAAGGTGGTGTAGTGTTTAGTAAGGTGGTGTAGTGGTTAGTATGGTGGTGTAGTGGTTAGTACGGTGGTGTAGTGGTTGGTATGGGGGTGTAGTGGTTAGTACGGTGGTGTAGTGGTTAGTATGGTGGTGTAGTGGTTAGTATGGTGGTGTAGTAGTCAGCATGGTGGTGTTGTGGTTAGTATGGTGGTGTTGTGGTTAGTATGGTGGTGTAGTGGTCAGTACAGTGGTGTAGTGGTTAGTATGTTGGTGTAGTGGTTAGTATGGTGGTGTAGTGGTCAGTACAGTGGTGTAGAGGTTAGTATGGTGGTGTAGTGGTTAGTACGGTGGTTTAGTGGTCAGTACAGTGGTGTAGTGGTTAGTAAGGTGGTGTAGTGGTTAGTACGGTGGTGTAGTGGTTAGTACGGTGGTGTAGTGGTTAGTACAGTGGTGTAGTGGTTAGTAAGGTGGTGTAGTGGTTAGTACGGTGGTGTAGTGTTTAGTAAGGTGGTGTAGTGGTTAGTTTGGTGGTGTAGTGGTTAGTATGGTGGTGTAGTAGTTAGTACAGTGGTGTAGAGGTTAGTACGTTGGTGTAGTGGTTAGTACGGTGGTGTAGTGGTTAGTACGGTGGTGTAGTGGTTAGTATGGTGGTGTAGTAGTTAGTACAGTGGTGTAGAGGTTAGTACGTTGGTGTAGTGGTTAGTACGGTGGTGTAGTGTTTAGTAAGGTGGTGTAGTGGTTAGTTTGGTGGTGTAGTGGTTAGTATGGTGGTGTAGTAGTTAGTACAGTGGTGTAGAGGTTAGTACGTTGGTGTAGTGGTTAGTACGGTGGTGTAGTGGTTAGTACGGTGGTGTAGTGGTTAGTACGGTGGTGTAGTGGTCAGTATGGTGGTGTAGTGGTTAGTATGGTGGTGTAGTGGTTAGTACGGTGGTGTAGTGGTTAGCACAATGGTGTAGTGGTTAGTACGGTGGTGTAGTGATTAGTACGTTGGTGTAGTGGTTAGTATGGTGGTGTAGTGGTTAGTACGGTGGTGTAGTGGTCAGTATGGTGGTGTAGTGGTTACCACAATGGTGTAGTGGTTAGTACGTTGGTGTAGTGGTTAGTACGGTGGTGTAGTGGTTAGTATGGTGGTGTAGTGGTTAGTACGGTGGTGTAGTGGTTAGTACAATGGTGTAGTAGTTAGTATGGTGGTGTAGTGGTTAGTACAATGGTGTAGTGGTTAGTACATTGGTGTAGTGGTTAGTATGGTGGTGTAGTGGTCAGTACGGTGGTGTAGTGGTTAGTATGGTGGTGTAGTGGTTAGTACGTTGGTGTAGTGGTTAGTATGGTGGTGTAGTGGTTAGTACGGTGGTGTAGTGGTTAGTATGGTGGTGTAGTGGTTAGTACGTTGGTGTAGTGGTTAGTATGGTGGTGTAGTGGTTAGTATGGTGGTGTAGTGGTTAGTATGGTGGTGTAATGGTTAGTACGGTGGTGTAGTGGTTAGTATGGTGGTGTAGTGGTTAGTACGTTGGTGTAGTGGTTAGTATGGTGGTGTAGTGGTTAGTATGGTGGTGTAGTGGTTAGTACGTTGGTGTGGTGGTTAGTATGGTGGTGTAGTGGTTAG
Source organism: Megaleporinus macrocephalus (assembly GCA_021613375.1). Taxonomy (NCBI): domain Eukaryota; kingdom Metazoa; phylum Chordata; class Actinopteri; order Characiformes; family Anostomidae; genus Megaleporinus; species Megaleporinus macrocephalus. The sequence goes on from CM038713.1 coordinate 42,121,534, forward strand.
TATGGTGGTGTAGTGGTTAGTACGTTGGTGTGGTGGTTAGTATGGTGGTGTAGTGGTTAGTATGGTGGTGTAGTGGTTAGTATGGTGGTGTAGTGGTTAGTACGGTGGTGTAGTGGTTAGTATGGTGGTGTAGTGGTTAGTATGGTGGTGTAGTGGTTAGTACGTTGGTGTGGTGGTTAGTATGGTTGTGTAGTGGTTAGTATGGTGGTGTAGTGGTTAGTATGGTGGTGTAGTGGTTAGTACGGTGGTGTAGTGGTTAGTATGGTTGTGTAGTGGTTAGTATGGTGGTGTAGTGGTGAGGATGTGATGGACTGGCGAACTGTCCATGGTGTACCCCGCCTTCGCCCAATGTCGCTGGGACTGGCTCCAGCCCTCCCGTGACCCCAACTATTGGCATAAAGCAGAAGATAATGGATGGATGGAAAGATGGATGGATGAGTTAAATAAACAAACTGATGTATGTAAAAGCATTACTTACTGTATTAATACTCTTTAAATATTTAAATAATAAAGTGTTTGGCTGAATAAATAAAAGCTTTATTAAATATAATAATGTCTCTAAGTGCCTCAAACTTTTGCAAGCATAGATGATCTTCAACCTCATTTAAAGATGAAGCAAAAACGTGAGGCACTTGGGGACATTATTTTTCCAAGTGCCTCCTATTTGCCAACTTCTTGATTGAATGTTCCGTTCCACCTTAAATGTGGCAGCTTGTACAGGCGGCAGAAACATACTGTTCCCGGCTGTGAAGAGGATGTCAGCACTTTCCTACACTTCCTAAGGAAGTTTGAACAAGCGTGGTCGATGCTCATCTTTAAACGAGGCTTTAAACATTGCTCCCTATTCGCCAGCTTCTTGATTAAATGTTTACTTCCACCTTAAATGCTACAGCTTGCTCAGACACCAAAATGTAGCGGCGGCTCCATTTAAGGTGGAATGGAATTCGTAAAACCAGTTGGTGAACAGGAAGCTGACTTAATCCTGAACAACTTTCATTCAAAGATTTGCAGGTTTGACAGTTTCTCAAACCTTTGACCACACTGAGTCTTCCTGCAGCGAAACTGGGCATGTTAAACCACATCTGGGTATGTCTGTAAGTCACATACTATATAGACATGAAAGATTGAAATTTGAGTTTGAAAAACTCAAAGAAAAACATCTCTCTATTTTTGTCCATTTTTTTTTTATTTTCTACATCCTCTGAATGCAGCCACTGCTGTGTACAATGTGTGAAACTGTCAGGATGAATGGACCAGAAGAAATACTCTGAAACAAATAAAGCTGATAAAAAATGTCCATAGACATTAACAAAAAAACAAAAATAATCTAAAATTTAGTAACTTTACAGGTGAGAAGAAAAACTTCTTTACTCTCAATGCTGGTCAATGTGAAGTGGTTTTATTCCGAGTGATTTTGGAGCGTTTCTATTAGAGATGGACCGGTCAGCATTTTTGAGGCTGATTCCGATCACCAATCACCTTTCAGGGCAATCGGCTGATAGCCGATACCGATCGAGGGGGTTTTACGAAGGGCTCCTCTTCCTGGATGAAACTCTAGAAACTCTGGAAATGGAGAAAACAAGCTAATTTGTTTAACGCCATCGATCGGCTCTCGGGATTGGCTAAATTAAAAATTAAAAATGATTTTAAATAAAAGGTGATCGGAATCAGCCTTAAAATTGCTGACCAGTCAATCTCTATTAGAAACGCTCCAAAATCACTTGGAATAACACCACTTCACATTGACCAGCATTGAGAGTAAAGTTTTTACTTCTCTCATGTAAAAATACTAAATTGAAGATTATTTTTGTTTTTTCTGGACATTAATGATTTGCACTCATTGTAAATGTTTGTATCAGCTTTATATATTTTAGAGCATTTCCACTGGTCCATTCATTTGTTTAACGCCATCGATCGGCTCTCGGGAGTGGCTAAATTTAAAATAATAAAAAATATATAATAATAAAATAAAATTATGCGTTCCCGAGAGCAGATTGATGGCGTTAAACAAATAAGGCTAATGTCTGGACATAGCTGATCGATCTTTCCATCTCTAGTTTCTATTGGTCCATTTATCATGAAACCTTTTTTGACAGGACATAAAAAGCAACTGTCGTGTTCAAATAAAACAGAAAAATAAAATGAATCAATTTTGGTGAGTGTTTTAGCATCTCGTTGACTGACGTTTACAATGTGTGAAAATGTCATGATAAATGGACCAATAGAAATGCTCCAAAATAGCTTTGGTTCCATTGACTTCCATTGAAAGTAGAGAAGGTTTCTGGCCATTTTAAATATACTTACTTTTCTTCTTGCACAGCTTATGACCCCGTGAAGATCTTTCCTGATGAACCAGAGCTTCTACAATGAGGACAAGTTCACAGTGCACAGTCAAGCCAAGAGCTCTTTAGGACCCTGTAGGTCTGATGGGACGTTGATCATGTCCATGAATGAGGCCTTCAACACATTTGGAGGAGAATGCTCAACACTCAGAGCGTCATTAGGACTCACTCTAACACACTTCTAGGTGTTTGAAGGTTATTACTAACACAACTTAACTCTAAGTTCACGTTCCCTGTGATCAATCCTGACACTAAGGCAAAACTGCCTCCTCAGCGCCTCCACTACCCTTGATAAAACATACACAACATTGATTGGTGCCTAGTTTTCCGTCTGTGGTAATGAGACCCAGGTATACACACGCTTTCATCAGAGTTTCAGACTGAAGATGTTGGAGGTTTCAAGAGCTCATGGTTTTTAAGTGAGTTCTGAAAATCTTAAGTAGATAAACCTCACTTTGGCAGGAAGTTTGGCAAACTTTGGTCAATTGAAATACACACTCACCAAGCCACGCCTCCTTGTATCTACATTGTCCATTATATCAGCTCCACTGATCATATAGGAGCTACACCTACAGACTGTAGTTCATCTGATTCTCTGTGTACATTGTTACTCTGTTCTTTAATGGTCAGGACCCCCGCAGGGCCATCACAGAGTAATTAGTATTTGGGTGGTGGGTCATTCTCAGTCCAGCAGTGACACTGAGGTGTTTAAACACTCCAGCAGCAGCACTGCTGTGTCTGATCCACTCACACCAGCACAACAAGCAATCTATAATTTCTTTATGTGCTTTTCAGCCTTGTTACTATATACCATAAAAGAACGTCCTGGCCCGAGGATAGAGCCCTGTGGAACTCTTTAAAGTATGTGCAAAGGGATGTGCATTCAAATACATTATATACATTAAAAATAGCGGCTGAAAACTAGTGAAAAGGCTGAACTACACAGTAGTGAACTGTGTATTAAGTCATTTTTGTGTTCAGAACATTTTAAAGCGTGCCCAAAATCACAGCTTGATGGTGTACATTTAGTATTTAGTACATGCTTTAATGCTATAAAAACTGGAGCACATTGGTGCTGGTGTTTCTCCCACTTGCTCACAAGTTACTATACACCGTAAAATACCAATTTCAAATGACAGTAAAACTGACCAATCATATCTTGCCTCTAAGTAAACATCGATGTGTTAACCACTAAACCCGCATACTGACCACTACACCACAATACTAACCACTACACCACCATACTAACCACTACACCACCATACTAACCACTACACCACCATACTAACCACTACACCACCATACTAACCACTACACCACCGTACTAACCACTACACCACCATACTAACCACTACACCACCATACTAACCACTTCACCACCGTACTAACCACTACACCACCTTACTAACCACTACACCACCATACTAACCACTACACCACCGTACTAACCACTACACCACCTTACTAACCACTACACCACCATACTAACCACTACACCACCATACTAACTACTACACCACCATTCTAACCACTACACCACCGTACTAACCACTACACCACCGTACTAACCACTACACCACCATACTAACCACTACACCACCGTACTAACCACTACACCACCTTACTAACCACTACACCACCATACTAACCACTAAACCTGCGTACTGACCACTACACCACCGTACTAACCACTACACCACCATACTGACCACTACACCACCGTACTAACCACTACACCACCATACTAACCACTACACCACCATACTAACCACTACACCACCTTACTAACCACTAAACCACCGTACTAACCACTACACCACCATACTGACCACTATACCACCATAATAACCACTACACCAGCATACTAACCACTACACCACCATACTAACCACTACACCACCATACTGACCACTACACCACCATACTAACCACTACACCACCGTACTAACCACTACACCACCATACTAACCACTACACCACCGTACTAACCACTACACCACCTTACTAACCACTACACCACCATACTAACCACTAAACCTGCGTACTGACCACTACACCACCGTACTAACCACTACACCACCATACTGACCACTACACCACCGTACTAACCACTACACCACCATACTAACCATTACACCACCATACTAACCACTACACCACCTTACTAACCACTACACCACCGTACTAACCACTACACCACCATACTAACCACTACACCACCATAATAACCACTACACCAGCATACTAACCACTACACCACCGTACTAACCACTACACCACCGCACTAACCACTACACCGCCGTACTAACCACTACATCGCCGTACTAACCACTACACCGCCGTACTAACCACTACATCGCCGTACTAACCACTACACCGCCGTACTAACCACTACATCGCCGTACTAACCACTACACCGCCGTACTAACCATTACACCACCATACTAACCACTACACCTCCGTACTAACCACTACACCGCCGTACTAACCACTACACCGCCGTACTAACCACTACACCCCCATACTAACCATTACACCACCATACTAACCACTACACCACCATACTAACCACTACACCACCGTACTAACCACTACACCACCGTACTAACCACTACATCACCATAATAACCACTACACCACCGTACTAACCACTACACCACCATACTAACTACTACACCACAATACTAACCACTACACCACCGTACTAACCACTACACCACCAAACTAATCACTACACCACCGTACTAACCACTACACCACCATGCTAACCACTACACCGCCGTATTAACCACTACACCACCATACTAACCACTACACCACCGTACTAACCACTACACCGCCGTACTAACCCTACACCACTGTGCTGACCTCTACACCACCGTACTGACCAGTACACCACCATACTGACCTCTACACCACCGTACTGACCAGTACACCACCATACTAACCACTACACCACCATAGTAACCACTACACCACCATACTAACCACTACACCATTGTACTAACCACTACACCACCGTACTAACCATTACGTCCCCGTACTAACCATTACGTCCCCGTACTAACCACTACACCACCGTACTAACCACTACACCACCATGCTAACCATTACGTCCCCGTACTAACCACTACACCACCGTACTAACCACTACACCAGCATACTAACTACTACACCACCATACTAACCACTACACCACCATACTAACCACTACACCACCGTACTAACCACTACACCACCATACTAACCACTACACCTCCGTCCTAACCACTACACCACCGTCCTAACCACTACACCACCGTACTAACCACTACACCACCGTACTAACCACTACAACACCATACAAACCACTACACCACCTTACTAACCACTACACCACAATACCAACCACTACACCACCTTACTAACCACTACACCACCTTACTAACCACTACACCACCTTACTAACCACTACACCACAGTGCCTCCTCTACTCAATAAAATAATTCCAATTAAATTTTCAACCAAACAGTGTAAACAACTTTTCTGATTAAGTAATAGTAACGAAGTAAGAAGTATTCATAACTTGATGGCACAAATAACAGCCTACAGCTAGCCATGCCTCCAGTTACAGGTTCTCTGCTGCAGCATTCGCTTCTCTAACTCCAGGTAAGCTAAGGCACTGCCTACTACGCCGGCCAGCCTGCCCTACTCGAGACCAGTAGTGCCCAGCGGCTACACTCCACTGGGAAACGGAGGATATTCCATGGATTTTGCCGCTACACTGTGAGCTCCGTTATGGCTCACCGATCCTCCGTTACAGCACTGAGGCGATAAGTTGGCCCACTTTAGCCCCTTTGGTCTGTTTGATCTACCACTACCAGCCTGAGGTGTGGTTCCAATACCTTCATCTGACAACCGGCAGAATTTCAGGACTTGAAATAAAATGGGTATTTGGTTTCACAATTTCGAAGCCTGATTGCTGTAAACTTGCAATTTTCTAAATCATTTCAATTTGGTTGGATGGCTAATAACATATTTTATTAATTTATTATTTAATGTGTATTAATGTATACGATAACTGCTCGGCTGTTGGTCTGCTGAGCTGCTGGTGTTGCTGATGATGACAGCATTCATGCTAATCATACTTACAACCAAGGGTGTAGGAGCGGGTTTGACATTGGTGGGGACACATTTGCTAATATGAATCAAAGACCACCCTATCCCCTAAATATTACCTATAAGCTGATTCCACTGTAGGTAAGGTAGTAAATCACTGTATGTATAGTGACAACACTTGTGGAATTACATCCTTTTATTTATTCATTTTTTAATGTATTTAATTTATTATATTTAATTATATTTACATATTCAGTGTAGTAGCAGTCAGAATTTCAGGACTTGAAATAAAATAGCTATTTAGTTTCATACTTTCGAAGCCTGATAGTTGTAAAATCATTTACATTTGCTTGGATGGCTAATAATAAATTTTATTATTTAATATGTGTTCATGTAACACAATAACTGCTCGGCTGTTGGTCTGCTGAGCTGCTGGTGATGCTGATGACGACAGCACCAAGTGTATGCATACATAAAATCCAATCTAAATGTTCATATTTATGTCGCACACCTATGAAATGGATATGTATCTGATCTAGCACCACATATCAACGCTGTCTGAAGTAAAACTAGTCAATTGTTGTTGATTTTTATTTTCCCACTTGTTTAAAAGCTTAAAAACTCTCTCATGAAGAGTCTATAGAGTCACATACACTAACATAATGTTGGAGTAGATATTAATACTAGCAGTAATATGAATCAAAGCCCACCCTATCCCCTAAACATTACCTATAAGCTGATTCCACTGTGGGTAAGGTAGTAAATCACTGTATGTATAGTGACGTAGAACAACATTTGTGAAATAAGAGTAAATTACTAAGAAATAAACAAAATACAACATTATCTGTACGTCTGATTATTATTAGATAAATCCAATTAAAGACCACTTTACAAACTAAACTAGATACTCCACATTACATGGTACTGTTAAAACCTTTAAATTATACATACAATATCTGGATTATATACATGTATAACCAACAAAGTATTATTTTCTTTGAAGCATAATGCTGAAATGAAATAATAAATAAATGTATGTTGAGGTTTCCTGACTAGACTAGACTAACATTAATGTTAGACAGTAAGGCTGTGTCCCAAACAGCACCCCCTGGAACATTACTAACGATGGAGTCCTTTAATTTATTCATTTTTTAAATTGATTTTATTTATCATATTTAATTATATTTACGTATTCAGTGTAGTAGCAGTCAGAATTTCAGGACACAAACTAAAATGGGTATTTAGTTTTAATACTTTCAAAGCCTGATTGTTGTAAACTTGCAATTTTCTAATTATTTCTAATCATTTTATTATTATTTAATGTGTTCATGTAACACGATAACTGCTCGACGGTTGGTCTGCAGAGCTGCTGGTGATGCTGATGACGACAGCACTAAGCATATGCATACCTAAAATCCGATCTAAATGCTCACATTTATGTCGCACACCCATGAAATGGATATGTATCTGATCTAGCACCTCATATTGTCACCGTCCAAAGTAAAAGTAGTCAATTTTTGTTGATTTTTATTTTCCCAACTCGTTTAAAAGCAGCAGCTGCCGTGGACACTGGGAGACAATTTCATGCTCAATGGACCAATAGAAATGCTCCAAAATGTCTTGGAAGAAATTCTGGTTTCATTGACTTGCATTGAAACTAAAGACGGTTTTTGTCCTCTCCTGTAAACTTGCAGCCTTGGAGACTTGTTTATACATTTGGTCACTTAAATCTGATTTGAAAAGATCTGATTGGTCACATCACACAGCCCTGAGTCAGCCTGTTATGTACGGAACTGGGAGGCTGTTCACACGGCTGATGCAACAGAGTAAAAGAAACAACAGCTCCTGTTTTGATGTTCTGATATCACAGTGGAGAAATATTGGTTAATTTTTGGAGTGCGCGAGGGCAAACAGCGTGAGACCTGATGGGACAGTGTGGGGTAGATGGGAGCCGCTGCCTTTCCCACAAGCTCTTCTTTCTTTCTGTAATGTTTCTTTTGCATTTCACTCCGCTCAGTTGTCTCGAATTCCCAGTCCTAGTAAATCTCTCTCTGTTCTGCGTGACAGCACCACCAGGCTGGGAGGATGAAGGCTGCACTCATCTTCTGCAAGGCATATGAGATCTGATGCCATATCTTTGTATTTGAAGCCTGAGCTCTGCACTACATTTAGGGTGATTGACTATGCAGAGCATGCTGTTGAGTTTGGGGTGAGATGTGTTTGGCTGTACTGGAGGAAAAGGAAACATTCAGCAGAGCAAGAGAGCTACAACCACCAGTAACAGCCAGAGCTCGCAGTGGTGCTTCCAGAGTGGCATTAGTGGAGATGCTGCTTCACAGGCATGTGTTTGACCTTGCTCTCTCTCTCTTTATCTCTCTCTCTCTCTCTCTCTCTCTCTCTTTCTCAATCTCTCTCGTTCTCTCTCTCACTCTCTCTTTCTCTCACTCTCTCTCTCTTTCTATTTTTCTCTCTTTATCTTTTTCTCTCTCTTATAATCTCAATTTCTCTCTTTTTCTCTCATTATGTCTCTTCCTTTCTCTCTCTTTTCTCACACACTTTCTCTTTCTCTCTCTCTGTCAATCTCAATCTCTCTCTTTCTCTCTCTCTCCTTTCTTTTTCTTTTCTCTCTATCTCTCTTTCATTATCTCTCACTCTTTTCTTTCTCTTTTCTCTCTCTCTCTCTTTCATTATCTCTCTCGTTCTCTCTCTCACTTACTTTCTCTCTCATAATCTCAATTTCTCTCTCTTTCTCTCATTATGTCTCTCTCTTTCTCTTTCTCTCTCTCTCTCTCTGTCACTCTCTTAAACTCTCTCTCTCTCTTTCTCTCTTTCTCTCTCATAATCTCAATCTCTCTTTCTCTCTTCCTCACTTTCTCACTCTCTCTTTCTCAGTTTCTCTCTCTTTCATTATCTCTCTTTTTCTTTTTCTCTTAATCTCAATTTCTCTGTCTCTTTCTCTCATTATGTCTCTCTCTTTCTCTTTCTCTCTCTCTGTCACTCTCTTAAACTCTCTCTCTCTCTTTCTCTCTCTCTCATAATCTCAATCTCTCTTTCTCTCTCTCATTATCTCTTTCTCTCTTCCTCACTTTCTCACTCTCTCTTTCTCAGTTTCTCTCTCTTTCATTATCTCTCTTTTTCTTTTTCTCTTAATCTCAATTTCTCTGTCTCTTTCTCTCATTATGTCTCTCTCTTTCTCTTTCTCTCTCTCTGTCACTCTCTTAAACTCTCTCTCTCTCTTTCTCTTTCTCTCATAATCTCAATCTCTCTCTCTCTCTCATTATCTCTTTCTCTCTTCCTCACTTTCTCACTCTCTTTCTCAGTTTCTCTCTCTTTCATTATCTCTCTTTTTCTTTTTCTCTTAATCTCAATTTCTCTGTCTCTTTCTCTCATTATGTCTCTCTCTTTCTCTTTCTCTCTCTCTCTCTCTCTTTCTCTCTCTCCCATAATCTCATTCTCTCTCTCTCATTATCTCTTTCTCTCTTCCTTACTTTCTCACTCTCTCTTTCTCAGTTTCTCTCTTTTTCTTTTTCTCTTAATCTCAATTTCTCTCTCTCTTTCTCTCATTCTGTTTCTGTTTCTCTCTCTCTCTGACTCTCTCTCTCTCTTTCTCTCTCCCTTTCTCTCTCCTCTCTCTCTCTCCCTTTTATTTCTCTCACACACTCTCTCTTTCTCAATCTCTCTCTCTCTCATTATTTCTTGTTCGCTCTCTCACTCTCTCACTTTCTCTCTCTCTCTCTCTTCTCTCTCTCACTCTAACTTTCTCTTTCTCTCTCTTTCTCACACTCTCTTTCAAACTTTCTCTCTTTTTCCCTCTCTTATAATCTCAATCTCTCTCTCTTTCTCTTTCACTCTCATTATCTTTCTCTTAATCTCTCTTTTGTCTCTCTCTCCCTCTTTCTCTCTCTCTTATTCTTAATCTCTCTCTTTCTCTCTCTCTCTCCTGTTCGTCCTCTCTGTCAACTGCATGCTGGTGTGAATCAACAGGAGATTAAAGAATAATCAGGCGGGGGGTGGGGGGTGGGGGGGGTATTACTGCGGCCTCATAAGCGTTTCACAGGCCGCTGTCTGCGTCTCAGCCTGGCTGTCTTACACCGACACACGGCCGTAATTAAGCTCGGTCAGAACGCACACGACAATCGGCAGCCACTCCGAACGCATCTCTGCACGCGCGGTGAGGTACGTGTCGCCAGCTGTTGTAAGCTTCTTATTAAGAATTTGAAAAATGTGAGATTAGTGTTGACTCGAGTAAATGTATTATTTATGGTTACTGTAGTGCTCCGGCTTTTTCTTCCTCAATCCTTTCAAGCTTAGTCTACCCTCAAACTCACACACACACACACATACACACAACTACACACCTGCACACACACACACACACACAACTACACACCTGCACACACATAAACTCGCTCTCAGAATAAACAGTGTGAAAACTGTGAGACATCAGTTGAACTGTTAAAGCAATGAAGTGCAAAAAGAAGACCAGAAAGAAAGAACATTTTAAAAGAACAGATGGCAAGAGAGGGAAGAATAGAATAGAGAAGAACAAAAAGTAAGAAAAAAATAAGGTTAGAAAAAGAAATGAGTAAGAAGACATAAGAGAAATGGCAAAAGAACAGAAAACAATAAAGGAAAAAGCAGAGGAAGGTATAGAAAAGAAACAAAAAAAGAAAGTAAAAAATAAAAAGAACAGAATAAAATTAAGGGCAAAAAAGAAAGTAAAACAGAAAAATAAACCAGATAGATGAATAGAAAATAAAACAAAACCCCTAAAACTAACCATAACCCAGAAAGAAGAAATAAAAAGAAAAAGAAAAGATGCAAGAAAGCAAGAAATGAAGAGAAAAAAATGAAATCAAAAGGGAAAGAAAGAAAAAAATAAAAAAGAAGATAAGAGAAAAGAAAGCAAGAAATAAAAAGAAGTGACAATAAAATTAAGTACAAAAAAGAAAGTAAGAACTAAAAATAAAATAGATAGATGAATAGAAAATAAATCAAAACCCCTAAAACTAAACCTAACCCAGAAAAAAGAAATAAAAAGATGAAAGAAAGCAAGAAATGAAGAGAAAAGAAAAATGAAATCAAAAGGGAAAGAAGAAAAGAAGACAAGAGAAAACAAGCAAGAAATAAAAAGAACAACAAAAACACAAAACATAAATGAAAAAGAAAAGAAAAAAGGAAACAAGAAAAAAGAGAAAAGAAATACATGAAGAAAAGAAAAGAATAGAAAAAAATGAAAGAAAAAAGGTTAGAAAAAGAAAACAAATGAGTAAAAAAACACAAAGTAAGAAAGTAAAAGAAGAAGAGGGAAGCAAAAGAAGGAAAAGTAGAACATGAACAGAAGAAAGGAAAAAAGAAACCAAAGCCAAGTAAGAAAAATCTGAAGTGATAAAAGAATAGAATCTGGACTCTCTGAACGTTCTGAATGTGTCAGCAGGTCCATCAGAACCAGCAGCCGTGATGTCCAGGTGACCTCATCACTGGCCCACATGATTCACAGGCTTAAGCGCTGTCCTGCTTCTCAGGTGTCGTGGGTAACCAATCAGCAGCCCCGCTTTTCAGAGTTCCGGCGTGTCCCTATCCGTCCAGGTGATGTATCAGCTTATATCTCCGGCATCAGCTGTTAATCTGAGCTCCAGCTGTTCCGCTGCAGATAATGCTTTGTGGAAACAGGCCGATAACAGCAGTAGCAGTTAGCGCGCCGCTCGGGTTTCTGGGTGATATGATTAAACTGCAGCGGCTCGCCGGCTGAATGCGAAGGTGCGTCGCGGCTGGAAGGAAGCTCTGTCAGGCAGAGAGCTGGAAACAATGTGTCTTTATGTTTATGGTAATGCTACAGCAGGTAAGTTCACCACTGAGCGACAAGCAGTGGCTCCTTCAAACCAGGACGAGCTGATCTACACATTCTGCTGCGTGATGACATTCAGGCTGGAACAAACAGGAACAATGTGCTCAGTGAAACATCTCACCATGTTTAAGGTAAAAAGACTGAATATGTTCTACCAGTCAAAAGTTTGGGTAAGATGAGCCATTTTTTTTACTTATGTGGCCTTCAGTTGAGGAAGTTCAACCTGCCCAAGGAGCTGATGGTGCAGTTCTACACTGCCACCATAGAATCTGTCCTCACCGCATCCATCACAGTGTTGGAGCAGCTCAGCCATCAAACACCAAACCCACAGACTACAGCTCATCATCAGGTCTGCAGAGAGAATCATCAGTGTGAAGTTACCCTCCATACCGGACCTGCACACAGCCAGAACCAGGAAGCGGGCAGAGAACATCGTCCGTGATCCATCTCACCCTGGACAACACCTGTTCCAGTATCTTCCCTCAGGTCGGCGTTTCAGCCAGTTGAGGATCAAGACCTCCAGACTACAGAGAAGCTTCTTCTTCACACACGCCATCACACTCATGAACAGCTGAACATCACACCCTTCATTTTGGATACAGTCTAATACATACATCCATATCCAGATGTTCTCTCACTCTTCTTCTCTGTACAGTCTACTACACACATACATCCATATCCAGATGTTCTCTCACTCTTCTTCTCTGTACAGTCTACTACATACATACATCCATATCCAGATGTTCTCTCACTCTTCTTTCTCTGTACAGTCTACTACATACATACATCCATATCCAGATGTTCTCTCACTCTTCTTTCTCTGTACGGTCTACTACACACATACATCCATATCCAGATGTTCTCTCATTCTTCTTTCTCTGGACGGTCTACTACATACATACATCCATATCCAGATGTTCTCTCACTCTTCTTCTCTGTACAGTCTACTACATACATACATACATCCATATCCAGATGTTCTCTCACTCTTCTTTCTCTGTACAGTCTACTACATACATACATCCATATCCAGATGTTCTCTCACTCTTCTTTCTCTGTACGGTCTACTACACACATACATCCATATCCAGATGTTCTCTCACTCTTCTTTCTCTGTACGGTCTACTACACACATACATCCATATCCAGATGTTCTCTCACTCTTCTTTCTCTGTACGGTCTACTACATACATACATCCATATCCAGATGTTCTCTCACTCTTCTTTCTCTGTACGGTCTACTACATACATATATCCATATCCAGATGTTCTCTCACTCTTCTTTCTCTGTACAGTCTACTACATACATACATCCATATCCAGATGTTCTCTCACTCTTCTTTCTCTGTACAGCCTACTACATACATACATCCATATCCAGATGTTCTCTCACTCTTCTTTCTCTGTACAGTCTACTACATACATACATCCATATCCAGATGTTCTCTCACTCTTCTTTCTCTGTACAGTCTACTACATACATACATCCATATCCAGATGTTCTCTCACTCTTCTTTCTCTGTACAGTCTACTACATACATACATCCATATCCAGATGTTCTCTCACTCTTCTTTCTCTGTACAGTCTACTACATACATACATCCATATCCAGATGTTCTCTCACTCTTCTTCTCTGTACAGTCTACTACATACATACATCCATATCCAGATGTTCTCTCACTCTTCTTTCTCTGTACAGTCTACTACATACATACATCCATATCCAGATGTTCTCTCACTCTTCTTTCTCTGTACAGTTTACTACATACATACATCCATATCCAGATGTTCTCTCACTCTTCTTTCTCTGTACAGTCTACTACATACATACATCCATATCCAGATGTTCTCTCACTCTTCTTTCTCTGTACAGTTTACTACATACATACATCCATATCCAGATGTTCTCTCACTCTTCTTTCTCTGTACGGTCTACTACATACATACATCCATATCCAGATGTTCTCTCACTCTTCTTTCTCTGTACGGTCTACTACATACATACATACATCCATATCCAGATGTTCTCTCACTCTTCTTTCTCTGTACAGTCTACTACATACATACATCCATATCCAGATGTTCTCTCACTCTTCTTTCTCTGTACGGTCTACTACACACATACATCCATATCCAGATGTTCTCTCACTCTTCTTTCTCTGTACGGTCTACTACACACATACATCCATATCCAGATGTTCTCTCACTCTTCTTTCTCTGTACGGTCTACTACATACATACATCCATATCCAGATGTTCTCTCACTCTTCTTTCTCTGTACGGTCTACTACATACATATATCCATATCCAGATGTTCTCTCACTCTTCTTTCTCTGTACAGCCTACTACATACATACATCCATATCCAGATGTTCTCTCACTCTTCTTTCTCTGTACAATCTACTACATACATACATCCATATCCAGATGTTCTCTCACTCTTCTTTCTCTGTACAGTCTACTACATACATACATACATATCCAGATGTTCTCTCACTCTTCTTCTCTGTACAGTCTACTACATACATACATCCATATCCAGATGTTCTCTCACTCTTCTTTCTCTGTACAGTCTACTACATACATACATCCATATCCAGATGTTCTCTCACTCTTCTTTCTCTGTACAGTTTACTACATACATACATCCATATCCAGATGTTCTCTCACTCTTCTTTCTCTGTACAGTCTACTACATACATACATCCATATCCAGATGTTCTCTCACTCTTCTTTCTCTGTACAGTTTACTACATACATACATCCATATCCAGATGTTCTCTCACTCTTCTTTCTCTGTACGGTCTACTACATACATACATCCATATCCAGATGTTCTCTCACTCTTCTTTCTCTGTACGGTCTACTACATACATACATCCATATCCAGATGTTCTCTCACTCTTCTTTCTCTGTACAGTCTACTACATACATACATCCATATCCAGATGTTCTCTCACTCTTCTTTCTCTGTACAGGCATCAAGCATCTCACTGTCTTGTCTGAAAGATCAGGGTGCTCTGACCTAACATGAAGCCAAAAATGTACCAAGGACTTGTAAATGTAAAGCACTGTCACAAGAGAGATCAATAAGGCTGTCCTGTTCAGACGCACTCAGACTTGCGATGGGTCCTTGGCATATGTCAACAAAGGGATATTCTATCTAGAGCTGGAAAGTAATCGCATAGCTGCATTTTCAAACTTTGCAGGTGCTCAACAATCAGTCTTAAAACCGACTGTTTCAAGACAGATTCTTCCTTGTCTCAGACAGGAAGTGTTCAAGTAGTGCAGAACAGTACAACACTGATCAGTCCATGCAGATCTACTGCAGAGTCACACACGCTGTTAGAACTGAAAGACCCCGTCCAGATATTAATGCTTATGGGCTTAGAATGTGATTATTAAAATTCCTGTAGGTGTAATGAGTACTAATACTTCCATACAGTGCTGTGTTTCTCAGCCTCGGCCTTCGAGGACCACTGCCTTACATTTTAGTGAATTTTCTGCTTCAACACCTATTTTAACTGGTAATGGCTGGTAATGAGGTGATTGGACTGGTAATGGCTGGTAATGAGGTGATTGGACTGGTAATGGACTGGTAATGAGGTGATCAGTGATTAGAACTGCTTGAAATGATCTAATTTCATATGCAAGTTATTAATGTCAGCTTAATATACTACTAATCATCAATTGTGTTAAATACTGAAATGATGTTCCATCTGGTGACTTACCTAGGACTCGAAGTTTAAGACTTGGGACTTGACACAAGACTTCCTTGTATTGACTCTGGACTTGATTGTCAAGACTTGAGACGTACTTGTTACTCGCAACTTAGTGACTTGGTCCCATGTCTGATGTTTGGTATGTAAGATGTTTTTGCGAGTTGGCCTGGCTTTAGACCCTGTCAGTGCTATTATATTAATAACTGAAGATGATGAAATAAATGCTGAAGCTAATTAAAATCTATCTGGGGTACTAACTCTGGTCTATTTGCCTCCTACTGAATTGGACAACTGTTACACTAATATAGTAAAATCCTGGTTGTCTTGTAGAGAGAGCATCGTCCAGCCATGTGTTTGGACAAGATTTTGGAAAGTCCGCTTCTACTAGGAGCACCTCCTGCTGACTGGACACGGTAGCGGTCCAAGAAGATGTTCTCAGAGTTTGCAGGACGCTTGCTGAACAGAGCTGGGAGGAGTGATCTGAGTAGCCACTTTTATCCTTAAAACCCATCAGGTGTGTGTTTTTGTCCGCTGTTCCGTCCACATCATTGTCCAGTAGGAGAAGAGTGCTCTCAGGGAGCTTTCTTCTTCTTTTTCTTCTTCACCGCTGAAACCTTTCCCTTTCCAGCAGAACCCTTTATTTCCCTTCGGCTGGAAGTGAAGAGTTTGGGGCTCGGCTGCATTACTCCACTGCATACAGAATCATTTTCCCTTTGTGTGTGTGTATGTGTGTGTGTGTGTGTGTGTGTGTGTGTGTGTGTGTGTGTGGAGGAGATGGGCATATTTTCCCAAAGCACTTCACACACTTTGTAAAGGGTTCTGGGCGTCACAGTTCGCTCGTACGCTCGCTGCTCATTCAGAAGCAAGTGAGGATGGAAATAATTGGATGGCGAGAGGACTAATTTTTACTGAGCTGGTGGCTTGTTTTTTTTTTTTCCTGCCCATCTTAATAGGATACTATAACTTTCAGCATCCCCGATCAGCTGCTTTATGTGTTGTCAGCTGCTTTATGGACCATCAGCCGTGTTTTGATTGTTCGTTTATTGAGAGAAATGGAGAGACTCTGTTTACATAGCTCCAAACCTGTTTTCAGACATCCCTCCACCTCCGCAGGAGCCCAGAAACATCGTGATGGTTGGCAGGAGAGTGCCGGAGCTGAGAAAACGATAGTCGGGGTTTGGGCAGGTACACAAAATAAGTAAGCTATTACAAACGACTAATTGCATCTCGTTGGGTGTGATTGTGTTACTTTACTTATTATAGCCCAAAAACGAAACAAAGGGAACGTCCAAGAGATCAGCCATCAGTCCTTCCAGTGCTTTGGAACTGGACACAAATAGCCAAACACTGTCAACAGCGTGTCGTTGCTGTCCAGAAACCCCCTTTTTTAATTTTCTGCTTAATTTGAGCTCATCTGCTGCCCATTAGACTGTCTGATCAGCCATAACACTAACCCACCTCCTTGTATCTACACACACTGTCCACTGTATCAGCTCCACTGACCATACAGGAGCTACACATACAGACTGTAGTTCATCTGATTCTCTGTATACTTTATTACTCTGTTCTTTAATGACCCCACAGGACCACCACAGAGCAGGTACTACTAAGGGGGTGGGTCACTCTGAGTACCTGCAGTGACACTGGTGTGAGTGGATCAGCCACAGCAGTGCTGCTGTAGTGTTTTTAAACACTGTGTCCACTCACTGTCCACTCTATTAGACACTCCTACTACTTGCTGGTCCACTTTGTAGATGTAAAGTCAGAGACAGTAGCTCATCTGCTGCTGCATAGTTTGTGTTCCTCTAGTTCTTCATCAGTGGACACAGGACGCCGCCCACAGGACACTGCTGTCTGGATAGTTTTGATTGGTGTTTGGTTGTTTAAACACTCCAGCAGCAGCACTGCTATGTCTGATCCACTCACAGCAGCACAACACACACACTAACACACCACCCCCATGTCAGTGTCACTGCAGTGCTGAGAATGACCCACCTCCCCAATAGTATTTGCTCTGTGGTGGTCCTGTGGGGGTCCTGATCATTAAAGAATAGAGTAATAAAGAATACAGAGAATCAGATGAACTACAGTCTGTAGGTGTAGCTCCTGTATGGTCAGTGGAGCTGATACAGTGGACAGTGGAGGTGGTTTTAATGTTACAAGGAGGTGGTTTTAATGTTATGGTGCGTCACTCTCGGTGCCTTTGAGCCAGTCAGCCAGTTAAACTTTCTCAAGAATTATGGACGGCTGATGCTGTTTGAAAACCCAAAACTAGCCACTAGAGACGGTATAAAAGCAGCTGTCTCAAAAAATAAAATCTTCAGGAATAAAACCCAAAGTTTCAAGAGTTTGCTGAAAAAAAAAGAGTCTGGCTGGTTTAAGTGAGGGTAAGGAATCTTTATCCGCCCAATAAAAGATGTGCATACAAATGAAGTGCATGGTAACTCTATAGAGAACAAATGTATGTTGCACTGCACCGCCAGTAATTAATATTGGGCTTATATACGTATATACTATATGCTGGGATCCCTTTACTGATCCCAAAACAGCCTAATTTCTTTGAGGCATGGGTTCCACAAGATGTTGGAAACTTTGCTTTGTTTCTGCTCCATGTTAATGTGATTGCGTGATGCAATTCCTGCTAACTTTTTAGAAGCACTCGCAGGCTGTGAATCTCCTGTTCCAGTTCATCCCCGAGGGGTTCTATTGGGTTCAGATCTGGTCACTGTTCAACTAGTTTTATAGCACGGTGCATTCTCATGCTGAAAGTAGCTGCTAGAAGACGGTAAACTGTGGACGCACATGCTCAGCAACTACATTCAAACAGGACGTGGCCTTCAAGCAATGACTGATTGGCATTAACGCCTAAAGGAAACGTTCCCCACTCCATTACACCACCTCCACCAGCCTGGATGCAGGTTGTGTCCATGGATTCATGCTATTAGTGCCAAAGCCTCAGCAGAAATGGAAGTCCATCCGACAAGGTTAAGTTTTATCAGTCTTCAACTTTCCAGCTTGGGTGAGTCTGTGTCCACTGAAGCCTACTCTTCTTGACTGGCACTTGAGGTGGAACCTGGTGATCTGCTGTTGTAGCCCATCCACCTCTAGGTTGGCTGTGTTGTGCATTCTGAGATGCTTTTCTGCCCAACGCAATTGCACAGAGTGGTTACCACAAGCTTTTCATCAGCTGGAACCAGTCTAGCCATTCTCCGCTGACCTCAACCATCAACCAGGGGTTTCCATTCCACCACTCACAGGATGTTTTTTTCCTTACCGTGTTATTCTAAGCACATCTAGAGACTGTTGTGCATGGAAATCACAGGAGATCAGCAGCTACAGAAGTATTCCAACGAGACTCTCTTGGACCATCTTATGCAATGCACTGCTGCTATTGGCTGATTCAGCTACTTTAAGGAGCGTCCATTGCTCAATACTATTGACTAGAGAGTCTAAAGCCCCACCAAACTGGGGCTGGAACTGTATAATGAAGCGTGCTTGGAGTGATTGAGATCTGATCATCCATCATGAGTACTTGACCTCACTGATATTGTGAATGTTGAATGGTATTAAACCCTCACAGCAATGTTCCTACATATGGTACAAAGTCTTCACAATAAGACTAGAGCCTGTTGTTGGGAAAACGAAGTACAAACTCACTATTAATGGCCTTCATTTCAGAAGAAACACTGAATGAGCAGGTGTCAGATGTTTAGACATATAGTATATATGTGGACTGAGGAGTGAAGTAAGAAAGTAAAGCAGTGGTGGGGTCAAGATTGAGCCTGGTGGATTTCGACCCACCCAGTGGCCACTGTTACTGTTACCTAATGATACCTAACTCAGTCCATTGCTTCATAATGAGAAAGCCCAGTATACGTTCAACTGATGTGGTGTTCATTGTGAGAAGTTGTAGTGCTCTTGAAATGACCCTGTGATTTCCCTTCAGGCAGAGAAATAGTGCCCTGGAACACAAACAGGGCCCCATTTCAGCTACGGCACTAATGCTATTCAACATTAACATGATTGAGCATTCGAAACCAGCTCAGGTACGTTGGACTTTTTTGGTTTTTCTAATGCATTAAAACTGTTCCTATGACTCATCCCTCCACTGCTGAGCCAGCGGGTCCCGAACACCACGTGGTTTTGAGTGATCACTTTCAGGATGCCAGAGGGAGGCATCATTGATCTCCACTCATCTTTCATACACACTCGGCATATTTCATCTGGTCAATAATGAGTATGCATGCATGCATGTAATTCACATAACTTAACCAGGCCATGGCCGCGCTGACATGTGTGCTGTTTTAACTGCTAAGAATGATACAACATAATATCTTATCAGTCGCTGCCACTAATGGAAATCAATGAAGATCTGAGCCTCTGGGTTTTTTTTTTATTCATCTTCTGTTCTATATCCAATCGTTGTGCTCTGGTGACCCCAGCACAAAGAATATATGTAGCGTTCATTTTATTTATTTTTCATATGGCCAAGCAGGAAGACCTTGTAATATTGGCTCAGGGTTACTGTGAACGATACAGATAATATGACTTGCTTTCAGCTAATCCACTACACCCCCCTTACCAGCCTCTTAAGTCAAGTGGTCTTTATTGTCATTCTTCAATACACCTTGTATACACTGGAATGAAATGTCATTCTTCAGACCCTAAGACACACCACAGCAGAACTTTACACAAGGATACATAACGTGCAGATACGTGACAGTCTGAACCGAATACAGAATACATATTTACATATAATATAATATTTTTAATTTTTAATTTTATTTTAAAAACTATTTTACTTAGACTGGCAGCGTTTAACTACAGACATTGTTTGTGAGCTAGCTAGGTGTAAATAGGATAATATGGCTAAAAGTATATGGCGGCATATGGTATATGGTATATGTAGTATATGGTGGTTAGTACGGTGGTGTAGTGGTTAGTACGGTGGTGTAGTGGTTAGTACGGTGGTGTAGTGGTTAGTACAGTGGTGTAGTGGTTAGTATGGTGGTGTAGTGGTTAGTACAGTGGTGTAATGGTTAGTATGATGGTGTAGTGGTTAGTATGGTGGTGTAGTGGTTAGTACAGTGGTGTAGTGGTTAGTATGGTGGTGTAGTGGTTAGTATGGTGGTGTAGTGGTTAGTATGATGGTGTAGTGGTTAGCATGGTGGTGTAGTGGTTAGCACTGTGGTGTAGTCGTTAGTACGGAGGTGTAGTGGTTAGTACGGTGGTGTAGTGGTTAGTACGGTGGTGTAGTGGTTAGTACAGTGGTGTAGTGGTCAGTACGGTGGTGTAGTGGTTAGTATGGTGGTGTAGTGGTCAACACGGTGGTGTAGTGGTTAGTACGGTGGTGTAGTGGTTAGTACAGTGGTGTAATGGTTAGTACAGTGGTGTAGTGGTTAGCATAGTGGTGTAGTGGTTAGTATGGTGGTGTAGTGGTTAGTATGGTGGTGTAGTGGTTAGTATGGTGGTGTAGTGGTTACTACAGTGGTGTAGTGGTTAGTATGGTGGTGTAGTGGTTAGTACGGTGGTGTAGTGGTTAGTACGGTGGTGTAGTGGTTAGTAAGGTGGTGTAGTGGTGAGTACGGTGGTGTAGTGGTGAGTACGGTGGTGTAGTGGACACAATGGTGGTGTAGTGGTTTGCATGTTCTCCCCATGCTTGAGTGGGTTTCCTCTGGGTACTCTGGTTTCCTCCCACACATCCAAAGACATGCATGTTAGGTTGACTGGTCACTCTAAATTGCCCGTAGGTGTGAGTGCGTGAGTGAGTGTTGGCCATGCGATGGCTCAGACTATCCTAAATCCGTTCTTGACTATGAGCAATGCCAAGCGTCAGCTGGAGGGGTGTAAAGCACCATCTTGGGACTCTAGAGCAGTGGAAGGGTGGTGTGATGAATTATGCTTCACTATTTGGCTGATGGACACATCTAGGTTTAGAGCATGAATCCAGAAGAACACAGGATATGGAAGAGGGGGCTTTGGAGGATTTGGGCTCAGACCCTTAGTTCCAGTGAAAAGTACTATGAAACCTACGACATACAAAGACTTTTTCCACAATGATATGCTTTCATATATACACAGAGTGGTTTGTACTTTGATCATCAGATCATCAACACATATGAATAGTCCTTTTATTTCAGCTTAATTATTATCACATCTATCAGATTCAAAGATTTACAGTGACACCATGAGAAGAAATAACCAGCTTTTCTAACAGACAATTGAACCTCTATTGTGATTATATCAGAAAAAAACAATAAGACACTGTTCTCATTGTTCTAGACGTCATGACAGTGTGATTCAGAGAGTTTCAAAGCATTTGCATTGCTGTATGTTGTCTACTGCGTTCTTTGCACCCCCCGTTATAAGCATATAGTGCTTTATAATGGATGTGTGTGTGTGTGTATATATATATATATATATATATATATATATATATATATATATATATATATATATATATATATATATATATATATATATATATATATGCTTCACTATAGGAAATTTACTGGAATTTTTAAATAATAATAATATTACACTAAAATGCTTGTGAACTGATTATATATGATATATACAATATATTGCTATGATATGTGAAAAAGGATGTGTATGTGATTAACCACATATTTTGAAAAGCTAAGTTTGATTTTACTACCACACCCAGGCCTGATTAAATCATTTGAGATTAGAATTAAAGTCAATGTCGTCTATCAGTCTGGATAAAGTTACAAAGCCATTTCTAAGGTGTAGGTGTAGGTGTGAGTGCGTGAGTGAGTGTTGGCCAAGCGATGGACTGGTGAACTGTCCATGGTGTACCCCGCCTTCGCCTGATGAAGCCTGGATTGGCTCCAGCCCCCGTGACCCCGGCTAGTGGGATTAAGCGGCAGATAATAGATGGGTTTATATATATATGTCACGGTTGGAAGGGACGAGGATGCAAGTGCAACACCGGATGGAAGTTTATTACGAAACACAAACAAAATATACTAATTAAAACAAGAAACTATAAACACTGACAAACTGGCAAAGTAACAAAAATCTGAAACACCTGTCATTTTAGTGTGGGAGGTTTCATGGCTAAATTGGACCAGTCTGGTGGACAATCTTCATTAACTGCACCAGTAGGAGAAGAGTGGGAAGTTCAGTTAGCAGGTAAGAGCACAGTTTAGCTCAAAATATTACAATAACATAACATTATGGGACATACTAAAGTTCAAAAGAGGACAAATTGTTGGTGCGCGTCTTGCTGGCGCATTTGTGACCAAGACAGCAAGTCTTTGTGATGTATCAAGAGCCACGGTATCCAGGGTAACGTCAGCCTACCACCAAGAAGGACCAACCACATCCAACAGGATTAACTGTGGACGCGAGAGGAAGCTGTCTGAAAGGGATGTTGGGTTCTAACCCGGATTGTATCCAAAAAACAGAAAACCACGGCTGAACAAATCACGACAGAATTAAACGTGCACCTCAGCTTCTCCTGTTTCCACTAGAACTGTCCGTCAGGAGCTCCACAGGGTCAATATACACGGCCGGGCTGCTGTAGCCAAACCTTTGGTCACTCGTGGAGCGCAAATCTTGGGCTGTGGACAATGTGAAACATGTATTGTTCTCTGATGATCCACCTTTACTGTTTTTTCCCACATCCGGGAGAGTTACGGTGTGGAGAAGCCCCAAAGAAGCAGACCACCCAGACTGTTGCATGCCCAGAGTGAAGCATGGGGGTGGATTAGTGATGGTTTGGGCTGCCATATCAATACTTGTGCTAGATGTGTGCGTCACTGCCAAGGACTACTGAATCATTCTGAAGGACCATGTGCATCCAAT
Organism: Megaleporinus macrocephalus; assembly: GCA_021613375.1. Lineage (NCBI taxonomy): Eukaryota > Metazoa > Chordata > Actinopteri > Characiformes > Anostomidae > Megaleporinus > Megaleporinus macrocephalus. The sequence continues at coordinate 42,145,375 of CM038713.1, forward strand.
GGTTCAAACATTGTATCCTGAAGGTGGTGTCGTGTATCAGGACGACAATGCACCAATACACTCAGCAAGACTGGTGAAAGATTGGTTTGATGAACATGAAAGTGAAGTTGAACATCTCCCATGGCCTGCACAGTCACCAGATCTAAATATTATTGAGCCACTTTGGGGTGTTTTGGAGGAGCGAGTCAGGAAACGTTTTCCTCCACCAGCATCACGTAGTGACCTGACCACTGTCCTGCAAGAAGAATGTCTTAAAATTCCTCTGACCACTGTGCAGGACTTGTATATGTCATTCCCAAGACGAACTGACACTGTATTGGCCACAAAAGGAGGCCCTACACCATACTAATAAATTATTGTGGTCTAAAACCAGGTGTTTCAGTTTCATTGTCCAACCCCTGTATATATTGTAACCGAATATATAGGGGTCGATGTCAGTTACAGTCGTGTAACGGATCCCTGCAGAGATGCTAGATAACACGGGGTTAATAAGACGCAACCCACAAACGATCCACACTCAGCTGCATCATGTGCGTCAACGGTCACTCACCCTGTAGCCCCGGGGGGCTGTGTGTGTGGAATGTATGTGTGCATATGTGGGGGGATGTGACAGCATCACTGAACATGTGATCGCCTTATCGTCCATTCAGGGTGCACTGAGCAATAACACAGGCCACGAACAACAGGACAAGTCATCAGCGCGGCCCGGGCGTGGAGGGCTTATCTGGGATTTAAACTGAAGAAAAGAGTGCCGTTGCCTCGCCCGGCTACTTTATCTCTCTTATGCATTCCTTTGCCCAAGTCGCCTCAACAAGCATCGTTTTGAGATAATTACAGACAGCTAATTCGATATGTGCTTCTCTACGCGCTGCCAAGCACAGTTCCCTTATCTATCCGCACTGGCAGAGCGAGCGGGGAGGATTTAGACGGAGGGAGAGACGCGCTCTGTGCTTTTAGCGCGCTGAGCCAACCCTCTCCAGAGACGTACTCGCGGGCGCGCACAAAACTTGCGTCAGGAGGTGTATGAATATGCACAATGCAGTTATCTGCATGCTGTGTGCGGCTGCTGCACGGAGAGAATACAACTTACCCACGCTGTGTGCAGAAGTAGTCCAGGGTGGATCTTAGACAACTTTTCATGCCTAGTCTGAGCCGAAGTTTGGGATTCTATGACGCTCTGCGTTCTCCATTTGGCCCACTGACTCCATTTGCACTGACTGAAGGGCATCATGTGGGTGTTTGTTTACTGGTCAGAAGGATTTGCAGGGATGCGAACTCTGCTACTGTCCACCGGTTGAGACAAAATCTGCAGCGTTGCATGAAAAAAGAAAGTTTCTAATGCAAAGACAATAAACCCTCCGCCACGTCCGCCTCTTTCTGATTGCTTCGCCGGTTTGAATGTATCCAGTCAGGCTGCTGATGCAATGTGTTCACAAGCCTGAATTACAGGCACTGCTTCCCTGTTATCTTACTGCTCTGCCATTATTAGCAGCAGCTCACGCTGCAAGAGCGACATGAGTGCCTGTCTAGAGTCAGACGATAAACCAGGCAGAGTATGAGGACAGTACGGTAGATGAAGTATAGAAGTGTGCTCATTATTGCAAAAGGTGAAGTAGAGTAGTGTACTTCTTAGTGTAATAGATGAAGTATAGAAGTGTATTCATTAGTGTAGAGAATAAAGTATAGAAGTGTATTCATTAGTGTAGAGAATAAAGTATAGAAGTGTATTCATTAGTGTAGAGAATAAAGTATAGAAGTGTATTCATTAGTGTAGAGAATAAAGTATAGAAGTGTATTCATTAGTGTAGTAGGTGAAGTATAGAAATGCACTATTAGTATAGTAGGTTATACATAAAAGTATACTCATTAGTGTAATATATGGAGTTCAGCAGTGTACTCATTGGTTTAGTAGGTGACATATAGAAGTATATTCATTAGTGTAGTAGGTGAAGTATAGAAGTATACTCATTAGTGTAGTAGGTGAAGTATATTAGTGCACTTGTTAGTGCATTAGGCGAAGTATAGAAGTGTACTCATTAGTGTAGTAGGTGAAGTATATAAGTGTATTCATTAGTGTAGTAGGTGAAGTATAGAAGTGTACTCATTAGTGTAGTAGGTGAAGTATATAAGTGTACTCATTAGTGTAGTAGATGAAGTATAGAGGTGTGCTCATTAGTGTAGTAGATGAAGTATAGAGGTGTACTCATTAGTGTAGTAGGTGAAGTATATAAGTGTACTCATTAGTGTAGTAGATGAAGTATATAAGTGTACTTATTAGTGTAGTCAGTAAAGTATAGAAGTGTACTCATTAGTGTAGTAGATGAAGTATAGAGGTGTGCTCATTAGTGTAGTAGGTGAAGTAGAAAAGTGTACTTATTAGTGTAGTAGGTGAAGTATAAAAGTGTACTTATTAGTGTAGTCAGTAAAGTATAGAGGTGTACTCATTAGTTTAGTCAGTAAAGTATAGAAGTGTACTCATTAGTTTTGTCGGTAAAGTATAGAAGTGTACTCATTAGTGTAGTCGGTAAAGTATAGAAGTGTACTCATTAGTGTAGTAGATGAAGTATAGAGGTGTACTCATTAGTGTAGTAGGTGAAGTATAGAAGTGTACTCATTAGTGTAGTAGGTGAAGTATAAAAGTGTACTTATTAGTGTAGTAGGTGAAGTATAAAAGTGTACTTATTAGTGTAGTCAGTAAAGTATAGAGGTGTACTCATTAGTTTAGTCGGTAAAGTATAGAAGTGTACTCATTAGTGTAGTCGGTAAAGTATATAAGTGTACTCATTAGTGTAGTAGGTGAAGTATAGAAGTCCATTAGTTTATTAGTGTAATACTTGGAGTTCAGTGGGTTAAGTATAGAAGTGTACTCATTAGTGTAGTATGTGAGGTATAGAAGTGTACTCATTAGTGTAGTATGTGAAGTATAGAAGTGTACTCATTAGTGTAGTAGGTGAAGTATAGAAGTGTACTTATTAGTGTAGTCGGTAAAGTATATAAGTGTACTCATTAGTGTAGTCGGTAAAGTATATAAGTGTACTCATTAGTGTAGTAGGTGAAGTATAGAAGTCCATTCATTTATTAGTGTAATACTTGAAGTTCAGTGGGTTAAGTATATAGTATATAAGTATATATATAAGTGTACTTATTAGTTTAGAAGGTAAAGTATTAAAGTATACTCATTAGTGCACTAGGTAAAGTATACAAGTGCACTCATCACAAAAGGTGAAGTATAGAAGTGTACTCATTAGTGTAGTAGGTGAAGTATAGATGTATACTCATTAATGTAGTAGATGAAGTATAGAAATGTACTCATTGCCATACTGGGCATAGAAGTGGACTGATTAGTGTAGATAGGTGAAGTACAGAGGTGCAGTCATTGGTGTAATACTTGGAGTTCAGAAGTATACTCATTAGTGTAGTAGTTAAAGTATAGAAGTGCATTCATTAGTGTAGCAGGTGAAGTATAGAAGTGTACTAATTAGTGTAGTAGGTGAAGTATAGTAGTGTACTCATTAGTGTAGTAGTGAAGTATAGAAGTGTACTCATTAGTGTAGTAGTGAAGTATAGAAGTGCATTCATTAGTGTAGCAGGTGAGGTATGTAAATGTACTCATTTGTGTAGTAGATGAAGTATAGAAATAGTAGTAGGTTAAGCATTTAAGTGCACTTATTAGTGTAGAGAGTGAAGTACAGAAGTGCATTCATTACTGTAATACTTGGAGTTTAGAAGTGTACTCATTAGTGTAGTAGAGTAAGTATAGAAGTGCAGTCGTTGGTACGTATAAGTATAGAATAAGTAAGTATTAGTGTTTTTTCTATAGAACACAAAAAAATGACAACAATAAATACATTTCCTCGAATTCCGTAAAGATCTGATTACAAAGTTGAGCTGAAAGTTAACTGTTGGTCTTCATTTTCTTTTCTTTTCTTTACAGTAAAACAAAATGCCATAATATCACCATAGCAATACCAACACACTTCCGTCAAAGCATCACTTCCACTCGACCGCTAGGAAGCAGTAGCAATCATCTCATTTGCAACATAAGCACCGAATGAGTAAGCGCTAGGAAACCTGTGGGTCCTCACCTGCAGAGCCTTGCTGCTATCCACAAACACATCATAATCCGGAACATGTGGTCTTGATAACAGGGCAAGAGTCAGAGATTAGTTTATGAGTCGTGTGGAAATAAACTCCTCCATTCTAGCCCCTGTGACTCTGTTACTCTGTTATTATTTTCCTGTCGGAAGAAAAACAACTTGAGAGTGTTACTTGAGGGTCATGAAACCGGGATCGTGGAAATTATGTGTGAACATGAACTTGTTACTTTCAGTGCAGTTCATGCAAAAAATAGAGGTTAAAAGGTTAAACAAGCTTTTATCACCATCATCAATAACCATGACTACAGCTTCTACAGAGTAGATACCTGTAAACCCTTAAAACCCTTGTTACAGCCTAAACCGTAGTACTCAGTAATTACAGGCTAACGATGCAAACACTAGACTCCTCCAGCAGGTGTTTGTTATTTGAGGTGTTTAACCCATACCAAGAGTCATTAATGACCTCCTCCTGCCCTCCACTGCTATATTTACACTTAACTCCCCGCCTCCTCTAATACTAACGCCAGAACGTTTTTAATCATGGCAGTCTGGAGATCAGTTAGCGTTGGACCTGAGCACCAGATCGCTAACGACCCAAGTTAGTTGGCAAAATGCCAGTCAATGTAAGAGAAAATCACGGAAATAAAGTAATAGAACACAAAGCCCAGCAGACCGCCGTCACACCTCCCCTCCCCCTAAGCTGTAGCCCCGCTGTGAACTCCAGCTAAACGTGAAAGAGAGAAACAACAATGAATCTAGGATCACATGCTGGATTTAAAACGAGCCTCTCTTTCCCAGTTTCGTATGAAAGAGAGCAAAACCGCCTCATTCATGAGGGTGCATTTATAAATAATCAAAGCAAATTAGGCACTGAGCATTAGCGCCCGCAGCTAACAGGTGGGTCTGTGTGCTAGTTTTGTTTGTGTGTGTGTGTGAGTGTGTGTGTGTGTGTGAGTGGTTATGGGCACTCAGCGTGAGACACACTCGATGTGCGTTCCTCGTTCCCTCTCTTTTTCTTCTCTGCTGGACAATGGAGGGTTTCATCTTTGAACGAATCAAACACCTGCTGTTCTCTCTCTCTCTCTCTCTCTTTCTCTCTCTCTCACTCTCTATCAACACACAGTAATAATAATTATTATTCTGTTCAATCACACAAGTTGAGAGTCTATGGAACTGTTCTGCACACACAAACAGGCTCATACATATAAGGACTTAGTGTCAAGCAATTAGCTATATGTATTAATATTAGTAGTAGTAGTAGTTTTTGTTATTTTTAATTAGCATTTTGTCTTCATTTTTATATTATTATTATTATTATTATTATTATTATTATTATTATTATTATTATTATTATTATAGTAGAAGTAGTACTGGTAGCAGTAGCAATTGTAATAGTATTAATAGTAGTGGTAGTATTAGTATTAGTAGTGGTGGTAGTAATAGTAGTGGCAGTAGTAGTAGTAGTAGTAGTAGTAGTAGTAGCAGTAGTAGTAGCAGTAGTAGTGGTGGTGGTGGTGGTGATAGTAGTAGTAGTAGTAGTAGTAGTTGTTGTAGTAGTCGGCAGCCGGTATTAGTAGAAGTAGTGTTAGTAGTAGTATTAGTAGCAGTGGTGGAAGCAGTAGTAGTAATATTAGAATTAGTAGCAATATTAGTATTAGTAGCAGTGGCAGTAGCAGTATTAGTAGTGGTGATGGCCATGGTAGTATTAGTAGTAGTAGTAGTTAGTAGTAGTAGTTTTAGTAATAGTAGTGGCAGTAGTAGTAGTAGTAGCAGTAGTAGTAGTAGTAGTAGTGGTGGTGGTGGTGGTGATAGTAGTAGTAGTAGTAGTAGTAGTAGTAGTAGTAGTAGTAGTTGTAGTAGTCGTAGTAGCAGCCGGTATTAGTAGAAGTAGTGTTAGTAGTAGTATTAGTAGCAGTGGTGGTAGCAGTAGTAGTAATATTAGAATTAGTAGCAATATTAGTATTAGTAGCAGTGGCAGTAGCAGTATTAGTAGTGGTGATGGCCGTGGTAGTATTAGTAGTAGTAGTAGTTAGTAGTAGTAGTTTTAGTAATAGTAGTGGCAGTAGTAGTAGTAGTAGTAGTAGTAGTAGTGGTGGTGGTGGTGATAGTAGTAGTAGTAGTAGTAGTAGTAGTAGTAGTAGCAGTAGTAGTAGCAGTAGTAGTGGTGGTGGTGGTGATAGTAGTAGTAGTAGTAGTAGTAGTTGTTGTAGTAGTCGGCAGCCGGTATTAGTAGAAGTAGTGTTAGTAGTAGTATTAGTAGCAGTGGTGGTAGCAGTAGTAGTAATATTAGAATTAGTAGCAATATTAGTATTAGTAGCAGTGGCAGTAGCAGTATTAGTAGTGGTGATGGCCGTGGTAGTATTAGTAGTAGTAGTAGTTAGTAGTAGTAGTTTTAGTAATAGTAGTGGCAGTAGTAGTAGTAGTAGCAGTAGTAGTAGTAGTAGTAATGGTGGTGGTGGTGGTGATAGTAGTAGTAGTAGTAGTAGTAGTAGTAGTAGTTGTAGTAGTCGTAGTAGCAGCCGGTATTAGTAGAAGTAGTGTTAGTAGTAGTATTAGTAGCAGTGGTGGTAGCAGTAGTAGTAATATTAGAATTAGTAGCAATATTAGTATTAGTAGCAGTGGCAGTAGCAGTATTAGTAGTGGTGATGGCCGTGGTAGTATTAGTAGTAGTAGTAGTTAGTAGTAGTAGTTTTAGTAATAGTAGTGGCAGTAGTAGTAGTAGTAGCAGTAGTAGTAGTAGTAGTAGTGGTGGTGGTGGTGGTGATAGTAGTAGTAGTAGTAGTAGTAGTAGTAGTAGTAGTAGTAGTAGTTGTAGTAGTCGTAGTAGCAGCCGGTATTAGTAGAAGTAGTGTTAGTAGTAGTATTAGTAGCAGTGGTGGTAGCAGTAGTAGTAATATTAGAATTAGTAGCAATATTAGTATTAGTAGCAGTGGCAGTAGCAGTATTAGTAGTGGTGATGGCCATGGTAGTATTAGTAGTAGTTAGTAGTAGTAGTTTTAGTAATAGTAGTGGCAGTAGTAGTAGTAGTAGCAGTAGTAGTAGTAGCAGTTGTAGTGGTGGTGGTGGTGGTGGTGGTGATAGTAGTAGTAGTAGTAGTAGTTGTTGTAGTAGTCATAGTAGCAGCCGGTAGTAGTAGAAGTAGTGTTAGTAGTAGTATCAGTAGCAGTGGTGGTAGCAGTAGTAGTAATATTAGAATTAGTAGCAATATTAGAATTAGTAGCAGTGGCAGTAGCAGTATTAGTAGTGGTGATGGCCGTGGTAGTATTAGTAGTAGTAGTTAGTAGTAGTAGTTTTAGTAATAGTAGTGGCAGTAGTAGTAGTAGTAGTAGCAGTAGTAGTAGTAGTAGTAGTGGTGGTGGTGGTGGTGATAGTAGTAGTAGTAATAGTAGTAGTAGTAGTAGTAGTTGTAGTAGTCGTAGTACCAGCCGGTAGTAGTAGAAGTAGTGTTAGTAGTAGTATCAGTAGCAGTGGTGGTAGCAGTAGTAGTAATATTAGAATTAGTAGCAATATTAGTATTAGTAGCAGTGGCAGTAGCAGTATTAGTAGTGGTGATGGCCGTGGTAGTATTAGTAGTAGTAGTAGTTAGTAGTAGTAGTTTTAGTAATAGTAGTGGCAGTAGTAGTAGTAGTAGCAGTAGTAGTAGTAGTAGAAGTGTTGGTGGTGGTGGTGATAGTAGTAGTAGTAATAGTAGTAGTAGTAGTAGTAGTAGTAGTTGTTGTAGTAGTCGTAGTAGCAGCCGGTAGTAGTAGAAGTAGTGTTAGTAGTAGTATCAGTAGCAGTGGTGGTAGCAGTAGTAGTAATATTAGAATTAGTAGCAATATTAGTATTAGTAGCAGTGGCAGTAGCAGTATTAGTAGTGGTGATGATGGCCGTGGTAGTATTAGTAGTAGTAGTAGTTAGTAGTAGTAGTTTTAGTAATAGTAGTGGCAGTAGTAGTAGTAGTAGCAGTAGTAGTAGTAGTAGTAGTGGTGGTAATAGTAGTAGTAGTAGTAGTAGTAGTAGTAGTAGCAGTAGTAATATTAGTATTAGTAGCAGTGGTGGTGATAGTGGTTGTAGTAGTAGTTGTTGTTGCAGTATTTTGTCTTTATTTTTATGATATTATTATTATTATTATTATTATTATTATTATTATTATTATTATTATTATTATTATTATTACTACTAGTAGTAGTAGTAGTAGTAGTAGTAGTGCTAGTGGTATTAGTAGAAGTGGTGATAGTGGTATTAGAAGTATTAGTAGTAGAGGTGGTAGTAGTAATATTGGTATTGATAGTAGAAGTATTACTAGTAGTGGTGGTAGTAGTAATCTTGTTATTTTTTTATTAGTAGTATTTTGTATTCATTTTTCTGATATTATTATTATTAGTAGTAGTAATAGTAGTAATAGTAGTAGTAGTTTTTGTTATTTTTAATTATAATTATTTTCTCTTGATTTATTTTTAGGATATTAATATTATTATTAGCGGGTGGCACGGTGGTGTAGTGGTCAGCACTGATGTCTCACAGCAAGACAATCCGTGTTGGATTCCCAGTCCAGGCTGTTCTGTGTGGATTATTATTAGCATAATACAATAAGACCCCAAACTGCTGGTTCTGAGGTTTTAGAACATTTGGTCAAGTGTGAAAGCTGGGTTTGAGCTTGGGAGTGGTCTACAGACCCTGATCTGTGGTGCTTCAGTGAATTCCAGTGAATATAAGGTCTGAGTGTCTGCTGACTGCTTTACGATTTTAAGCGTCGTGTTGACGGATAAAGGCTTGTTGTGTTGCTGTTCTTCCTCACTTCAGTGTTTCTATCCTAGAACAATAATAACCAGCAGCACACGGTTGACGCCAGCGCCTGCCATTTAGCAAACCTGCGTGCAGACAAGAATCAACTCAAATGGACTTCTTGTGTATGAAAGCAAATCACTGATAATGAACCCCCAGTATTCATGACGAGTGTGAAAACACCCTAAGATCTCCATTTTTCTCCTATTGTGCCAACCCAGCTCCGTCCCCTTGTCACAATTCACGCCTGCGCCTGGATTCTCTCCTCATAATCATTATTCCCAGCTGTTCCCTGAATATATATCCCATTGATTTCTCTGCCTCCCTGCCATCCATTGTGTGACGGAGTGCTATTGGACCTCTCGTGGTTCTCACAAATGCATCCCATCTCATCTCCTGCTGCATTGCACTATTACAGTACACTTCATTCCACATCAGCAAACGTCAGGCTCCAGGTGAGCAGTCAGGGTCTGGATGTTCAGGAAGCAGCCTTGTGATCAGGAGGTCGCTGGTTCAATTCCCTAAAATGACAGGACACAACTGAAGTGCCCTTGAGCAAGACACCTAAACTACCCCCAACTACTCCCCGGGGGCTGCCCACCAATCTGAGCAAGTGTGTTCACTGCCCCCTAGTGTGTGTGTGTTTCACTGCACCCATTTCACTGGATGGGTTAAACATGGAGGTCACATTCCAAGTTCTGAATCTAGGTGATCTAGGTTAGTCCTGTATTATAGGTGCACAATTCCAGTTTTAAAGGCCACTTATAGACCCCCCTGGTGATTTCACATTGTTTTAGATACTGGAAATATATAAACATGACTTAATTTGCTTTTAAAATAGATTAATTTAATTAAACTGATGTAAAAACTGGAGCTCACTACTGAAAATTTCTGAACGCTACCATGTGACGTCACTGGTGAACAACAGTGAACAGCGGCGGTACAACAGCACTATGACTGACTGGGACTGAGAATGTTCCAGCGCTGCTTCTTCAGATTCTGATGATATTTCTGACTTTGAAGGTAAAAGAGCTGTAATGTAGAAATAGACCACCATATCACTTAGTCCTGATACTTTTAGTCAAACCACACCCACATCAGCAGCTCATCCTGAGTGTAAACAGTATCTAGTTAAATAACCAACATTATTCATGACAACAGCCTAGCAACCAGCTAAACTCGGATATAGAGGTACAGTTATTATAGTAAATATGATCAATGTGGAACTCACACTCATACGACTCTATAAATCATAATTCAACTACGGTAGCTTAGCATAACTTGAACCACTGAACTTAGCAAGTGAAGCTAATGTTAGCTAACATCAGCTAAAGCAGGCTCAGTAACTGAGCTTACCTGGTTTACCTCCACGTACACGGAGGCTCTTGAACTCCTCTCGCTGGTTTTCTACACGCCCATATTGTTGGAACAGTGCCAGACTTAAGATCTGGTCGTCGTGTAAGGCTACGTCCCATAGTGATAATCTTCAGACGTGAAATGATCTACAGATGGCGGAGTGAGAGGATGGTGCTTTCCAGTGTGGCTGTTTAAAATTGACAGGTTTAGTCCACTTTCTGGATATTTGGGGGTCTTTGGGTGGTTTGTGCTCAGGGGTCCACTGTATATCTAATTACTGCAACCAAAAACAACAACACCTTTCTGTCACTGTGCATTACCATAAGTGTAGCTTCTAGTGTTGTTGTCCACCATCTACCTCACACGCATAACACCTACGGCAGTTTCTGAACAGTGGGCGGCGCTAAACAGTCTTTTAAGTCGTATTTCCTGACTTTGTAAACAATAAAACGTTTTCTGACTTTTAATAATCACAAATTAGGATCTCAAACTCCACTGTATTTGTGTGTTTGCCCTTTTTTTATATTAGCTGTTCTTTTGGTAACACTTCCTCTGAATCCAGTACAGTGTTGCCAACTTAGTGACTTTGTCCGCTGACTCCGCCCCCTATCTACAGAGCAGGATGTAAATATAAATGTGTCTCAGATAGATATATGCTTTATTAATCCCAGAGGGAAATACTTCAGTGTGACACGGCCTATTTCAAAGGCAACAAAAAAAGAATCCACAGAAGAAGTTTATTTATTCAGAGTTCATTTGTAGTTATAACATATTTCTTTTTTACTCTCCCACAACGTTATTCCTTCAAATACACACTAATAGACCCTTATGCAAATTAGGCGATTACGTCATTTAGCAACTTTTAGGACAGCCAATAGCGACTTTCCTCACTGAGGGGTTGGCGACAGTGATCCAGTATCCTTAATGCAATATAAATGCATTTAGAAGATATCATGTTGCATCTGCATCATTTTATAATACTAGACATATAGTGTGTATGTAACTGGTCTTAAGTAATAATTCTATGCCCAACACTTTTCAGGTAATATATATATATATATATGGTTTTGAGTTGATTAAAAATAAATGACTTTGTCAAATTTAAACTGCATATTGTTTCTTTTTATTTTAGAAAACATTCTTATAAAAACTTTTATAGCCACTGTCTTGACAGGTCAGGGTTTTATATCAGAAACCTGTTGCAAAAGTTCTAATGAGTGAACATTATCATGCATTATGAAGCCTAACATTAGAAAGTCATATTCTCTTGCTTTGGAATGTGTTATGCATTCAATTATATCTACTTATAATCAATAATATAGGTTTATACCAGGCATCGTAAGATTTTATGCATGTTAATGCCCTGTAGATGTATAGCACTGTAAATGCTGGATTCTTCTGTTTCTTAGAAAGAGAATTCATTCTCTTACACTTATATACACTTATCACACTTATTGTCCAGATTATCAGTTTTAAACAAGCATGACTAGATATTTCTTGAGTCCTGATCATGCATAAAAACAAAAACAAACCCACACACACTCCCAACACACATACACACTGAGATTCGACTGGAGAACGGAGTCATCAGTCCAGGATGGTAAGGAATCAAATAGTGAAACCTGGGCTCATTTCAGCTTTGCTGGCCGGTGGCCCAGTCGCACTCCTAAAGCTGCCAGCTTTACTAATGAAGTCCAGTAATTAAGCAACACCCTGATGCCCTGTGTGTGTGTTCGTGCCTATACAAGAGTGTGTATGTTTTTTTATTTTGCAATGTGGGAAAGAAAACAACCATCCTACCATCTAAACTTCCTCCAGCGCTTTCTTCACAGCAGCTCTACAGAAAGTCAAACTCGAACAGCGTCTCTGGCTGCGTCCTCTGTGCGAATGCCAGTCACTTTTACCCCCTAAACCTGCGCTGCTCCTGCATGTTTCTCTGAGCCTCTGTTGCTCTCTCTTACTTACCTCTCCTCCTGCTGCTTATAGCTGGATTTCGCCCGACTTTGCCCAAGGCCCTCAGCAAGCAACTGACTCTACAGTGCCTGTGAAGCCTGGGTGTTCATTCAAGTTCAAGTTCAATACTGTATTACCATGTCAATCACTACCTTCTACATTCTGTAGACCAATTACAGCAAGCATGCGTTAGCCTGAGCAACAGTGATGCAATTAAAACAGTCTGGTTAAAAACGAGGTGATTGTCCTTATTTTAACCACCTACTGCTGGACCCTACAAGCTCCTGAGGCCTGACCATGCTGATAGCCACACCAAGGGGGATCATGGGAGGTGCACACCCTCCAGAAAAAGGATTATCTGTTTTCTTTATTGTTGTTGTTTGTTATGGGTTTATAGTATCACTTTGTATCAGGGTGTCGGTTGCTATAGTGAAGTGATGGTATGGTGAAGTGCTGGTATGGTGGTATGGGGAAGTGCTGGTATGGTGGTATGGGGAAGTGCTGGTATGGTGGTATGGTGAAGTGAAGTATGGTGATATGGTGAGTCAATGTGCTGGTATGGTGGCATAGTGAGGTGCTGGTTTGGTGTACAGTGAAGTGGTGGTATGGTGAAGTGCTGGTTTGGTGGTGTGGTGAAGTACTGGTATGGTTGTATGGTAAAGTGCTGGTATGGTGGTATGGTGAAGTATTGGTATGGTGGTGTGGTGAAATGCTGGTTTGGTGAAGTAAAGTATGGTGGTATGGTGAAGTGCTGGTATGGTGGTATGGGGAAGTGCTGGTATGGTGGTATGGTGAAGTGAAGTATGGTGATATGGTGAGTCAATGTGCTGGTATGGTGGCATGGTGAGGTGCTGGTGTGGTGTACAGTGAAGTGGTGGTATGGTGAAGTGCTGGTTTGGTGGTGGGGTGAAGTACTGGTATGATTGTATGGTAAAGTGCTGGTATGGTGGTATGGTGAAGTATTGGTATGGTGGTGTGGTGAAATGCTGGTATGGTGGTTTGGTGAAGTAAAGTATGATGGTATGGTGAAGTGCTGATATGGCGTATGGTGAAGTGCTGATATGGTGGTATGGTGAAGTGCTGGTTTGGTGAAACAGTGAAGTGAAGTGCTGGTATGGTGAAGTGCTGGTATGGTGGTATGGTGAAGTGTTGGTTTGCTGGTATGGTGAAGTGCTGGTATGGTGAAGTGCTGGTTTGGTGTACAGTGAAGTGCTCGTATGGTGAAGTGCTGGTTTGATGTACAGTGACGTGCTGGTACAGTGGTATGGTGAAGTGCTGGTATGGTGAAGTTCTGGTACGGTGGTATGGTGAAGTGCTGGTACAGTGGTATGGTGAAGTGCTGGTATGGTGGTATGGTAAAGTGCTAGTATGGTGGTACAGTGAAGTGCTGGTACGGTGGTATGGTGAAGTGCTGGTACAGTGGTATGGTGAAGTGCTGGTATGGTGGTATGGTAAAGTGCTAGTATGGTGGTACAGTGAAGTGCTGGTACGGTGGTATGGTGAAGTGCTGGTACAGTGGTATGGTGAAGTGCTGGTATGGTGGTATGGTAAAGTGCTAGTATGGTGGTACAGTGAAGTGCTGGTACGGTGGTATGGTGAAATGCTGGTATGGTGAAGTGCTGGTTTGCGGTACAGTGAAGTGCTGGTACAGTGGTATGGTAAAGTGCTAGTATGGTGGTACAGTGAAGGGCTGGTACGGTGGTATGGTGAAGTGCTAGCATGTTGGAATGGCGAAGTGCTGGTATGGTGTACAATGAAGTGAAGAATGAACAGTTTTCTCATATGATGAGAAGCAAAATACATTTATTGTCACTTGCCATTCAGTAAGCAAAGAAAATTTTGAAATTCCAAAGAAATCAAATAAAAACCATCAATGAAAGGTTCATGTTTATTAAATCATGCCTTTAATATATCTAAATCTACGTGAGGTCAGAATTGAGAACATCCCTTGATATATAAAGAGCTGCTCTTTGCTTCAATATTAAAGGAAATCATTTGTGTATTGTGTATGATGAGTTGTTTGGACTTTGTCCGAGACTGTTAGAGTTGAGTGAGCAGTTTCTCTTCTGGGCCAGAGACTCTTGGGCTCTCTCTCTCTCTCATTCTCTCTCGTTCTCTCTCTCCCAGCGCTGGCCATCCGTAATGAGCCAACACTAATTATCCACCAGAGGCCCTATGCTAACCTTGGGCTCAGCAGCCAAGGACTTCCATCAAACCTCAGCCAAGAATCGCCACGGAGGAACCCGTGTGTATTAATGAGGCAATAACACTACATTTCATCAGGGGACGCTCCGTGTGAGCTGCTGGTATAAATACTCGAGACGATGTCAAACCTCTCTTTAAGCTGAAGACAACGGTAGAGCTCAGAAAGGCCGAAGAGCTCCGCTCAGCCTAGCGCGGCACCGTTAAGCTGGGTAAAGTACTGCAAAGACCTGATTGGAGGCAAGTGATGGTTATTAAATTGTTGGCTAGAACAGAAATGGCCCTTTCAGAGGGGTCAGAGAGGATATCATCAAGTTGTTTAACAAGCTGATTTTTTTGCACCTTGTGAGTTAATTAAAGGAAATATTGGCAGAAAAATACGCTGCAGACAGAGATCAGAACCTGATGAATGCTGGACATGCTCTAGCCTCCGCTTGTCAATCAAAATAAACAAACAGTGCTTGTAATTAAATAACTGAATGGAAATGCAGAGATATCTGAGTTTCTAGGTTTAGTTTGAATTTAGTATTAAAATTTACAGGCTGTTCAGAACAGAGCCTTTCTTTAAAATATTTTATGAGGTTTTATATAGAGCATGTTAATACCATGTTTTAAAACCAATTGAATATGGGATGGAGTTGCCATGGTGTTATGCTATGAATATTTCATGATGAATGGACCAATATAAATGCTCCAAAATCAAAAAATCTAGTTCCATTGACTTACATTCAAAGTAAATAATGTTTTTGGCCTTTTCTGTAAAGTTGCAGCTGGAGATACATATTTTTATTGGACAGCCTATATATATACACTACTGCTCAAAAGTTTGGGATCACAGTGAAATGATTTGTTTTCAATGGAGTATCTTCTTCCTTAACACAACAATGGACTGACGGGTCTCTAAAGAAAGTTGTTTCTTTCTGGTCATTGTGAGTCGGTCAGCAAGCCATCAACTGCTGATGCTTCAGATACTAAACTAACCTAGAATATTGTTCTCCCTTTTATACTCACTTATTAGTAGAATGTTTTTCAGCTGTGCATCACAATTGAGCAAGAGTGTCCTAACAACCAATTAGTCCAATAACATCCTTAACTTGGATTGGCGGCCGTACCAGGAGATTTAGACAGAGGACTGAGAATTGCTAATAATATTATATTATACATTAAAACATATATAATGTTTAATACAAACATTTTTATTCTTTAAAAATCATCTGATACACTTACATTAATTGTGAAATGGACAATATTGTTTGTGAATTGCATGAAAATCCTGCTTTTGAGCAGTAGTGTATATATATATATATATATATATATATATTAATCCATTATCTACTGCTTAATCCCGCTAATCAGGGTCACGGGGGGGCTGAAGCCAATCCCAGCATCATCGGGCGAAGCCGGTGTACACCATGAATTGTTCGCCAGTGCATCGCACCGCCAACAGTCACTCACACACTCAACCTAACATGCATGTGGTTGGACTGTGAGAGGAAACCGGAGTACCCGGAGTAAACCCACTCTAGCATGGGGAGAACATACACACTCCACACAGAACCACCCGGACCGGGAATCCAACCCGGATCATCTTACTGTGAGGAGACAGTGATAATATATTTATATATATATATATATTCCATATTATAGAAGACAGAAGATGTAAAGAGGTGGATGTGATAGATTGAAGTCCAAGTAAAGTACAGAGTGAGTATATATTGAGGTGTGTGTATGTGGTTTGGACATTCCATGGAGGTCATCATGATGAAGATTCATGTAGTGACAGGTCTGTTGACCAATACTGCAGTACTACAGCCTGATGGTCAGGGAAAGAACCCATCTTGGAACCGATTGTTCAGAATACATCAGAATACATTATTTGTCTGCACTGATAGAGTTGTTTTTGGTTTGTTATATGTTTTTTCATGCGCATCTTCATCAGCACATACAGATGGATGAAGGTATTCTTGAGCGTGAAAGCTATAATGAGGTGATAATAAGCCCCTCCCCGAAACCAGCCCAGAATCAGTCCTGGGTGTGGACTCAAGTATTCGGGACAAGTGTGAAAATCTGTTTGGACCAGAGATTTCGATTGGCCGTTTTCCCCCTATTGTGCCATCCCAGCTCCATCCCCTTGTCATCGCTCTCGCCTGTGTGCCTGTATCTGCTCCTCATACTCATTATTCCCTGCTGTTCCTGTTCCAAGTCTGAATATATACCCCATTGATTTGTCTGCCTCCCTGCCATCCATTGTTTGATTGTGTGCTGCTGGACCTCTCATGGTTCTCGCTAATGCATCCCATCTCATAGCCCACTGTATTACAGTTCACGTTATACATCAGGCTCCTGGTGAGAACAAACATCAGACTTTCTGCAGCAGTAATCTAGGCTAGTCTACCGAACAAAAGAGGCAACATGTTAGCCTTAACATTCACAGTTAAGCTGAATCAGTGCAGTTCAAACAGAGCTAGCTTGACTGGATGCTGTATTTCAGAACACTGAACAACAGCTAATGGTTCTAAGGCCAGAAACATACTTCACTTGGAGCTATACAAACAAACACGCATCACAAAACAAATCATAACACAATATAACAGCAATACACAGCATCGTACAGCAAGCTTTCATCCAGTCAACTGGGATGATAGAAATGTTTCACTTTATATACATCCAAATTATCACTAATAGTACATAATCTATATATATATATATATATATATATATATATATATATATATATATATATGATAATGAGATAATGAGTACCTTTTACCTACTACACTAATGAATACACTTTTATACTTATTATATTAATGAATACTCTTCTATAATTCACCCCTACACCAAGAAGTATACTTCTATACTTCTATACACCTACTACACTAATGAGTACACTTCTGTACTTCTATACAATACTAATGAGTACACCTCTATACATTACCTACTACACCAATAAGTGCAATTCTATACTTTGCCTACTACACTGATGATTACAATTCTATACTCCACCCACTACACTAATGAATACTCTTCTATAGTTCTCTCCAACACTAAAAAGTACACTTATAGACTTCACCTAGTACACTTCTATACTTCACCTAGTACACTATTGAGTACACTTCTGTACTTCTGTACAATACTAATGAGTACATCTCTATACTTTACCTACTGCACTGATAAGTGCAATTCCATACTTTACCTACTACACTAATGAGTACACTTCTATACTTCACCTGCTACACTAATGAGTACTCTTCTATACCTCACCTGCTACACTAATGAGTACTCTTCTATACTTCACCTACTACACTAATGAGTACACTTCTATACCTCACCTGCTACACTAATGAGTACTCTTCTATACTTCACCTACTACACTAATGAGTACACTTCTATACTTCACCTACTACACTAATAAATACACTCATATACCTCACCTGCTACACTAATGAGTACTCTTCTATACTTCACCTACTACACTAATGAGTACACTTATAGACTTCACCTAGTACACTAATTAATACACTCATATACCTCACCTGCTACACTAATGAGTACTCTTCTATACTTCACCTACTACACTAAAGAGTACACTTCTATACTTCACCTACTACACTAATGAGTACACTTATAGACTTCACCTACTACACTAATGAATACACTTCTATACTTCACCTACTACACTAATTAATACACTCATATACCTCACCTGCTACACTAATGAGTACTCTTCTATACTTCACCTACTACACTAAAGAGTACACTTCTATACTTCACCTACTACACTAATGAGTACACTTATAGACTTCACCTAGTACACTAATTAATACACTCATATACCTCACCTGCTACACTAATGAGTACACTTCTATACTTCCATACAATACTAATGAATGCACCTCTATACTTTACCCACTACACTGATTGAGTGCAATTCTATACTTCGCCTACCACACTAATGTGTATACGTCGCCTAGTACACTAATTAATGCACTCATATACCTCATCTACTACTCTGATGAATATACTTTTATACTTTACCTGCTGCACCAAAGAGTACACTTTTACACTTCATCTACTACACCAATGAGTACACTTCTATACTTCAACTACTACACTAATGAGAACTTCTCTATGTTTCACCTACTACACTACAGAGTACACGTTTATACTTCTATACTACACTTATGAGTGCATGTCTAATGATACATTGTTGTTTGCATGCTACTTAGTGCACTAGTGTGCTGTTTGGGACGCGCAGGAAATCTCACCTATTAAGATTTTAGATATAATTAGCTATCTCTACAGTGATAAACCAAATAAATTCTATGATTTAAACATAAAACATGTGGCTTTCTTATCTGCCACTTTGCTGCTGAGTGAACTCGTCCACCAAAGCGCGATTCCTGACGTCAACGGAACTCTATGAATAGCAGGCACGGAAATGAAGATCACTCCTGGTGGTACGCGCCCCAGACAGACATATGCAGCATATTTTATTTTCTTCTGATCAATCATGCAGTCTTCCTCCTGCTACAGCTGCCCCGGAATAACCAACATCACGGCTCATTATTTGGACAGTTTATCACAGATTTGACGACATCTGCTTCTGGAAACTTTCTCCCTCTCAGGATGTTTTACATTTTCTAGTCTGGAAGCAACGAATGCCAACAAAATTGCACAGCCATGTATTATCCTACACATTCAGGCCTCCAGCTCTGGACCAGCACTGTGGCTTTTCTCTCTTTCTTCTTTTCTTTTTTCACTCTTTAAAAGAAATGGCTTAGTGCCACCGGCTTCCGAAAGCCCCAAGGCCAGCTGACTCACTGGGATTTTACTGTGTTCCCGATATTCTGTCCACTTCTGAAACGAGCCTTTCATATGTCTTTGTACTGTTTGACGTGCGTATGCAAACGACTGGCAGTGAGGGTTGTTTGGGATTTCCAACAAACAGAAATATGATTCTCACTAAACCTCTGGCTGAAACATGCCCGTCTCTCCTGCTATGTATTTAAGATGCCTGAGATGTAACAGTCAGCTCTCGTCTTCTTGAACTTCAATTATTTCTAGGTCTCTGGTGCGATGTTCAATAACATTTTAATCAATAAACATGTCATCGTCTTACTTTCTCCATGTTACGGCTAAGCAGTAAAATGCAGCAGGCATTTTAAAATTTTTAAAATGGTATTTCTGACGGAGGAGCACATGAACACGTCTGGAGTCGTCTGTACAACTTTGCAAGGAAAAGTAAATCTGAGAACTTGAAGATTCTGGCAGCTTCTGTACATACAAAAATTTAGACCATACTTTAGAACTTCACCTACTACACTAATGAGTACACTTCTATACTTCACCTACTACACTAATGAGTACACTTCTATACTTCACCTACTACACTAATGAATGGATTTCCATACTGTACTGTATACTTCTATACTTGCCCTAATACACTAATGAGTACACTTCTATAATTCACTTACCACACTAATGAGTACACTTCTATACTTCACTACTACACTAATGAGTACACTTCTATACTTCACCTACTACACTAATGAGTACACTTCTATACTTCACCTACTACACTAATGAGTGGATTTCCATACTATACTATATAATTCTATGCTTCCCCTAATACACTGAGGGATATAAGTCTATACTTCACCTACTACACTAATGAGTGGTCTTCCATACTATACTATATGCTTCTATACTTTACCTACTACACTAATGAGTACACATTTATACTTCACTTACTACATTAATGAGGGCACTCCTATACTTCAGCTACAAAGCTAATGAGTATATGTCTATACTTCAGGTACTACACTAATGAATACACTTCTATACTTCTGTAAGGGTACAATCTACAAATCTAGTTTGCTTTTTATATGTTTTTTTATCCAAATCATTCATAATTAAACGCTTACACCATTTGGGGAGAAAATGTAGTAATGGAATGTCATAGCCCACTACCACCAATAATCATTGTGCTGAATGCATGCATATATACATATATTAGAATGTTTAATTTTTATTATCGTATATATATGATATGGTGTGAGTTGTATAACTGTAACTAATTTAGCACAGTAGTGATGCACAGCATGTTTACTGAGTACAATCCAGAAATTAACATCAATACAGGCAACAACAGGGGGAGAACACAAACAAGCTTCAGCTCTGGAGTATCTATTATCAAAGTGAAACTCAGCTCAGGTTTGTTGATTTGTGTGGTGCTTTCTTTGCAACTACAAAATCAGGTTTCCAGAATTGTGGGTGCAGCTGAATGATTGGAGCAGGGTACAAAAGTGACAGGAAACTAAACAAAAATCTCAAAAGGAGAACCTACATTCTGTAGGTCATACTGATTACTCTGTTCTGTGTAAAGACTTTTGTCTAATTTATAGAACACACACACACACACACACACACACACACACACACTCTTAATTTCCCTGAGGGAACCCTCCCAAAGGGATCTATCTATCTATCTATCTATCTATCTATCTATCTATCTATCTATCTATCTATCTATCTACACACACACACACACACACACACATATATATATATATATATATATATATATATATATATATATATATATATATATATATATATATATATATATATATATATAAATGTTGATAATCCACAGTATTGTTTAAGCTTTTGGTGGGCTAAAACATTCCATTACTTGATAGCTACAATAACCTCACAGCAAAACTGCAGAAGAAAACATTTCTTCGAGAACCATCCATCCATCTATCGGGGTCACAGGGGGGCTGGAGCCAATCAGCCAAACCGGAGTACCAGGAGGAACCCACTCAAGCACTGAGAGAACATAAACACTCCACACAGAACCACCCGGACCGGGAATCCAACCCAGATCATCTTACTGTGAGGCAACAGTGCTAACCACTATATATATATATATATATATATATATATATATATATATATATATATATATATATAACCACATATAGTGAAAAATGACAGCACAAACAACAATACAGGGTTCTGAAACAAACTTCTCTCCAAACAAACTTCTCTTGGCGGATCAATTACAGGGAACAAAATTTGAATCACATACTTTGTCAAACTACAACTTTAATGGCTTCAGCTGCCTTTTTACTGAATGCTGTTTCTAAAAATTAGCCCGAAAACTAATTTAAATTAATTAAGCAGAAAACAAGCTGGTCCGGCGGATGTCCTGAAGATGTGAAGATACCTCAGACCGATGAAGATTAAAGCTGGTTTAATTTGCTGTGGACGCTAATTTCGCAGAACCTCAGAAGAAGAGCGCTCTGAGTTTTGTGACCCTCGTGTCGTCCGTCTAATGAGAGAATGTCATTTTTCAGCACAACGTTTCGTCATGACACGCCGTTGCATCAGGCCTTTGTTTGAAGTGAGTTGGCCAGGCAGCTGATCCTCTGCGTCAGCCAAAGAAAGAGTGCAAACAAATAGTAAACACAATGTTTCTGTTTTTTTTGTGCCGAGTCTGATACATTCTCATTGATCTTAGCCTTTCCATCGCCACATATTGGCTTTGTTTCTCTCTCTCTCTCTCTTTCTCTCTTTCTCTGGACGCTGTTTCAATACAAGCTCAGACTCTGAAGCTCTGGGCAGCATTTAAAGTAATGCTCTACAACTCGACTCAGTCTTTCGCAAAGTGCTGATGAAACAAAGTGGCTACAAATTACTTCATGTCAGTTTGTACAGTAACCGTGTTGAACTAGAAAGACTTGTTGATCTCAAGCCAGACTATTAAGACCACCTCCTTGAATCTACAGACCATTGTCCACTGTATCAGCTCCACTGACCATATAGGAGCTACACTTACAGATTGTAATTCATCTGATTCTCTGTATGCTATGTTACGCTGGTCTTCAACATTCAGGACCCCCACTTGACCACCACAGAGCAGGTACTATTATATTATTTGGGTAGTGGGTTGAGTATCAGAGTAAACACTCTGTCCACTCTATTAGACACGACTACTCAGCAGGTCCACCGTGTAGATGTAAAGTCTGAGATGATACCTCATCTGTTGCTGCAGTGTTTCTGTTGGTCATCCTCTAGTCCTTCATCAGTGGTTACAATAGTGTATAGGCTGAAGAGAAGAGTATTGAGGGTCCGGTGGTCTGAGGTGTGTTTTATTGGTTTGCATGGTGAAATGGTTCCTCAGATTTGATTTTGGTAAACCTAATAACTTGTTGTGCCACTGTTTGCAATAACTCGTAATGAGTCTTTAACATCACTGTGGAGAAGTTCTGGAGACTCTTCATTACTGAATTGTTTCAATTCAGCTATTCTGGAGGGGCTTTTCAATACAAACTGTCCATTTTAGGTCTTAACAAAATGAGATTCAAGTCAGGACTTTGACTCGGCTGCTTCTAAGCCTTCATTTAGTTTCTTCTGAGCTGTTCAGAGGTGGACTCGCTTTTGTGCTTCAGATCATTGTCCTGCTGCATCACAAACTGATAAACAGACATCCTTCTTCAGGAATTTCTGAATGAGAACACGAAAGGTGGAACTTTCTAGATGTGGGTCCTATAGCATCTGGTGTAAAGCTAACACCACATTCCACTACAATGAAACATGGTGGTGGTAGTGTGATGGTCTTGGGCTGCTTTGCTTCTGCAGGACCTGAATGACCTGAACCATTCAGGACCTGAACCATTCAGGAATTTCTGATAGAGAACACCATTCGTCATGGTTCAGGTCGTTCAGGTCCTGCAGAAGCAAAGCAGCCCAAGACCATCACACTACCACCAACACGTTTCCCTGGTGGAATGTGGTGTTAGCTTTACACCAGATGTTATAGGCCCCACATTTAGAAAGTTCTACCTTTTACTCATCAGTCCACTGAATATTATCCCAAATGCCTCAAGGCTCATCTAAAGGCTTTTAATAGCTTATTTGTGACGAGACTTTGTGCTCGTATTGATCAGTAGTGGTTTGGTCCGTGCAGCTCAGATATAGATGCTACTTTTGCTCAGCATCTTTCTTACTTTCATTCATCTGGTGTCTTCTGTGACCTCCCAAATGCATCATCAGTGCTATCTTTAGTGTAAGTTGGGTAGAATCGTCACTCCTGGGAAGGTTCACTACTGTTCCAGGTCGGATAAGAGCTCTCAACTGGGGTTCGCTGGAGTCCTGGAGCCTTAGCAATGGCTTTGTAACCCTTTCCATATGACAGATTTCAATGACTCTGTTTTAAAATGATTTATAAATGATCTTATAACACACAGTGACAACTGTATGATTATGAATTCTTGTTAGAAAACTACATGACAACTCCTAAGCTGCTATTTAGGGGACATTTTTTTTGTCTTTTTAAAATTTTAAGGCATTTATGCCACTTTATCTCAATTCACATGCATTAATATGTAAAAACTGATGTAGTATTGTTCAGCTTGGTAAGCCAACGCGCATTATGACACCTTAAGCATGCCTACATAAGCACTTGGGAGTCATGAGTTGTGTCTGGCGGGTGTTTGTGTGTCTGCGTGTGTGCGTTTTGACCGCGGCCAGCTGCTCTTCCCTTATCATATTGATAGCTAAACCCAGCTTCCAGCCTTCCAGCTTAATTCTGGAATAGAGATCAGTCCGATTTCTCCTTTCCTTCATTCCAGGGCTGCTATTTATTTGGACTTCCTGCTGCCTGCCCTCCGTCCCCCTCAGTGCAATATGACTTCAATCTGTGACCAATTTTCAGCTCCAAGTCCAATGCACAATTACCGCAGCCACTCTAAGTGAATTTCTGCACCCCGGATCAGAGCATACATATGGAGGAGGCTTAATACAAATCTGTGCTCTGACCTAAATTCAGGCCGCCGACTAGCCCCCAGCACCCAGCGCTCGCACCTCTTTTTGGATATTTACATCAATTTCACAATTACCTCATAAACAGACATAAACAGCATGCTTGTGAAATTAAATTATATCAGTATGTATTTGTGTCACACGGCTTGAAAGAAAAAAAAGAAAAAAAAACAGGGTTCAGGGAAGGAGGGGGTGAAAAAAGGAAGAGAGAGAGGGAGAGCTTCTAAATTGGTTATTGGAGAGCACTTGAGGCAATTACTAAAACTGAAATCATTACATAAATTTCCATGTTTTTCACCCCCAAAGATCTGATAGCATTAAGCGGAGTCGTTGTCTCTATTTCTAGATCCTACACCCACAGACAGACACAAGCGTGCAGGGGAAGAGAGAGAATTACTGGGTTATTTATTACCCAGACCGCCGTACGGCCGCTTCAGAGCCACTTTCTGCTTCTTTTCAGTCAGGCCAGGTTAATGGCTAATTTCAACCACATCAAACTAAAACACATTCAGGACTTTTATATCCCGAGAACCATATAGGACTGAACAGAAGTCAGAGACTCCATTCGCCCTTCATTTAGCTGATCATATTAAAAAAAAACATAAAGTAAAAAAAACCCAAAAATAATACATTTAAAACATTCTTAATAATGTCATTTCTTTTGCAAACATTATTACTGCCAGACTGTAAACGCTACACACACTGCAGATTCATACTGGATTAAAATCACTCCATAATTAGTACTATTAGTATAACTGCTAATCTGTAAACGCTACACACACTGCAGATTCATACTGGATTAAAATCACTCCATAATTAGTACTATTAGTATAACTGCTAATCTGTAAATGCTACACACGCTGCAGATTCATACTGGATTAAAATCACTCCACAATTAGTACTATTAGTATTACTGCTTTTCTGTAAAAACTAAACACACTGTAGATTCATACTGGTTAAAAATCACTCCATAATTAAAACTATCAGTATTACTTCAAGACTGTAAAAACTACATACACTACAGATTCATACTGGATTAAAATCACTCCATAATTAGTACTATCAGTATAACTGCTAATCTGTAAAAACTACATACACTACAGATTCATACTGGATTAAAATCACTCCATAATTAAAACTATCAGGTTTACTTCCAGACTGTAAAAACTAAACACACTGTAGATTCATACTGGATTACAATCACTCCACAATCAGTATAACTGCTCATCTGTAAACGCTACACACGCTGCAGATTCATACTGGATTAAAATTACTCCACGACAATTACGGCCAGACTGCAGAAACTACATACTCAATAATGAGTACTATCAGTATTACTGCTAATCTGTAAAAACTACACACCCTGCAGATTCATACTGGATTAAAATCACTCCACAGTTACTACGGTCAGACTGTAAACACTACACACACTGCAGATTCATACTGGATTAAAATTATTCCAGAATCTTTGCTGTCAGAATCAAAAACCTACACACACTGCAGATTCATACTGGAGTAAAATCACTCCACAGGTATAACTCCATATTTACGTCAGCCACTTCACTGTTATTACTCTCCGACTGTAAACTCATACTGCATAACACAACTTGAACAGGTCTCCTTACATCTGAAGCTTAGATTGTTTGTTGAAAATCACTGCCTTCACTTATGTGTTGACACATTTCACACCGTCGAGAGCACGCTTCAGATCAGAGTTCAGGCTGTTACTTCCCATAAAACATTGGGGCTTTCTTTTGTTTCTCAGCGCCACATTGGAGGGCACTGAACGCTGCTCTGACGAATCGGACTCTTGCAGAGGAATATGTTCCCATCTGGACCCTCAGCTGCTGAGACAGCTAAACTCGAACGTCTATTTATACTGCCCATAAACAGGAGCGCACTTAAACGCCCACATTAAACATGGACATATTTCAGACGGCCGTATGTTTTAAACGCTCCTCACTCGGAATCTGATGTGATACAGTTACATGTTTATAATAATCCAAATTCTTCAGGAAGTTCTTCAAAGTCTGATTAATGAACTAACAGACAAACAGTCAACGAAGTGGGTTAAACTCGTTGCAGAACTTCAGCTCGTGTACTCAGTGTACATGCCAGAAACTGGTCTTTATGCAACATCATGGAGGAACTGCACTGGGTTCCCTAAAGAACCTTTCAATGGGCGGTTCTTTGAGAAATCAATCATGTAAATGTGATTTGCAAGTGTGAAGAAGATTAAACGAGCCTCCACATAATGTAAAGGCTCTCACAAGAATCCTTGCATTGATAGAAATCTTACATAATTTGCTTATTTTAACATTTAAACCTTATTTAGACATAGTGGTTTCATATTGACAGACCTTTTTATAAATATTTCTTTGTGGCATGTTTATGTAGGTTGGTTTTCCACAAAGGGTTAATAGGTTTTCCCATTAAACCTGTATAACTTCAACACAAAGTAAATATTAATACACAGCAATGTTTATTTCAGTACAATGATATACACACAACAATAAACACAACAAATATATGAAATATACTATTTGACTTTTTTACAACATAATTTGTGACCTGTGCAAAAATGATGACACATTAATAATTTTTGCCTTATTATTATTTTCTCAATATGTTAAAGAGAAGCGTTTATGTTGATGTATAATAATTACTAATTATAATTAATTAGAATAGATGCATAGACTAACATGTAGGGCTGCAGCTATCAATTATTTTAGTAATCGAGTACTCTATCGATTATTCCATCGATTAATCGAGTAATTGTATATAATATATATATATATATATATATATATATATATATATATATATATATATATATATATATATATATATATATATATATAATTAAAAGCAATAGTAAATATATAAGATAAAATAAGTCAGGTTTCTTAACATTTATTGCTTAAATTGCATATAATACAGTTTAAAAGAAAACATTTGAATAATTACTATTATTGAAATGTATTACTAGACCTATATATCATACTGTAAGTCCATAAGACTGACTACTGTACACTCATTTACTCTGCTGAAGCTTGTCCTACTCTTGCTGACCCACTTAGTGCAAACAAACTAAACTAAATTTTCTTGCTGTATTGGATTTTGTGCATTTTAGACTCCAAATTGCTACAAACACCACCTGATATTTAGTTTGCTGTGTATTTTATGCATCACTGTGAGGGAAAAGTATGTGTGAGGGGTGTATGTTCTTGTGATGGTGTGTTTTTTCATAACTATAATTAAAATGGTAATGTGAAAGTTCAGGCTTTTATTTTTTGTGGTTATGTTCTTAAGCAAAGCTTAGATCATTTACAGACATAACTCACCATCACACTGACTTACTTTCTTAACTAGTCATTACATATAACCATAACTAACATACACGCTTTACTAGCCTTCATCTCAACTCACCATCACACTGACTTACTTTCTTAACTAGTCATTACATAAAACCATAATTAACATACACACTTTACTAGCTTTCATCTCAACTCTCCATCACACTGACTTACTTTCTTAACTAGTCATTACATATAACCATAACTAACATACACGCTTTACTAGCCTTCATCTCAACTCTCCATCACACTGACTTACTTTCTTAACTAGTCATTACATAAAACCATAATTAACATACACACTTTACTAGCTTTCATCTCAACTCTCCATCACACTGACTTACTTTCTTAACTAGTCATTACATATAACCAAAACTAACATACACGCTTTACTAGCTTTCATCTCAACTCACCATCACACTGACTTACTTTCTTAACTAGTCATTACATATAACCAAAACTAACATACACACTTTACTAGCTTTCATCTCAACTCACCATCACACTGACTTACTTTCTTAACTAGTCATTACATATAACCATAACTATCTGACTTACCATCACACTGACTTACTTTCTTAACTAGTCATTACATATAACCATAACTAACATACATGCTTTACTAGCTTTCATCTCAACTCACCATCACACTGACTTACTTTCTTAACTAGTCATTACATATAACCATAACTAACATACACACTTTACTAGCCTTCATCTCAACTCACCATTACACTGACTTACTTTCTTAACTAGCCATTACATATAACCATTACTAACATACACGCTTTACTAGCCTTCATCTCAACTCACCATCACACTGACTTACTTTCTTAACTAGTCATTACATATAACCATAACTAACATACACGCTTTACTAGCCTTCATCTCAACTCACCATCACACTGACTTACTTTCTTAACTAGTCATTACATATAACCATAACTAACATACACGCTTTACTAGCCTTCATCTCAACTCACCATCACACTGACTTACTGAACCACTCGAACTCATCCAGACTGAAGTGAGGAGAGCAGAGCGGGGGTCTTTGGGTAGCTGTGTTGGTCCACACGCTGCTTCACTAACTATTCTCCTTGTTTATGTTTGTGAAGCTGTTTAGACTAATATGACCTCATCTACCCAGCAGGCATTGCACATCAGTAATAATAGCTGCGTACATATGTTAAATATTTAGAATGAAAGTGTTAATTTATAAATAAATCTACTTTTGTGATTTTTTATAACGTGTCTTAATAATTTAGAGTCATTACACCACATTAAGGCTTACAAGTGTTACCAGCCAGGGTTCCCTTTAAGCTCCGCCTCGTTTTGAACCCTTCGTGCTCTGATTGGTCAGCATATTCATTCTGTTTTGCTTGGTCATCCTTCAGAGCAGTTCCGCCCCTTCACGGCCTCCAGCAGTTCAGCAGTTGCTGTTTCAGGCTGAGCCAAGCTTGCCTGTAGGCGGGCAATAAGGATTGTGTTACATCATCTTGTAACAAAGGAAGAGGGCTGGAATTCCAAAGAGGGCTGCATCCAGAAATGTTTGCTGCTGCTCCTGTCCTCCCCGTCCCTTCCTGCTGCTTCTATCCTGGAAAAACACAGAGGAATTGAAGGGGGCGGGGCAGGGTGGAGGTGAGAACAAGCAGAATTCCGAAAAATGGCTGGGATTCCATCATTAAATATGATGTTGCGTGCTGATGCACTGAGCCATCTCATTCAACAACTCTTCGATTGCTCCGTCTGAAGATGCGGGAAGCTTTGGTGTGACTCTGGATGTCCAGTTATCGCTCTCAGCCTTCCCCTCTCAGGAGGCCACCCAGGTGCTGGTCCAGTCTCTTATCATTTCAAAGCTTGACTATTGCAACTCTCATCTGACTGGTCTTCCTCTGCAGGCCAGCAGGCCCTTGCAACTGATCCAATCTAAAATTCAGCACCACGGCTCGTCTTCAATCTTCCCAAGTCCGCTCATATCACTCCGCTGCTGCGTTTCCTTCACTGGCTTCCTGCAGCTGCTCACATTGGATTTGAAACTTTGATGCCTGCAAAGCCAAGAATGGACCAGCTCCTCCCTACCATATGGCAATCTGTACCTCAAGCTTCAAGCAGAGCTCGACTTAACCTCAAACTTCGAGTACAGATAGGGATACAAGACTTCCTCTCTCAGGAGGCCACCCAGGTGCTGGTCCGGTCTCATATCATTTCTGGCTGGTCTTCCTCTGCAGGCCAGCACCACGGCCTCATATGACTTCACTGCTGCGTTCCCTCCACTGGCTTCCTCTAGCTGCTTACGTTGGATTTGAAACTCTGATGCCTACAAAGCAAAGAATGTACCAGCTCCTCCCTACCTCATGACAATTTGTACCTCAAGCTTTGAGTACAGCTCAGCTTGACCCACCATCCCTCAAGATGCATGGAAGATGGCAAGACTCTTTTCTGTTCAGGAGTCTAGATGGTGGAATGGAACTTCCATGGGCTGTCCAAACAGCAGACTCTTCAAACGCAGACTGAGGACCACCATCTCTTTGTGAAGCACTCATAAGCACTAATCTACTGTAGTACTGAAGTTAAATATATAGCACTTATGCAGCTGCACTTAACTCCTTTATCTTCTAGGTAGGAACACTGGCTGGGTATATCACTGTATATCACTGTAACCCTGTATTACATTCTCTTCTTTCTAGGCATTTCTCTCTTACTAGGTATTCCTGGGTGATGCATCTCTACTAACTTATATTTTCTTGTCTTCTTCATAGGTATCAGCACTGGCCCTTCTTTCTGGCAGTGGTTGAGCTCAAGCGTAGTTTGACCTGTTTGTATTGGCTAGAGACACATACTCTATCATACTAAGTCGCTCTGGATAAGAAAGACCAATAGAAATGCTCCCAAATAGTTTGGAAAAAAAAATCTGGTTCCATTGACTTACATTAAAAGTTAAGATGGTTTTTGTCCTCTTCTGTAAAGTTGTCATTTTGGAGATACCTATTTTTCATTGGACAGAGACAATATAATCCCAGTAAAAGGCAGCATCAGTACAGCTGGACTGCTCCGTGTTGGTCTGTCCTCACTGGATGTGTCTGCACACATAATATATAGACTTCTTGGATAGTGAACATTGGTGTGCCACTTCAGCGGGTATTTTAAGTAGCGTCTCTCGTCTCTGCCGGTATTCCGACAGCTGCTAAGATGGGGTCTCGAAACCAGTTTCCGGGTCACGGAGAAGAGGAGGAGGAGGAGGATTGGAGGGAAAAAGCTGCTACTTTAAGGGTTTCTGGATGCAGCCTAAGGTGCTTTAGGCAGCTGAGAAAAAAAGTGGTTTATAACTTTGCAGAGCATCTACACGCATAAGCTGCAATACATTAAAGGAAAGAGAAAAATCAGAAAAGCATAGCAGGTCCTCTTGAAACTCTGCAAGTAAGTAGAAACTGTGTGTTAAAATGAGCAGAAAATACCATATTTATGTTTGTTGAGTCAAAAAATAGTGTAATTTCACTGCAGAGTGTTGTATACTGTATGACTATCCAGCCATTCATTCATAATCTTCTGCTTTATCCCACTAGTCAGGGTCATGGGGGGGCTGGAGCCAACCCAGCGTCATTGGGTCAAAGGAGGGGTACAGCATGGACAGGTCGGTCGTCAGTTGCATGGCAAACACGCACACACTAACACCTACAGAGTACCCGGTATATATATATATATATATATATATATATATATATATATATATATATATATATATATATACACACACATATATATATATATATATATATATATATATATATATATATATATATATATATATATATATATATATATATCATTTTAACACGACCTCTGCCATTTACATAGTGTGAAAATGTTATGTCCACAGAGTGCGATGCTGGTGGGTTTGTGCTCTGAAAAGAAAATAAAAGAAAGAGAAAATGATGGTGAAAGTGATGGTGGGGGTCCTAAAAAGGAGCGTCTGGGTTGCCTAGTCTTGGAGAGAACCTCAGGTAATGAATATGTTAAACTTCTGAAGAAGTGCTTCAAATTGCAGCTGTGTTGAGCTATAATTTAGTATTGCTGTGATTAGCACTCAGCCATTAGCATTTTGGTAGCGACAGTGCTAACCACTACACCACTGTCTATGTAGTAATTTTGAATCTTGTGCTTTTTTCCTGTTTACACAGAATGAGTTGCAAACATGTCCCACTCCCCATATTTCCCCTCAGTGAAAGTTTAAATCAGAAAATAATCAGAAAACTAAAATATACACGTGTTCAGACCATGTTAATTTCATTTGACGTGACAGAATAATGTGTAGATTTATGATTATATAGACATTTAATGTAAATATCATTACTTTGTCATCTAACATAGAGGGTCTGTCTCAAAACCCAGTGAGTACCCAACTAACATGTCAATGTGGGCCCCACATGGGTTAAAGATAGGCTGCCAATTGGGTCTCTTTTAGATAACCCAGTTGTAGCCTAGCCTAACTTGTATAGCCTAAATGACAGTGACTCAAATGCGGCACAAACTGTAGCTTAACTGGGCCCCACAATGACAGCCTAACTGGGCCTCACAGTGGAAACCCAACACCTGCAACCTAAATGGGTCTCATAACTGCAACCCGGCTGGGCCCACATAAGTAGGCTAAATGGGGTCAACAGCTGTAGCCTAAATGGGGCACAAAATTGTAGCCTAAATGGGTCCCATAAGTTGGGCCCCCATCGTTAGACTAACTAGGGCCCACAACTGTAGCTTAAATGGGTCCTATAAGTGTAATTCAACTGGGCCCCCAGTGGTAGGCTATCTAGGGTCCACAACTGTAGTCTAACTGGGGTCTACAACTGTAACCCAAAAGGATCCCACAAACTAACTGAGCCATGACTCATGATTGTAGCCCAACTTGGGCCCAATGTTAGATCCCAACTGGAGCCCAAAGTTATGAACCAACTAGGGCCCAACGTTAGAATCCAACTTGGCTTGTGGTGGCTTTTTAATTGGTGATACATGGGCCCCAGTTAGATTATACATTTTTAAGACAAATTACTGAGACATTCTAGTTAGAGAGAGACTGCGTCATGGCTTGTTCCCACCCACTGCATGTGACTGGTGTTTACTGACCTCAGCTGCAGCATCTCCTTAGCGTTTCAGCTCCATGGGTTCTCCTCTTGTGGGTTTTTATTGCAGTTCTGATGATTTTTACTCTGGAGGAGCGAAATACACGCCTTAGCAACTGAGGAACCGTTCAATGCTTCCTTACAATTCAGGCAAAAGAAGGAACCTCAGTAGAGAGTATATTTAAGATATCTAAGAATTGGGACTGTCTACGTGTCAGGAGCCGAGTACTATGACGTACAATGTTGCCTATGTAGACGCTCCCTAGGTTTTGAGACCATACCAGATTTAGAAGCTGTTACCTTTTGTACTGCACAGGCTTGGCACTGAGCTTAGATTATCCAGCTAACTAACAAGTCTATTGGGGAGTACCTCCATAACACCTCCATAGCCTTTATTTATATTGATTTTCAGAGAAGAAAGAGCTCGGCTGTAAAGCGAATGCCATCTAAAGTCTACAGTAGCAACAGGAGCAACAGGAGAAAGTCCTGCAGGGTGAATGGTAAGCAGTGATATCTATTATTAATGACTTTCTATTAGAAACCCTATGAAAAGTGTAGGTTTGCTTCCATCTGGGATGTTCTACCTCTGAACTGTCTGTTGCAGTAGGAGTTGTTTTTCAATTGGAGGTTACGTGAGTAAACAGGCGTCAGCACGAGATGATCCTGCTGTGATCTCCGTCTTACAGCGGCTGATCCACCGCTTTTTTGAGAGAGGGGAAGAAAAAAAATAAATAAACAGTGCTGACAAACGGCTACGGAGGCTCAGAGGCTGCGGAGCTGCAGGTTTTGAGGAGCGAGTGATCTCATTTGGGGAAAAGATGTTATTTTGGCGTATCAGGCCGTCAAGTATGTTACTTGCCTGAGGACATACAAGTTGAGTGAATATCCTTCATTGCTTTCCCTCAATCTTTTCTCACCCTCTCTCTCTTTCTCTCTCTCTCTTTCTTGCACTCTCGCTCTCTTTCTCTGATTGTCTAGTGACATATTCTTTCTCCACCTGCTGCGGGCTGTAATTTCTCTCTCAGGGTTGAATGTAGGTACCACTGTCGGAGAAGATAAGGCCTAAACACCCCTCTCTCTCTCTCTCTCTCTCTCGCGCGCGCGCTCTCTTTCTCTTTCTTTGCGTCTGTCTATTTCTCCCCTTTCATAGATTCTTCGGGAAGCACAGCACAATCACCCAGGATTTAATTAGCCCAACTAATGTCATTTCAAACTCAATGCATTTCTAATCCTCCACAATTACCAAACACATCAGCACACTCATTCCTGCCCGCCAGCGAGCCAAATTATCTGGCCAGGCAAGAGAGCATCCCACAGGACTATTACACCAAGCAGATGAGACTGTTTGAAAAGTGCAACTCTGATCAGACGCAGTTTGATTTTTCAGACTTTGAACTCCACAATCTGATTTAATGATGTAAAAACAACATTCTGGTTCTAGTTCGGAGGATTTTCCCATCTGGTTGGAAGTCGCAGAATTACTTCTTCTTGTAAATCTGCTCCTATAACACAGTTGCAGGATGGCACTCAAATCTCTCTCTCTCTCTCTCTAAGTGGGGTCTACAACTGTAACCCAAATGGGGCCCTCAAACTGACCCAGCCATGACCCATGATTGTAGCCCAACTAGGGCCCAAAGTTATGACCCAACTAGGGCCCAAAATTATGACCCAACTAGGGCCTAAAGTTAGAACCCAACTGGGCTTAGTTAGAGTATAATGTTGGGCTCATGTATCAACAATCAAAAAGCTGCTACAAGCCCACGTAAAACCCTTACAGTCCAGATCAACCCATATATGTGGCCCACATGTTGGCAGGGTCGACACTGACTACATATATATATATATATATATATATATATATATATATATATATATATATATATATATATATATATATATATATATATATATATATATATATATATATATATATATATCAGTCAAAAGTCTGGATACACCTATCCATTTTTTTAAATTTGTACTATTTTAATGGGAATAACAATAAACTATAAAATAAAACTTATGGAATTAGTCCTGGTGTTTGTAGTGTCTTTTAATGTCTGAACATTCTGGCCAGCAGCTTCATGAGGAGACACATGAGCTGCTTGTTTTTTTTAACAGGACAGAAGAAGATAGTCTATGTGCTGAGTGTGCAGTCACAGGCTGAAGATTAGCGACCTGGTCTCGTAACCGGAAGGTTGTTGGTTCAATCCCCTGGACCGACAGGCTACAATTGAGGTACATGTATTTCTTTGAACAGCAACGATATGCTTACAGACGGTACACAGCGGTGCTAAACACTATTGCAGTCGAGGGTCACCCTCCATTTGTTTTATTTCAAATATGCAGAGGGAGACAAGGAAAGGAGAAAATAAGTGAAAAACAACACCCATAGATCCATCATCTACCACTTTATCCTGCTAGTTCAGGTTCACGGGGGGGCTGGAGCTAATCACAGCGTCATCGGGCGAAGGCGGGGTACACCATGAATGGCCAACACACACCCACACCTACGGGTAGTTTAGAGTAAGTGATCAACCTAACATGCATGTGTTTGGACTGTGGGAGGAAATCGGAGTACCCGGAGGAACCCACTCAAACACGGAGAGAACATACACACTCCACACAGAACCACCCGGACCGGGAATCCAACCCAGATCATCTTACTGTGAAGAGACAGTGCTGACCACTACACCACCGTACTGACCACTACACCACCATACTAACCACTACACCACCTTACTGACCACTACACCACCATACTAACCACTACACCACCGTACTAACCACTACACCACCGTACTAACCACTACACCACCGTACTGACCACTACACCACCATACTGACCACTACACCACCGTACTAACCACTACACCACCGTACTGACCACTACACCACCGTACTGACCACTACACCACCATACTAACCACTACACCACCTTACTGACCACTACACCACCATACTGACCACTACACCACCGTACTAA
The DNA here is from genome assembly GCA_021613375.1 of Megaleporinus macrocephalus. NCBI lineage: Eukaryota > Metazoa > Chordata > Actinopteri > Characiformes > Anostomidae > Megaleporinus > Megaleporinus macrocephalus. The sequence goes on from CM038713.1 coordinate 42,181,037, forward strand.
CCACTACACCACCTTACTAACCACTACACCACCGTACTGAAAACTACACCACCGTACTAACCACTACACCACCAAACTAACTACTACACCACCGTACTGAAAACTACACCACCGTACTAACCACTACACCACCGTACTGACCACTACACCACCATACTGACCACTACACCACCGTACTAACCACTACACCACTGTACTGACCACTACACCACCGTACTGACCACTACACCACCATACTAACCACTACACCACCTTACTGACCACTATACCACCATACTGACCACTACACCACCGTACTAACCACTACACCACCGTACTGAAAACTACACCACCGTACTAACCACTACACCACCAAACTAACTACTACACCACCGTACTGAAAACTACACCACCGTACTAACCACTACACCACCATACTGACCACTACACCACCGTACTAACCACTACACCACCATATTAACCACTGCACCACCATACTAACCACTACACCACCGTACTGAAAACTACACCACCATACTAACCACTACACCACCATGCTAACCACTACACCACCATACTAACCACTACACCACCATACTGACCACTACACCACCTTACTAACCACTACACCACCATACTAACCACTACACCACCATACTGAAAACTACACCACCGTACTAACCACTACACCACCAAACTAACTACTACACCACCGTACTGAAAACTACACCACCGTACTAACCACTACACCACCATACTGACCACTACACCACCGTACTAACCACTACACCACCATATTAACCACTGCACCACCATACTAACCACTACACCACCGTACTGAAAACTACACCACCATACTAACCACTACACCACCATACTAACCACTACACCACCGTACTAACCACTACACCACCATACTAACCACTACACCACCATACTAACCACTACACCACCGTACTAACCACTACACCACCATACTGACCACTACACCACCATGATAGCCACTACACCAACATGCTAATTACTACACCACCGTGCTAACCACCACCGTCCCGTCTGAACAAAACAATAGTTTCCAAAAACTGAAGGTTCCTAACACCCACCTGGAAGACCTGGTATGCCTCCAAAACTGTGGGGAGGACGGTCAAGAAACTCTCAGTCATGGCTACAGAAACGCTGAGTGTGATGTATTTTGTATTTTGAAAAGAAAATGAAAGTAAGAGAAAATGATGGTGAACCCATTACTGGGGGTCCTAAAGAGGGGAGTCTGGGCTGCCTAGTCTTTGAGAGAACTTTAGGTAACAAATATGTCAAACTTGTGAAGTGCTTCAAATTGAAGCTGTGTTGAGCTATAATTCAGTAGTGCTGTGATTAGCGCTCAGCCATTAGTGTGGATGATATTGTGATAGATGTGATCTGTAGCTCGCTGTTCTACCGGACAGCTTCTGCATGCTTACATATGTGTACTCTGTCTTCCTATTGGTCAACGATAAGGAACATGTTGTAGGAGATGTAAGACTGGCGGAAGTGTAGATAATCCATCTGTATCTCTACATCTGTGTCTATTGATATCTCTACTAAAGCATTAACCAATGGAATTCAATGCTCTGGGGTTGACCTCCATGAGCCAGCCAAGCATCAGCTACCATAGGTTGTGGAGCAGCTTCATTCAACATCTTTGGAATGAGCTGAAGTGATCCAGAGTTGATCATCCGACATCAGTACCTGACCTCACCGATGCTCTTGTGACTTCTCAATGCAATCAAATCCTCACAGCAATGTTCCAACATTACTGTAAACCCTTTCCAGTGGAGTAGAGACTGTAGCAAAGGAGGTGCAAACTCACTACTAATAGGCTTTACATTGGAAGGAATGCTGAAAGAGCAGGTGTCCACAAACTTTAGGACAATCTCTTTATCCACATGGGACGTGCAAACAGCAGTTAGGAATTATAGCAAGAGAAAGAGGACAGTTTATGGGCATGGCACTGCTTGAACATGCCCAGACTGGTCAGCGTTTGAGGGAAAGTGTGGTCCAGAAACATGGCAGCTTTGGCTGGAGTGAAAGCAGTTTGGAAACATCGCTAGAATCATTCCGGGAGAGAGCTGGCTCGGCGAAACACTTTGTCATTTTCTGCACTAATAAGTGGTTCGCTCTGTGTTGTCGTGTGTGTGTCTGTGTGTGTTCTCTCCAGATGCACAGTCATTTCGTCTCAGGGCAGGTTGACGAGTCAACTCCAAGGCAAAGCCGTCGGGACTTCCAGCGCTCGGCTTTGGCCACTTTGGCGCTCAGAAGGCCGATTTGTGGCTCCGAGGACGTTCCCTTTGGGCGTTCTGCCCCTGAGATTGGGCAGCCTTGGCCGTAGGGCAGCCCAGTGGGTGTTTAGTCACTGAGAGTCGGCCATGTTGGCTCTGAGGCAGCCCTGTGGGTACGGTCTCCTGGGAGCCGGCCATGTTGGCTCCAAAGCGAACCGTTTCAGGCCAGCTGCAGTGATTGCCCTGTTGCTGGGAGCAGCCTGGGGGAATTATTAATATGGCAGGCCACAGATGACCAGTCTGTACAAATAGCCGTCTGGAGGCCTGGACAGGAATCTCTCTCTCTCTCTTGCTTACTCTTGCTCTCTCTATCTCACACAAACACACACACACTCTTTAAACTCCCACACATATTGTCTGTGTGGATCTAAGTATGTGGGTGTGTTTTGATGGGTTTTCAGAAAGAATAAAAGTCTTCATGAGAAATCCACAGAAAAAACTGTTGTAACTTATTAGTATATATAGATATGTAAACATGTATATACAAATATATACATGTATATACATATAACATATAATGTAACTCCAATATATAAAAACAATAATAACAATGATAATGTTATTGGGCAGTAACAGCATTAAGTGATAGCAGTAAAAGATTTTAATAAGCCAGAGACAAAGATTAAATTGATAAGTACTGAGATGATAGAGTTTTAATTAAACTCTTCATTAAATGTGTATTAAAAGTGACTGTCTAATAAAAGCTGAACTGAGCTCCACAGTTTAGAAGCAGAAGAGCTGAAAGACTCGCTCCAGGTTCTCTGTATGTTACTGAAGGTGTTTGTACAGAAGGTCAGTATCTGCAGATCTAAGATCAGCAGCTGGAACATAAACAGAGAGACGTTCTGTGATGTAGCAGGTTCTAGATTGTTTAGAGCTTCATAGACGAGTACAGAAGTTTAAAGTCTGGTCTAAAAGATACAGGTAGTCAGTGCAGCTCTTTTAGAACAGGACTGATCTAAGATCTGTTTAGTGTTTGTTAGGATCCGAGCTGCTGTGTTCTGGACCAATTGGATTATTTTCTTAAGAACTTCAATAAGAGACCATTACAGTGGTCAACTCTGACCATAACAGTGGTCAACTCTGACCATTACAGTGATCAACTCTGACTAATTCAGTGATCAACTTTGACCACTACAGCGATCAACTCTGACCATTACAGTGATCAACTCTGACCATTACAGTGGTCAACTCTGACCACTACAATGGTCAACTCTGACCACTACAGTGATCAACTCTGACCACTACAGTGATCAACTCTGACATTACAGTGATCAACTCTGATCATTACAGTGATCAACTCTGATCATTACAGGGATCAACTCTGACCATTACAGGGATCAACTCTGACCATTACAGCGATCAACTCTGACCATTACAGTGATCAACTCTGACCATTACAGCGATCAACTCTGACCACTACAGTGATCAACTCTGACCATTACAGTGATTAACTCTGACTATTACAGTGATCAACTCTGACCATTACAGTGATCAACTCTGACCATTACAGTGATTAATTGTAAAAAAAAAAATGTGCCATTCGCTGAGAAATATCTGAAATATCAGTTTGTAAATCTGTCTATCAGAAGGAATAAAAATGTATCATTTTGCCCCCTTAGTATAAAGACATCACCTAAAAGTAACATGTACAATGAGAACATCGAAGGTCCTAGAACTGACCCTTGTGGTACACCACAAGAAATATATATATTTTTTTGATATATCACTTCCCAGTAAAACCAGGTATATTTGTTAAATGTGACTTAAACCACCCTAACACTGTGCCTTAAAGGCTGACCCATTTCCAGAGTATTAATAGGCAGAAAAATGACAAATAGCCAAAATGTGAATAGTGACCTAGAAACAGTTCTGCGTCGTTCATATTCATTCATTCTTTGAATTTCATGTGAAGAATTTCCTCCCCAGAACTCTGGATCCATATCAGTTTGCCTACCACATGAACAGATCCACAGATCCCTGGAGGGAAAGAACTTCTATGTGAGAATGCTGTTCATTGATTTCAGTGGAGCACTTAACACATTTTATCTCCTCTACACTGGACTCCAAGCTGAGGACCTTCAGAAGACCGTCCTCACTCTCTGCTTAAGGCTTTGTCTTTGTGCTACCCCAAGGGTGTGGATCTAGGGCCCAAGTCCAGCGCAGTTTGGGGATTTCTCTGCTCTAGCATGCTAACTAAACCTCATAATTAAACAATGAGTCTGGTCGTGTGTGCTTGAGCTGGAAAAACAACAAACTCTGCAATAATCTAGCCCTGCAGGCCCGGAGTTCCCCATTCCTGCTCCACACCCCCTGCACCCCACCAGTGCAATGCCAAGCACAACTCCAACACCATGATTAAGTGCACTGATGAGACAATATTAGAGGACCTCATTACGAACAACAATGTACAGAGGGGAGGCGGACCTTCCTCAGGGGGCTGAGAAGAGGCAACCTGCCACGTCAGCTCCTCTGCAACTTCTACAGGTCCACAACGGAAAGCATTGCAAACTGATGCAGCACAGTGTGGTGTGGCGGCTCCACTGCTGCAAATCAGAAGGGCCTGAAAGGGGTTATGAGAACTGAGCAGTCCATCACTGCAGACGTCCAACATTTAGATAGGAGTGGTATCATCTCAGACTCCAAACATCCCAGCCACTTAAGGTTCCACCACTACCATCTGGGAGGAGATATCAGAACATTTCGACTCAGAAATACTAGGTTCAAGAACAGTTTCTCAATCTGTTAAACTTGTAGGGGCAGCATGAGCAGCGTTGTCACCTCACAGCAAGAAGGGTCTGGGTTCGGTTCCCCCCTCTGTGTCTGCTTGGCTTTCCTCTAGGTGCTCCAGTCCAAAGACATGTGGTCAGGTGAGGTGGAGATACTAAATTGCCCACCTAAGTATGAGTGTGTACATCCGTGTGTCTGCCTCGTGATGGACCGGTTGCTTGTCCGGGGCGTTTCCTGCCTTCCACTCAATGTGTGCTGGGACAGGCTCCAGCACCCACCTGGAGGATAAGCGGTGTAGATGGGGAGCGAGGGAACACTAGTACAAACATCCATTACTTTGTTTACTAAACACGTAAGTATAGTCTACACACCGGACCTGCCTCTGAGGACGCCACACATTTCACTCCTACTGGTGCAGCCTGCAGCTGGATTCTGGTTTCTGGACCTCTTCTCCGACAGACCTCAGTCCCACCCTCACTTTCAGCACATCGCTGTGCACCAGTAGTACTAGTGCACGACTTTCACTAAGGTGAACACTTTTTGTTTCATTGTATTTTCAGTTATCAAAGTTGATGTGATGAATGAAACCAAAGGAGAAAACTGGTGACATCATATAACTGCACAGGCAGTAGAGCATGGTGTGTCCTTTCCAACAAGTCCTGGACAAATTAGTATCCGACTTGATGGTACATCCTTGATGGTACTGTCATCACAGAGATACAAGCAATACATACACACACACACACACACACACACACACACACACACACACACACACACACATATATATATATATATATATATATATATATATATATATATATATATATATATATATATATATATATATATATATATATATATACACTACTGCTCAAAAGTTTAGGATCACTAAAATAAAAATCCATTTCATGCGATTTTCATGCAATTCACAAACAATACTGTTCATTTCACAATTAATGTAAGTGTATCAGATGATTTTAAAGAATAAAACTGTTTGTATTAATGTCTATTTTTGTATAGAGACTTATTTTACATATAGTTCTATTATCAGTAATTCTCAGTCCTCTGTCTAAATCTCCTGGTACGGCCGCCAATCCAAGTTAAGGATGTTATTGGACTAATTGGTTGTTAGGACACTCTTGCTCAATTGTGATGCACAGTTGAAAAAGATTCTACTAATAAGTGAGAATAAAAGGGAGAACAACATTCTAGGTTAGTTTAGTATCTGAAGCATCAGCAGTTGATGGCTTGCTGACCGACTCACAATGACCAGAAAGAAACAACTTTCTTTAGAGACCCGTCAGTCCATTGTTGTGTTAATGAAGAAGATACTCCATTAAAACAAGAACATTTCACTGTGATCCCAAACTTTTGAGCGGTAGTGTATATATATATATATATATATATATATATATATATATATATATATATATATATATATATATATATATATATATATATATATATATATATATAATAGCTGCTTTGACTGCTCAGTACTTCATTAAGCTAAATCAAGATTGCTGCTGAAGGAACTGAATACATTCATACAATGTCTGGGGCGTCCAGGAGAAATCTGGAACCTAACTTTTTTCTTCAAACTGGAGCTCAAGACATTATCTACTTCTCTCACTATAACATATTCATGTTACTTTGTATTGTATGTATGATCATTTACATCATCATCTCTGCTGTTCCTACTGGTCAATTGGTATTGTTGGTATCAACTGTATTGCTAAGATAAAGGCAATGAGCTTATTCTTATATATATATATATATATATATATATATATATATATATATATATATATATATATATATATAAGACTGTATATGACTGTATATACCTGTATATACACATATGTGATCCATATCCTGACATATAAAAACAGACCTGTGTTTGTATATGTCTGGAGACGTACCAGAGCGGGAGACTGTTTATTCCAGATCGCCCTTACAAGTCCTCGGCGAGAGAGGAAGCTGCAGAGTTATGAGTGAATGCAAGTTTACAAACAGATCATTTCTCACTTCCCAGGACTGAGAACATAACAAACGCCCCTCACGCACTGCAAAAAAAGACACATCGAGACTCAGCCAGAATGTCTGTCTCTCTCTCTCGCTTGCTCTCAGTGATGCCTCAGAATTGCCACCATACCTGTTTTAGACACACGATTATAGGAAACTGTGTGTTTGCTGGAGATCAGAAGACACATATGATGAAGAGCTCTTCAGAGAGAAGTAAAAAGTCCCCTAGAGAGAGAGAGAGAGAGAGAGAGAGGGGAGGTGGGGTGGGGGGGGGGGGGGGGGAGTTGGAGTCAGAGATTTGCCTGATGTGGAGAACAAAGCGGTGGTTAATGCTGCAGGGAGATCCAGCTTAGAAAGCTTTCATCTAACACGCTTTCCTCACAGACCTGAATGTGCAGACCTACTGTAAACATGCAAAAACAAGCACCTCGCAGTTCTAACATGTTCCTAATGAAGGCAGGAGAAAGTCTGTTGCTTTAAGGTGGATTTGTAGGTTTTTAGTAGTTTCAGCCACAGGTCTGCTTTCCAACAGGGCCCATCCAAATCTAACTGCCATAACCTCCCACCCCTTGTCTTCTAAAAATAATAACTCAACACACAGCCATTAATGTCCAAATAGCTGTCAATACAAGTAACTACACTTCACAATGAACGCCCAATTGTGTGGTTGTCCCTACCTGGTGTCATGTGGCTGTGAAAGTCTGCTGCTGAGAGATAGCGCAACTCAGGGGAACTCACTGGTTTACGTGTGGTGCCAAGGAAGAAGGTTGGATCTACTACATCAGGACAAGGGACACCTCCAGGTAAGTCCAAACTGAATAATTTATTAACAAATAAATCTAATTAAAAAAAGGAGCAAAGAAAAGAAAATAACAGAATCAAAACAAACCGCTATGACTCGGACTACACACAAGTTTGTGCATAGACTGCAATACTATAAGACAATACTTATCATCAGTACTATATTTTCCAAAGCCCCCAGCTGACACAACAGCACCCAGTCACCACTTAAGGGGAAAAAAGCGCCCCCCCTGACTCAACAGCAATCCTTAATATATACCAAGCCCCGCCCAGGCTAAACCATTTAATAGGTACAGATAAATCTACCAAAAATAATTCAATTACTACAAACATCCCTTTCACCCATTATTGTGCACCGGCATATACATCCTATGGCCATAACATCCACGCAACTACCAGTAAGTACTACATTTATTTCCTGTTCCAGTCTCCACAGACCACCGTACCAGGTCTACGTGGCTGTTAGGAACCCCGCTAACAGTCTACTGGAAACAAGCAGTCCAAGAGCATGGATTACAGAAACCATGTCCTGGTCCTTGGTCTGAGGAGACCAAGATGAACTTGTTCAGCTCAGATGGTCTCCAGCATGTGTGACAGCGCCCTGGTGAGGAGTACCAACACTCAAGCACAGTGGTGGTAGCGTCATGGTTTGGGGCTGCATGTACTGTGACATACTGAAGCAGAACATGATCCCCTACCTTTGGAAACTGGGCCGCATGGCAGTTTTCCAACATGATGAGGACCCCAAACACACCTCCAAGATGATAACAACTTCCATGCTGAGGAAGCTGAAGGTAAACGTGATGGACTGGCCAAGTATGTCTCCTGACCTGAACCCAATGTGGAGGGTGGAGGAGTGCAAGGTGTCTAACAGTGAGGAGTGAAACAAGATACCAGTGGCAACCTGTGAATTCCATACCCAACTGTTCACTGTGAGGTGTACTTCTAGCTGTTGAGTTCTTCTCAGACAGTGAATATATACTGCTATACACCGTACATGTACAGTTCCTAAGCTGTGGAACTGCATGATGAAGCAATGGGAGGTGGTCTTCAAGATTAAAGGACAATAGAAAAAAGAAGTAGCTTCTCTAGTCGTGAAGATCAGAGTCTCTTTGCGTTGAATGGTGATTGGCTAATAGTCTGCAAAGCTCATCCAACCTGGAAACAGTAGCAGAACATGATCCCCTGCTTTTGGAAACAGGGCCTTATTGCAGTTTTCCAACATGATGAGGACCCTAAACACCTCTCCAAGATAATGACAACTGCCATGCTGAGAAAGCTGAAGGTAAATATCCAAGTTTGGTTTCCATAGTGTTGTCCCGTGAGAAGACATAAGAACATATTTCCAGAAATATAAGAGGTGTATTCACTTTTGTGAGATACTGAAACTGCATAATGAAGCAATGGGAGAAAGTCTTCAAGATTAAAGGACAATTGAATTCTCTAATCGTGAAGATCTGAGTCTTGTTGGGTTGAATAGTGCTTAGCTAATGATCTGTAAAGCTTGTCCAAGCTGGAAACAGTAGCAGGACACGATTAAGGGGGTGAGTCAATTAAATTAATAACACATTTTTTTTTATTTACTTGTCAGTAAAAGAGTGTATTGTATCGTCACATATCAGTAATATAATTTTACAATGGATAAAAGGAAGCACAGTCATGAATAATAATTTGAAAAATCTGAGGAAGGTTTCTGGGTGTAAATTGATCTTTTGAAGTGTGTGTGGTGTGTAACGTATGTGTGTGTGAAACTATTCATGAGAGCTTTTCTCATGGCCAGTGAGGATAATCAGCAGTGTGAATGGAGGAAGGCTCAGTTTCCCCTGTGCTGCTCTTTTTGTGGTCTTTCAGTCCGAGAGCTCCACATCCTGCCAGTTCCTGCCTCTTCATTATCGCTCAGACGAGACCGAATGCTGGACCCAAATTCAATTATTCCTGCATAAAAAGCTCAATAACCCACCCAGGACATTTTTTAAAAGGCCCTGTTGGTGCATCAGCTTTTTTTCTCTTAGATGTAAATATTGGGATCTAAATATGGGGCCGGCGGCTACAGCTGAAACACCGAACGATGTCCAGAATAATTCGGAGCGTTGAGTTTATCCACATTGTGTGGCGAGAAAAATCACAGTGCAAGACTGGGACAATTGTTTCATCTTATATATGGAATTTTAGAGAAAAGGAAAATATATATGTGTATACATACTACTGTGCAAAAGTCTGAGGCACCTAAGCTGATAGTATACCAGTAACACCAGATATGATTAGAACAGATGTAAATAATCATACATACAATACAAAGTAACATGAATATGTTATTGTGAGAGAAGTAGATCAGATCTTGAGCTCCAGTTTGAAGAACAAAGTTAGGTTCCAGATTTCTCCTGGACGCCCCAGACATTGTATGAATGTGTTCAGTTCCTTCAGCAGCAAATCTTGATTTAGCTTAAAGTACTGAGCAGTCAAAGCAGGTATTAGATGAGAACTGTAAATAATACTGGGTTGTTTAGGAGAAGCTTGGAAAGGGTTAAATGAACACACTGATGTATGTAAAAGCTCTACTTACTGTATTAATACTGTTTAAATGTTTAAAAGTGAAGTGAATGCTGAGTAAATAAGAGTTTTTCCTGTTTGAAAAAAAATAGCTTTTTATATATATTTAGGTCTCGAAGTGCCTCAAATTTGGGCACCGGGAACCCAACCCAGATCATCTTACTGTAAGGAGACAGTGCTGACCACTACACCACCATACTAACCACTACACCACCATACTAACCACTACACCACCATACTAACCACTACACCACCATACTAACCACTACACCACCATACTAACCACTTCACCACCGTACTAACCACTACACCACCGTGCTGACCACCACACTAACCACTACACCACCGTGCTGACCACTACACCACCGTGCTGACCACTACACCACCTTACTAACCACTTCACCACCGTACTAACCACTACACCACCGTACTAACCACTACACCACCATACTAACCACTACACCACCTTACTAACCACTACACCACCTTACTAACCCCTACACCACCGTACTAACCACTACACCACCTTACTAACCACTACACCACCTTACTAACCACTACACCACCGTACTAACCACTACACCAACGTACTAACCACTACACCACCATACTAACCACTACACCACCATACTAACCACTACACCACCTTACTAACCACTACACCACCATACTAACCACTACACCACCATACTAACCTCTACACCACCTTACTAACCACTACACCACCATACTAACCACTACACCACTGTACTAACCACTACACCACTGTGCTGACCACTACACCATGTCTTGGGGAGTGTCTGAAAATGAGTTGAAAAGAAAGTGCTGTCGTTGTTTCATTTCATTCATCCACAGATGACAAGCTTCGGTCTTTCTTAATTGAATGAAGCTGAAGCTCTGCTCTGCCTCAGGGTGGCGCTGTAGAAGACTAACTTAACCAGATGGTCCTTCATTGCCGAGCTGTTGTAACTATGTCTGGGATCATGTATAAGATCTCATTTGGCTGAATGACTGCATTACTAAACTAGAACTCCAGAAGAGCAACTCTGAAGCCAAACATTTCACTGCCATCAGCGAGTTAGCAGCTAATGCTGGAGTAGCAAAGCGAGCCTTTCTGAACATATGGTGTATATCGTCAGTGGAGCGCTGACCAACAGCGTGTTTCTGTTTACAGAGCACCAAAATAGCAACATTTAACTGGATTAAGTGTGACAAAATATGGATGAATATTGAATAAAAAGTAATTGTAGTCACAACTATATATATATATATATATATGGCCCAACTGCTTATTTTTCTCCATTTCTCATATATTATATTGGCCATATTTGCCATATTCAATGCAACACTGTATGTACAAATATTGAATAAGTCATTGTATTTACAGATTTAAATGTAACACAACAGTTTATTTTTTTCTCAGTTCCAACTAATTAGATGGAAATTTCTATATTTATTCCATTTTTGACATATTTATTGCAACACTGTATGTACAAATATTAAATAAAATCATTGTATTTACAGGTGATACTATTTTTATATGTAGCACAACAGCTTCTTTTATTTATTAGATTACATTTTTTGTATAATTGCTGTCCATCTTCATTTTTGTCGATTTTCATTTTTCTCGTCATTCAAACGCAGCAGCTGTCGTTGACATTGTGTAAAAACTCTATGATGCAACGGCCAGTCGGACAGTTTTTATCCTATAATATTTTATACAAATATTAAATGAAAGTCATTGTGTTCACAGACTTTGACAATATTTTCTAAAATGTAGTACAGCAGCTTATTTTTTTCTTATTTCCAACTGATTATATGAAATTTTATATATATCTATATATCATGTTTTGCTGTATTTAGTGCAACATTGTATGCACAAATATAAAATAAAACTTATTGTATTGACAGATTTTGATAGTAGTTTCTAAAATGTAACGCAAAAGCTTTTTTTTCTCAGTTCCAACAAATTAGGTTAATTATTTAATATATATTATATTTGTCATATTTATTGCAACACTGTATGTACAAATATTAAATACAACTCATTGTATTCACAGATTTTTGTAGTATTTTCTAAAATGTAGCACAGCAGCTTATTTTTTTTCTCATTTCCAACCAATTATATGAATTAAATATATGTATATATATATATGTATATATATATGTTTTGCTGTATCTAGTGCAACAGAGTATGTACAAATATTGAATTTAAGTCATTGTATTCACAGATTTTGATAGAATTTTTCATATGTAGCACTACTGCTTCATTTTTTTCTATTCCAACTGACCAGATGAAAATGATGTATATTATATTTCTGCCATATCTCCCACCTCTCCTTTAAATTATATTACATTACCATTTTGAACTCATCATATAGACGTGCAGACAAATGTACTACATGTTAAAGTCACCTCTAACTGTCATGTCCTCCGTCTCTCTGTATGTTATAGGTGTGTATGCAGGTATGTGTGTGTGTGTGTGCAGCTCCACGCATGTTCTTTAGAGGTCACGCCCAAAGCGTTGAATCTGCATACAAAGAAGAAACCTATAAAAGTCACATTTTCTATATATACATGTGCAATTAATTTTTTTCTTTCATACGTTTTTTTTTTCTCCTATTGAACAGACGAAGCACAACCTCAGTGAAATCCAACCATTTGGAATTCAATTATTAATCATGTCAACTTGTGCTTGGCCCTAGCTCATTGCGGGCCCCAGAGCCGAATATGAATGCATTTGTGATGGCTCTAACAAAGCCCGGATCTCGCACGGCGGCTGGTGGGCAAGCGAGCCGTGAAGCAGGAGGGTTAGGAGGAGGAGGAGGAGGAGGGGTTGTGGGGGAGCATGGCTTCTGTGGGGTTTCGTTTAAAAGCATGCTAATGTACTCCTCTTCAAATCCTCCCCTGCTTATTAATATACATATTTAAAAAGAGAACATTATGCAAATGGGGCCCCGGCTCCAGATCAGACTCGGAGATCCGCACTTTGGGTCTGAAATGTAATTCTGTACACATTAACTGTCCACCTGAGGCGGAATACCACCGTCTTCCACCAGTTTAACCTAATTACTCCACAAACATTAAAACTTCATTTCAGACTGTATTGGTTGGAGGGGGTACATGTGTGTGTGTGGTGGGGGGGATCTCTCATTGCATAGTTGTGGGGGGGAGGCTGATGACCTGTAAAATATATTCCTATGCAAACAGCCATCAAAGAGAGGACCCGGATTCTGGAGGTTTCCTGCCTCGTTCTGTATGACTGAGTGATTCAGTGGTCAGTAACTGACCCATGCTGACCTTGTGGCTTTGTACATCCTTAGCCAGCAGACTGTAGAGCACAACAGGTTTCGGCAAGCGTCGGAAACAAAGCACTCGCTGCTAATGTTCCGGCTTCTTTTATTTATTTATTTATTTATTATTATTTTTTTTTTTAAGGGAGCCCTTTGGTCCTGTTTGCCACAAATAGCAAGACAATAACAACTCAAAGCTTTACGCTCCCTTGCAACGCACAAGTACGACCACAGGGCACTTTATGAATGTATTTCTTTCATATATATATATTTATATATTAATATATATTTGTACGTTTATCTTGTTTTCCCAACATTCCTACTTTTTGCTCCCGCTGATCGTCTTAAGTTGTGTGTTTGCCCGGCAGTCAAACTTGGGTACTTTTGTATGTGTGTGTGCGTGTGTTTGTGTAGGATGCTCAGCCAGTTGCCATGGTAACCGGGAAGTGGGGTTCTGAGGTCCCTGTTGCTAACCTGTCGCCCCCGGCAATGCCTCTTAATGCTCGGTCGCTTCCCATCATTCTCCGAGTTTCTGAGGGCCTCTTCGAAAAAAAGGAAAGGGAGTATAAAAAAAAAAATAAATAAATAAAAAACCAAACAGCTGCCCAATCAGAGACGCGGCTCGAGCGCAGGAACACAAGAGCGCGCTAATCCCTCCCGCTCGCAGAGGCCAGTCCTGCCGTTCTTCCGGGAAGCCGGCGCTTCCTATCCGGATTTGGCTTGTCACGACCCGAGAGTTGGCCTAGCACCATCTTCCCGGTCTGGCTGGCGTGTTGAAGAACAGCGTTCTAGACTCGCTCGGCAGGGGCGAAGCCTGCGAGCGCTCGCATTAGGTGCGTCCTCATTCCGACAGGAAGCCCGGCATGAATTATTCATGGACGGGAAATGAATATTTAACAGCCGCTCGTTGATTAAACTGCTTTAAAGTTTGAAGCTCCGACCCGGACCGCCGGTGTCACAGGGCCTCCGTTCGGGTTCTTTATCCCTTTTGCGGATAAATTTCCCTTAAACGAAAGCTTAGCTTTGGCATCCGTGTTGCGATAAGAGCGTTCCGGAGCGTTCCCGAGCGTTCCCGAGCGTTCCGGAAGGGATACATACTTTTTTGACGGCACTGTCCTTCGAGGCCCAGACTTCTCTTCCCTCCGTCTCGCTCCTTTTCTGTCATACGCACATCGGGGCGGTTAGATCCAGATCCCTGTAGCGCGGAGCTGTCTATTCCGCTGGCGACACATCGGACATGTTCCAGTCCGAGTCCATCATCCAGGCAGCCGTCAGACGTCCACTCTTCAAAGCTCTCAGCAACTCCTGCCTGTTCGGATTAAACCACACTTCAGGTGTCGGCGGTGTTTGTGTGCGTGGGTGGGTGTCAGTCAGCTTGAGTAGATCAGTTTGTTGATAGCGAGTGAGGGGCCGCGGCTGCTGCTTTAAGTCCGTATTGACCACATGTTGATTAGTCCGGGGTATTCCTGGGAGCAGCCGGGATTAGAGGCGCTTTTGTGCCTCTTTGTGGGTGTTTTGCGCGCCGTTCTGTGAGTGACAGGGGGAGAGAAGGCAGAGAGGGAGGAGAAGAGGGAAAGTTGATGGCAGCTTGTCAGTCTGTTTTTCAGGTGCGCTCTTTTTAAACAGTCGCTTTGAGCTTCGCGCAAGCACAATGCTCGTGGCACCATCTGCCACCACGTCAGCGCAACCTTCACAGCGAGCCGAGTTTCTTTTCTATGAAATAGGAGCGCTCTCAGTGCTGTTATTCCAGTTATTTATCAGGCTTGGGCTTTTAAAATGAGACCACTTAGAAGCATGATTCCAGCAGCAGTTTCATCCTTTGAGGCCACTTCATCTCCGCTTTAACACCAACACTACCCGCATACCAGCCACAGGAACTCTCGACCGACTTGGGTATGAATCCTTCCTCGAATCCATACATGCTGATTGTAGAGATGGACCGATCAGTGCTTTTGAGGCCGATTCCGATCGCCGATCACCTTTCAACGCGAACGGCCGATACCGATTGAGGGCGGGGCTATATGCCACGGCAGGGCTACATCTAGTTTTTAGTGCAAGCAAGTCATGAAACATGGTCTAAACTAGTTCATTACCATTTTAACGAGCTCATATGAAACAGCTTAATATTGTAAACAAAGTAAATAAACAAAGTAAATCTAATAAATATCACCAAAACTGCAATCATTCAATTTAGACCCTTTATTTAAAACTAAAAAAGCTAATTAAATAAATGCAGTTAAAACTGCACTCCGTAAAAGCAGACTCTGTTATTTTAAACTAAATCTGTAATCATTAAATGTAGATCTTGAATTGTTGCTGCTGTTCTGTTCATACCGGTCAGATCTGGTCTGCACGGTGTTCTGGGTTATTAGTTTTGTGCTAGAGTATCAGGGTCAGGACCTCTGGAGGAGAAGGTGGTTCTAGAGGATGAGGTAGATCTTGAGTAGAAGGTCATCTGGAGGAGAAGGTATTCTTGAGTAGATGGACTTCTGAAGGAGAAGGTATTCTTGAGTAGAAGGACTTCTGGAGGAGAAGAGTTGTTGAGCGGAAAGACATTTGGAGCAGAAGGTAGTTCTTAAGTAGAAAGAAATCTGGAGGAAAAGTTAGTTCTTGAGTAGAAGGAAATCTGGAGGAAAAGTTAGTTCTTGAGTAGAAGGATGTCTGGAGGAGAAGACAATTCATGAGTAGAAGGACGTCTGGAGGAGAACATAGTTGTGGTGTGGAAGGACGTCGGGAGGAGAAGGTTATTCTTGAGCAGAAGGACGTCTGGAGGAGAAGGTTATTCTTGAGTAGGAGGATGTCTGGAGGAGAAGGTAATTGTTGAGTGAAAGGACGTCAGGAGGAGAAGGTTATTCTTGAGTAGGAGGATGTCTGGAAGAGAAGGTAGTTCTTGACTAGAAGGTTGTCTGGAGGAGAAGGTAGTTGTTGAGTGGAAAAACATTTGGAGCAGAAGGTAGTTCTTGAGCAGAAGGTTGTCTGGAGGAGAAGGTAGTTCTTAAGTAGAAAGACGTCTGGAGGAGAAGGTTGTTCTTGAATAGAAGGACGTCTGGAGGAGAAGGTAGTTTTTAAGTAGAAAGACGTCTGGAGAAGAAAGTAATCTGGAGGAGAAGGTTGTTCTTATATCTGCTGCCTTAGTAGCTGCTAAGTTTTTGAAAGTTCAGTTCAAATCAGGATCACGTCTAACATCTACTGTGATATTCTGTTTGTATGTTTGTCTCCTAATATCATCTAAACTAGTGCAGTACAGACTCCTCACCTCCATCTCCTCCACTTTGTTCTTCACTCACTGCCTCCATCTGGATTGTAAATGTTGTCAGTATGATGTAATGACAGGAAGAGGAGCAGCAGAAGAGCAGTGTTTGAACTTTATTCTCACATTTACCAACAAAAAACCAACAATTACCGAATAATCCTCGCTCGATGTGTAATACCGTGTATCATAGTGTGTATATGTACGTGTCCGCAGTGAGTGTTCATGCTAGAGCTGGTCGCAGCAGGCGTATGAAGTTAAAGCAGGACATATTGATCTGTTGTGAAGGGCGGAGGAGACTCCATTGAGTGGAGTGAGTTTGAGTGTTTGGAGCAGTTAAGCTGCGAGTGCTCTGGGGTGATGCAGGGTGCTAACCTTTTACTCTTCCAGCTCCACCTGTCTGAGGAATTAAATCCAGCTGAGTTAGACAAAAAGTACAGTCTGGATGCTGGGGCGGATCAGCGGGTTAGGGTGAGGGGCAGGTTACAGGGGCAGAAGGTCATGTGTAGGGAAGGTTAGGTATAATTGCAGGGGTAGGTAATGTTAGGTGATGGCGTGTGGTAGGGGAAGTTATGTTTGAGGGTAGGTGCCAGTAATGTGATAATAAATTAGTTAGGATTAAGGAGAAGGTATATGTAGTGTAGTTAATGGACAGGGTGGGTGTAGGGTAGCTTATGTTAAGGGTAGTTAAGGTAGGAGTAGATAGTATGTAGGGTAGTTGCAGCTTGGGTAGGTTATGTGTAGCATAGTAAAGTTTAGTGGTCGGTATAGTGTAGGTTATGTATAAGGTAATTAAGGTTAGGGGTAGATGTTGGGTTGGTTATGTGTGGGGCAGTAAAGGTTAGGGTTCAATAAAGGGCAGTATATGTGTAGGATAGGTAAGGCTGGGGTAGGTGTAGGATGGTAAGAGTTAGGGTTAGGTATAGGGTAGATTATGTGTAGGGTAGTTAAGGCTTGGGGTAGGTGTGGGACAATTAAGGTGGGGACAAGTGTAGGGTAAGTTGCAGTTCTCAGAGTAAACCCTGCCTCAACATTGACAGCAGTAGCAGTAGCTGTAGCTGTCTGGCAGATCTGCTTTGAGGAACTCATGGAAAAAGGTCATGTTTCATATTGAATTGGGATGATTTTCTCCCCTGCCTAATTTTTGGAAGAATTCCTCATTAGAAGCTTCCATGGAACAGGTGGTGACCCTCACAGCGGTTCATCTTGGGGATTCCACGATAATATCAGCCAAACATCCCTCATGTAGATCAGAGTCACTCGAGCTAAATCACTGGGAGTTCAATCAGAATTAATTCAGCTGGAATTGAATTTTTATTCATATTTATTTATATGCACTACCAGTCAAAAGTTTGGATACACATAATTCAATGAAAGACAAATATAAATAGTGACGTTGGAGCCCATGTACAGAAATATTTCGAAAAACAATCTGACTGTGTTT
The DNA here is from genome assembly GCA_021613375.1 of Megaleporinus macrocephalus. Taxonomy (NCBI): domain Eukaryota; kingdom Metazoa; phylum Chordata; class Actinopteri; order Characiformes; family Anostomidae; genus Megaleporinus; species Megaleporinus macrocephalus. The sequence goes on from CM038713.1 coordinate 42,199,427, forward strand.
TGACTGTGTTTAAATATAAAAAAAAAAACAATGTATATTTTATAAAACCCCTCAAACCTGTTTCTCAGAACAAGATCTCAGCATCTACATTATCTTCTTCAGTCCTGTTAGAGAAGCAGCTCATGTAGCTCCTCATGAAGCTGCTGGTCAGAATGTTTAAAGTATGTAAACCTGCATCAGAGCAAATGAGCTCATTTCTAAAAGACCCTCTAAACATTCTTTAAACACAACCAGATGTTTTATTCTGCTCCAGGAATAATTCCATACCTCTTATTCTATAGTTCTGATCTCTTCACACTTATTCACTAATATTATTACTATTAATACAGTACAAAAAAGAAGAACCTGGATAGCTGTGTCCAAACTTTTGACTGATACTGTATACAAGTGTCTCATTTTGATGACAAGTTTGTTAGAAATGAACGAGGGAACCAAGTGAAAGCAACGTTACCAAATGAAGAAGATAGAAAACTCACAAATCTTCATTTTGAATCTTCTCTGCTCTGAAATCTGCGTGTAGCTGGACTGTGGGTCAGTGACTGTTACCTCCAACTTACCCCCCACCCTCTCCAGAGTGTGCACATGTCACCACCATATCAATCGCAGCTACTGCAACATCCTTATATCATCATATCTTTACTTTTAATGTAAGTCAATGGAACCAGAATTATTTTCCAGGTGATTTTGGAGCATTTCGGTTGGTCTGTTCATTCTGAAATCTTTATACAATGTAAACGGAAGCTGAGGGAGGGAGAATGAGGAATGGACAGAATGGTAGAGAGAAAGGTAATAGTTGAGAGGAAATGGGAGAGATAAAGAGAAATAGAGAGATAAAATTGGAGGGAAAGAGAGAAAAAGGAAGATGGTGTGACAGAAAGATAGAATAGTAAGTGAAATAAAGAGTGTAAGAGAGAGACATAACTGAAGTAGAGAGAGGAGAGAAAAACAGAGGGGAAGAGATAGAGGGGAAAAGAGAAAGATAACTGAGGGAGACAGGAGAGAGAGACAGAGCAGAAGAGACGAGAGATAGGTGGGAGAGATAGAGAGGAAGAGATGAGAGATAGGTGCGAGAGATAGAGAAGAAGAGATGAGAGATACGTGAGAGACAATGAGAGAGATAGTGAAGAAGATATGAGAGATATAGAGAGAAAGAGATGAGAGATAGATGAGAGCGAGAATGTGAGTTATAGAGAAGAAGAGATGAGAGAGATAGGTGAGAGGTAGAATGAGAGATAGAGAAGAAGAGATGAGAGATAGGTGAGAGAAAGGGAATGTGAGATATAGAAAAGAAGAGATGAGAGATAGTTGAGAGAGAGAATGGGAGAGATAGAGAGGAAGAGATGAGAGATAGTTGAGAGAGAGAATGGGAGAGATAGAGAGGAAGAGATAGGTGAGAGAGGGAATGAGAGAGATAGAGAAGAAGAGATGAGAGATGGGTGAGAGAGATAGAGAGGAAGAGATGAGAGAGAGATGAGAGATAGATGAGAGAGAATGTGAGTTATAGAGAAGAGATGAGAGAGAGATATGTGAGAGAGAGAGAATGAGAGATAGGTGAGTGAGTGAGAGAGAAAGAGAGATAGAGAGGAAGACAGGAGAGAGATGGATAGGAAGAGATGAGAGATAGGTGAGAGAGAATTAGAGAGATAGGTGAGAGAGAGAATGAGAGATATAGAGAAGAAGAGATGAGAGATAGGTGAGAGGTAGAATGAAAGATATAGAGAAGAAGAGATGAGAGATAGGTGAGAGAGAGGGAATGTGAGATATAGAAAAGAAGAGATGAGAGATAGGTGAGAGAGAATGGGAGAGATAGAGAAGAAGAGATGAGAGATGGGTGAGAGAGATAGAGAAGAAGAGATGAGAGAGAGATGAGAGATAGATGAGAGAGAGAATGTGAATTATAGAGAAGAGATGAGAGAGAGATAGGTTAGAGAGAGAATGAGAGATAGGTGAGTGAGAGAGAAAGAGAGATAGAGAGGAAGACAGGAGAGAGATAGAGAGGAAGAGATGAGAGAGATAGAGAGAGAGAGAGGGAGAGAGAGAGGGGGAGAGAGAGAGGGAGAGAGAGTGAGAGATAGAGGGTGAGAGATAGAGAGAGAGAGAGAGGGAGAGAGAGAGAGAGAGGGAGAGATAGAGAGAGAGAGATAGAGGGAGAGAGAGGAGGGAGAGAGAGAGAGAGAGAGAGAGAGAGAGAGAGAGAGGGAGAGATAGAGAGAGAGAGATAGAGAGAGAGAGAGAGAGAGGGAGAGATAGAGGGGGAGAGAGAGGGAGAGAGAGGGAGAGAGAGATAGAGAGAGAGGGAGAGAGGGTGAGAGAGAATGAGAGAGAGAGAGATAGGTGAGAGAGAGAATGTGAGAGATAGAGAGGGTGAGATGAGAGATAGGTGAGACAGAGATGAGAGATAGGTGAGAGAGAGAATGAGAGATATAGAGAAGAAGAGATGAGAGATAGGTGAGAGGTAGAATGAGAGATATAGAGAAGAAGAGATGAGAGATAGGTGAGAGAGAGGGAATGTGAGAAATAGAAAAGAAGAGATGAGAGATAGGTGAGAGATAATGGGAGAGATAGAGAGGAAGAGATGAGAGATAGGTGAGAGGTAGAATGAGAGATATAGAGAAGAAGAGATGAGAGATAGTTGAGAGGTAGAATGAGAGATATAGAGAAGAAGAGATGAGAGATAGGTCAGAGGTAGAATGAGAGATATAGAGAAGAAGAGATGAGAGATAGGTGAGAGAGAGGGAATGTGAGATATAGAAAAGAAGAGATGAGAGATAGGTGAGAGAGAATGGGAGAGATAGAGAGGAAGAGATGAGAAATAGTTGAGAGGTAGAATGAGAGATATAGAGAAGAAGAGATGAGAGATAGGTGAGAGAGAGGGAATGTGAGATATAGAAAAGAAGAGATGAGAGATAGGTGAGAGAGAGAATGGGAGAGATAGAGAAGAAGAGATGAGAGAGAGATAGGTTAGAGAGAGAATGAGAGATAGGTGAGTGAGAGAGAAAGAGAGATAGAGAGGAAGACAGGAGAGAGATAGAGAGGAAGAGATGAGAGATAGGTGAGAGAGAATGAGAGAGATAGAGAGATAGGTGAGAGAGAGAATGTGAGAGATAGAGAGGGTGAGATGAGAGATAGGTGAGAGAGAGAATGTGAGAGATAGAGAGGGTGAGATGAGAGATAGGTGAGAGAGAATTAGAGAGATAGGTGAGAGGTAGAATGAGAGATATAGAGAAGAGATGAGAGATAGGTGAGAGGTAGAATGTGAGAGATAGAGAGGGTGAGATGAGAGATAGGTGAGAGGTAGAATGTGAGAGATAGAGAGGGTGAGATGAGAGATATGTGAGAGAGAATTAGAGAGATAGGTGAGAGAGAGAATGAGATAGTGAGGATGTGTCTCAGCGCCCCCTGTAGGCCTCCCAGTGCCGCTCCTGCTGAGAAGCGCTCAGAAAGCTTGGTTTTTCTAAGTGTGTTGTGTATTTCTGGTACCGTGTGTTTGCAGAAGCAGGTCATATCACACTGTCCTCTCTCGAGCTCTCGGCTGCCTCCTCCTTGTCCGGCGCTGTAATAGACTTGGCAGTCAGACCGGTGTTTATTTCTCATGCTCCTAGTTTGGGCCTTCATTGTTGCGTTGGCTCTGTTGTTATCTTTATCGCTGAACAGCAGGCAGATTCGGCCCGCTTGACATTTTCGTATGTATGCCGGCCCGCGGTTTGAAAAACGGCCGAGTCATGGTTTTCATTAGAGCCGGCTCCCTACGGAGGCTGCCACGGTTCCTGCTGTCAGAACGCTAAGTGACCGCTCGCGAGATTTCTCTGTTCGAGACACGCAGCGTGAATACAAAGAGGGCAGCAGCCGAGTGCACTGAGATACTGTATGTGCTGAGCTGGGCAGAAAAACGCCAGCACCTCCTGCATGCTGGATTTATTGTAATACACTGTCAACGGTGAGCTGTTAAATATGTCCTGTAAAGGCTGGTGGGCTCGGAGTGTGGAGGGAGACGAGGGGAGTGACACGGGAGAGAGAATGCGGGAGAGAGAGAAAAATAAAATGGGGAGACAGAAAGAGAGAGAGAGATATAGGGAAAGGGGGTGGTAGAGAGAAAGGTAGCAACTGAGAAGAAGTGGGTAGAAAGGGAGAGATATAAAATCAAAGGGAAACAGAGAAAGAGAGAAAAATGAAGATGGTGAGAGAAGAGTGAGAGAAAAAAAGAGTGCAAGAGAGAAGGATAATTGAGGGAGAGAGGAGAGAGAGAGAGAGAGAATGTGAGAGAGAGTGGAAAAGAGGTGAAAGAGGGAAAGAGAGAGAAGAGAGAGGTAAGAGAGAGAAATAAAGAATGCAAGAGGGAGAAAGAAAAAAAGAAGAACGATAAAGACAAAGGAGAGAGAGAAAGAGAAGAGAGAAAGTAAAAGAGAGAGAGAAGATTGAGAATGAAAAAAAGAGAGAAGAGAGTCAGAAGAGAGAGAAAGAAGAATAAGAGAATGAAAGACATGAGAGAAATGTATGAAAAAGAGAGATAGAGTGGGGGAAGAAAGAGGGAGAGAAGAGTGAGGGAATGAAAGAGAGAGAGAGTAAGAGAATGAAAGAGAGAGAGAGAAGAGTGAGAAAATGAAAGAGAGAGAGGAGTGAGAGAATGAAAGAGAGAAAGGAGTGAGAGAATGAAAGAGAGAGAGAGGAGTGAGAGAATGAAAGAGAGAGAGAGGAGTGAGAGAATGAAAGAGAGAGAGAGAGAAGAGTGAGAGAATGAAAGAGAGAGAGAGGAGTGAGAGAATGAAAGAGAGAGAGGAGTGAGAGAATGAAAGAGAGAGAGTAAGAGAATGAAAGAGAGAGAGAGGAGTGAGAGAATGAAAGAGAGAGAGAAGTGAGAGAATGAAAGAGAGAGAGAGAGGAGTGAGAGAATGAAAGAGAGAGAGAGAGGAGTGAGAGAGAGAGGAGTGAGAGAATGAAAGAGAGAGAGAGAGGAGTGAGATAATGAGAGTGAGAGAGGAGTGAGAGAATGAAAGAGAGAGAGGAGTGAGAGAATGAAAGAGAGAGAGAAGAGTGAGAGAATGAAAGAGAGAGAGGAGTGAGAGAATGAAAGAGAGAGAGGAGTGAGAGAATGAAAGAGAGAGGAGTGAGAGAATGAAAGAGAGAGAGGAGTGAGATAATGAGAGTGAGAGAGGAGTGAGAGAATGAAAGAGAGAGAGGAGTGAGAGAATGAAAGAGAGAGAGGAGTGAGAGAATGAAAGTGAGAGAGAAGAGTGAGAGAATGAAAGAGAGAGAGAGGAGTGAGAGAATGAAAGAGAGAGAGAGAAGAGTGAGAGAATGAAAGAGAGAGAGAGAGGAGTGAGAGAATGAAAGAGAGAGAGGAGTGAGAGAATGAAAGAGAGAGAGAAGAGTGAGAGAATGAAAGAGAGAGAGAAGAGTGAGAGAATGAAAGAGAGAGAGGAGTGAGAGAATGAAAGAGAGAGAGAGAAGAGTGAGAGAATGAAAGAGAGAGAGGAGTGAGAGAATGAAAGAGTGAGAGAGGAGTGAGAGAATGAAAGAGAGAGAGAGAAGAGTGAGAGAATGAAAGAGAGAGAGAGAAGAGTGAGAGAATGAAAGAGAGAGAGAATGAGAGAGAGAGAGAGAGAATGGGAGAGAGAGAAGAGTGAGAGAATGAAAGAGTGAGAGAGGAGTGAGAGAATGAAAGAGAGAGAGAATGAGAGAGAGAGAGAGAGAGAGAGAGAGAGAGAGAGAGAGAATGAGAGAGAGAGAAGAGTGAGAGAATGAAAGTGAGAGAGGAGTGAGAGAATGAAAGAGAGAGAGAGAGGAGTGAGAGAATGAAAGAGTGAGAGAGGAGTGAGAGAATGAAAGAGAGGACAGGATCCTAAAATAAATCTCTGTGTGCTGAACATCTGGTCAGACGGTAATGGGCTGCTCTGAGTATCAGAAGGCAGAAGCCATTGTTTTACATTGACTAATATTGTTTGCATAGTAAAGAGTGTGATTAATGAATTTCTCGCGCCGCTGTCAGCGCAGACTCTCCGCTCTCGGAGAAATTGATGGCTAAAGGACTTCCGCAGACAAAGAGGGGTCAATGGCTCGGCGCGTTCCTCCTCCGAAAATATCAAGCGCGGCCCGGCGGAGGCGGTGTTTACGCTTCGCCGTGACGCTTTGATTTAGTGGGCGACGAGCGGCTCCTGCAGAAGGAGGCCGGAGTCTTCATTTATCACGTCCGTCCTGGAAAAGGAGCGAGGAGAAGATCTCGGCTGGATTATCTGTTAGAGACGCTCCGCAGCGAGTCAATAGGAGTTCCGCCCCAACCGCACAATCCTGATCGGCCCCACAACATCGGTTCCACGAGGAGCTCCGCCAGTACAGGGTCCCCACGGCAACGGAGGGAAACTATACTCTTCCATCTCCACACAGACACAGCACATTCAGCAGGAGACGGGAAAGGAGGGATGGAGGGAAAAAAAGAAAAGGAGGAATGTAGACGGAGAGAAATTGATAGAGAGATAAAAGAGGCGAGACATATAAAGTAAAAAAGAGGCCAAAAGGGACAGAGAAAGAGAGGGACAGAGAAAGAGAGGGACAGTTATGACAGAGGAAGAAAGAGAGAGCAAAAAAGAGAAGTAGATGGAGAGAAAGCATGAGAGACAGACAGAGAGATGAAAGAGAAGAGCTAGTGAGACAAAAACAGAGAGGGGAGAGAAGTGAAAGAGATGGAACAAGTAAAAGTGGAGAGAAAGAGAAAGAGGGAGAGAAAAAAGAAAGAATAAATGTAAGGGAAACGACAGAGAGATTGACAGAGAAGAGCAAGTGAGACAAAAACAGGGAGGGGAGAGAAGTGAAAGAGATGGAACAAGTAAAAGTGGAGAGAAAGAGAAAGAGGGAGAGAAAAAAGAAAGAATAAATGTAAGGGAAACGACAGAGAGAATGATAGAAAGAAAGAAAAAGACAATAGAAAAGTAAACAGAGAGAGAAGTGGTGACAGGAAAAGGAGAACGTGTGAATGAGGAGGAGAGAGAAAGTCAGAGACAGTAGAGAGTGTGAGAGAGACAAAGTGGAAAGAAATGATGGAAAAGAAAAGAAAGGGAGAGAGAAAGAGAGAGAGAGAGAGAGAGAGAGAGAGAGAGAGAGAGAGAGAGAGAGAGAGAGAGAGAGAAAGTGCAGAGCAGCATATTGTATTGGGAGTCTATAAAGGGAACCGCTGACGCTGGAATAACACACTGGAGGTTTAGGCACGACCCTGACCCCTCAGAGAGAGAGAGAGAGAGAGAGAGAGAGAGAGAGAGAGAGACGGAGAGACATGAAGAGAGGGGGGGGTGGAGAGAGGGAGGACAGGTGGCTGCTGGACATAATTCATGGTGTCATACAGCGGATTGCTGAAATCATCACGGCTGTTACGTGCTTCGCACTTTTATTCCTCCAGGCCGCTGTCTGGACGAGAAGAGAGAGAGAGAGAGAGAGAGAGAGAGAGGGAGAGGGAGGAGGGGGGGAGACAGAGGGAGAAGAGAGAGAAAGGGAGGGGGGAAGTTAAGAGAGAGAGGGATTGCACAGAGAGAGACAGGGAGGCGGGAGAGAGACAGACAGAGAGAGAGGGAGAGAGAGGAGAAAGAGAGAGAGAGATAGAGGGAGAAGAGAGGGAGAGGGAGGAGGGGGGAGACAGTGGGAGAGAGGAGAAAGAGAGAGGGGGGTGGAGACAGTGGGAGAAGAGAGGGAGAAGGGAGAGAGAAAGGGAGGGGGGAAGAGAGAGAGTGATTAGACGGAGAGAGACGAGGAGGCGGGAAAGAGACAGACAGAGAGGGAGAGAGAGAGAGGAGAAAGAGAGAGGGGGGAGGTAGGAAAGAGAGAGAGAGTGAGGTAGAGGGAGAAGAGAGGGAGAGGGAGGAGGGGGGGAGACAGAGGGAGAAGAGAGGGAGAAGGGAGAGAGAAGGGGAGGGGGGAAGTTCAGAGAGAGAGGGATTACACAGAGAAAGACAGGGAGGCGGGAGAGAGACAGACAGAGGTAGAGGGAGAAGAGAGGGAGAGGGAGGAGAAGGGGAACGGGAGAAAAGAGGGAGAAGGGAGAGAGAAAGGGAGGGGGAAGTTAAGAGAGAGTGATTAGACAGAGAGAGACAGGGAGGCTGGAGAGAGACAGACAGAGAGAGAGGAGAAAGAGAGAGAGGGGGAGATGGAGGAGAAAGAGAGAGAGAGGCAGAGGGAGAAGAGAGGGAGAGGGAGGAGACAGTGGGAGAAAAGAAGGAGAAGGGAGAGAGAAAGGGAGGGGGAAGAAAGACAGACAGAGAGAGAGGGAGAGAGAGGAGAAAGAGAGAGAGGGAAGGGGAGGAGAGAGAGAGAGAGAGAGAGAGAGAGAGATGCAGAGGGAGCTTCAAATGTCACAGTGTCTGTGTGGAAAGCGTTCCGGCCCACTGAGCCTAACACTCAGCCCAGTTCCAGCTCAGACCCCCATACCAGCTGGACCACCTCGGGTCTGAACTCCATCAGTTAAATGTGCTCAAGCTCTGAAGTTACAGCAATTCAAATCAGTGTATAAGTCTGAGGCTCCTAAGCCAGTGGGGAACCGTCATGACCCTCTACGCCCTCTCAGAGGGCCTTAAATATTCTTAACACACACACACACACACACACACACACACACACACACACATATATACATATATATAATCCACTTACAGTTTAACAAACAACATCTAAACAATTATAAAATTATAGAAAAATAAATTATTCAAATGTGTATTTAATCTGTGTTGGAGAGTGAGGGGTTAAGTGGAAGCCTGTGAGTCTGTGTCTCCCCCTATAAGGACTGTGATGCCTCCCCAGAATGTTGGTGATTGGTGGTCCCGCTGTTCATGTACAGAGGGGGCCAGGCAGTCATAATTCAGCACCATACCAATTTCAAATACAGTAAAACTGACCAATCATATCTTCCCTCTAAGTGGGCGGGGCTTAACTGTATAATCATTTCCGCTCGCTTTGGCGGCACTAGCTGGAGAAACAGCTAGCTAGCGCTAGGCTACCACCACTGCTAGCTAGTTTGCTGCGTAACCATGGAAGCCCTTGTCCCGCCCCTATTGCGCGAAGGGGGTGGGGGGGTGGTGGGGGATATATATATAATGTACATACATAGTAGAGATGTACAATAGTTATATATAGTTATACTATACAAGTGTTCGTCTCTCTACCACACACTTCTGTCATTTTTTTATTTTCTATTTTTATTGTATATTTATGCATATTTAGAATATATATTGTATTTATTTTCCATTCTTTTTAAGTTAGATTATTATCTCAGTATATTTCTCTGTATATTTATATATTTCAGATATCCTGTCTTTATATTATGTGATAAAGTATGTGATAAATAAACTCTGATTTGATTTGTTTTACATAAAAATTACTTATTTATCGATTCATTTATATATTTATCGGCCTACATTCATATTTCATATCATTATTATTCAGTCTGTACTGAATTTTTTATCAGTTTATTAATTGAACAACAAACGTTTTCAAATAGCCTTAAGTGACATCATTATTTGTTATTAATTATTTATTTAGTTTAGAAATCAAGCTGAATGCTGGTGTCATTCTGATTAAGTTAGTGATTCAATGTATGAAAAAATCTCTAATTCCGCATTTTAGTTATATTAATGTTATTTTTTGTATCTCTAAATTGGCAAGTTATTGGAAAATTATTATTATAATTATAAATATTATTATTATTATTGTTATCCAGATTATCTGGATTCTGTGTAGTTGATTCACCTCCTTCAGGTCCCAGTTTAACATCCTCACCTTTAAATATTTTACAGTCCACACCGAGACGGACGCAGGGGCCTGCAGTTCAGCCACCAGTCGCTCTTATTTCTGGATCCATATTCAGTAGTTTTGGGCTGGTGTTTTTTCAGCGTGCTCTCATTCAGAGGTTTATGGTAATGTGACCCTTTTGCCTGGCCAAACAGTGGCTGCTGCCCGGGGGGGCGTCCATGCCACTCTGTTAGTGCGACTCGAAATACAAAAACACGATGGAATTGATTTGTATTTGTGAGCCCGCCGGCCCTGAGGGCTTGTCGTGACTTTTCTGGTGTCGTCCAACTGGGCCTTTTGTTTGTTGTGTGCATGTCAACATGAGGCCTCTCTGCTGGCGTCGGGAAATATCGCTAAATATTTGCATTTGATAACATTTGGACAGCATGTTTCGGTATTCATATCACTCAGTTGTGTTCGGGTGTGTGACAGGGATAACAAGCGTCACTGTTGCTCACACAGACTGGGCTTCCGTCCTCGTGATTTTTATGCGTGTTTTGACGAATCAAATGGAGAAAAGAAATAAAAACTGGACTAGAAATTTTTAATTTTGAATAAATTCGCCAGAACACAAATACAAATTTGGATGTTTGGTTGTTGTGGCTAAAAATAAAATTCAATAAATTATGACAGGAAACGAATACAACCCCAAATCAAAAACTGTATCAAAGCAAATTTCTAAAAGATACTACAAACAATGGAATTATTCCATAAGTGTTACTTTATAGCTTTGATGTCTTCAAAATTACTATTAACATAGTAAAAATAGAAAAAAAATAGGTGTGTCCAAACTTTTGACTGATTGTGTACATTCATTCCTGCCATTCAGGCCTGCAACGTCACAGAATACGTCAGGACAGCAGCAATTCAGGGCTGATTAAGAGGTTAAATAATTAAAGAATGGTGTGATGTGAGGTTTGAATATGTTGAATATTTGTTTTTTGTGGCTAAATAATTTATTTCAATAAATTATCACTCAAAACTTCAAATAAAGCCCATATCAGAAACTGCATCAGAGGAAATAAGGCTAATTTCTAAAAGACACTATAAACAATGAGATGCTTCATTCTGGTCCAGAAATAATTTTATAAGTTTTATTTTATAGCTTGGATATCTTCACAATTACTATTAAATAGTAAAAATAAGGCGTGTCCTTCAATAGTTTGCTGGCAAATGTTAAAAAACTACACTCCTCAGAAAGGGACTGAAAGAAGTTTGAATATTTCTTTTTTGTGGCTAAAATTTTAAAAACTTATTACTGGAAACATCAAACATAACCCCAAATCAAAAACTGTATCAGAGCAAATTTCTAAAACACATTATAAACACTGAGATGCTTCATTCTGGTTCAGAAAAAAATAAATTATTAGTGTTACTTAATTGTTTTGATGTCTTCACAATTACTATTAAAATATCAAAAATAAGGAAATCCTGGGTAGGTGTGTCCAAACTTTTGACTGATTGTGTAAAATCATTCCTACCATTCAGGCCTGCAACACATCCCAAAATAAGCTGGGACAGCAGCAATTCAGGACTGATTATGAGATAAAATAATTAAACAATGATATGATGTGACATCAGGTGGTTGTAATCACGATCTGATACAAAAGCAGCATCCAGCAAAGATCTAGTCTTTCAGTAACAGTGATAGTTAACCAACAAATATTTAAAACCTACAGTCCTCAGAAGGGACTGAAATAATTTGAATATTTGTTTTTTTGTGGCAAAAAAATACAATCAATTATGACTCAAAACTTTAAATATATCCCAAAATCTGAAACTGCATCAGAGGAAATAAGGCTAATTTCTAAAAGACACTATAAACAATGGGATGCTTCATTCTTTTTACAAGTGTTATTTTATAGCTTGGATGTCTTCACCCTTACTATTAAATAGTAAAAATAAGGCGTGTCCTTCAATAGTTTGCTGGCAAATGTTAAAAAACTACACTCCTCAGAAAGGGCCTGAAAGAAGTTTGAATATTTCTTTTTTGTGGCTAAAATTTTAAAAACTTATTACTGGAAACATCAAACATAACCCCAAATCAAAATCTGCAGAGGAATCACAGGAAATAAGGCTCATTTCTAAAAGACACTGTAAACAATGGGATGCAAACTGTTATCAGCAACAAGTATAAAGCCTGGGTCTGTCATGGTATGGTGTCAGTCTGTCGTTGCCTTTTGGCAACGAAGGTAATTAAAACTTCTGTGACGCAGCATTAATGCAGAAAAGCACTTTTCCAGGGAGCCTATCCCCTAAACATTACCTATAAGCTGGTTCCACTGTAGGTAAGGTAGTAAATCACTGTATGTATAGTGATGTAGAACAACATTTGTGGAATTACAGTAAATTATAAATAAATAAACAAAATACAGCATTATCTGTACGTCTGATTATTATGAGATAAATCCAATTAAAGATCACTCTACACACTAAACAAGATTCTCCACACTACATGGTACTGCTGTCAGAAAAGAAAATTAATTATACATACAATATCTGGATTATATACACATATAACCAAAGAGTATATTATTTTCTTTGGAGTATGATGCTGAAATTAAATAATAAATAAATGTATGTTGAGGTTTCCTGACGAGACTAGACTAATATTAAGGTTAGACAGTAAGGCTGTGTCCCAAACAGCACCCTCAGGAACATCACATACTGCACTACTGACAGCATTTCTAATGATGGAGTCCTATTATTTATTTATTAATTTATTTATTTCATTTATTATATTTTACTTTTTATGTATGTAGTGTAGTAGCAGTCTGTAGTTTGGGGGCGTGGCCAGAGAGTAATGTAACTTTACGTTTCAGAGTGTTTTCTGACTAAAGTTAATATAAACGTTAGCTAACCCAAACCCTCCTAGTCTGTTACCATAACAACACATTACACTAAAGCTGTTTTATTCCAGTATATATGGTCATCTTTGCTATTCATTGCTCTCATCACTGACCTCGCGTTTAAAGCTGGCGTGAGCTACCAGACGCTCCAGCGAGGCGAGAACTCGGGTCAGTGAAGCTGCTGACTGCAGGATATTTCTGAACAGGCATCTCAACACAAGCCTTAACACAACGAAAGACCACCCAACAACCAGAGCACGTTGCTAGCAACAAATATAGGGGGTGAATTGGGAACGCTGCCAAAACATGCTTTTAAAATGAAGTGTTTTTAAACAGATTCTGTGGTTTAATTTTTGGATGGGACAAATCTACCTGTTTCTGATAGTGGGTGGGACCCAGGTGGGACCCAGGTGGGACCCACCCATTCCCCCCATCCCCATCCCCCTGATTCCTATGCCAATGGGGCAGGTACTGGACTGGCCTGCCTGCACTTCTAAGTGGTCCACAGTACAGAAACCGTGGCGCATTTTAAACCACAGGATGCATGAAAAGGCCCCACCTTGCAACTTCATTGCAGGACAAATGGGACGATGCATAAGAATGTGAAATATTTCAACCGGAAGTTGAAGAAAACATTATGAAGATGAGTTTCCATCAGCCGGGCGAGACTTCCTACGTCCCGCTTGCTGTAGGGAGACAGAACTGGGCTTGGTCGTGAATGAGGTGATGTCTAACCTCTTTACTATTAATAACTTTACTGTGTGATGTGTGAGTTTCACAGGAACATGAAGGGGATAAAAAGCTCCAGTGTTTTTGAGGCCGGCCCGCCGAGGGTGGAGGGTTAAAAAGCCAGTTTTGGAGCCGTTCAGTTCCCCCCAGTGGTGTCCCCCCGCCCAGATCCGAGTCAATACGCGGCTCTCTGAAAGGCCGGGAAGGGGGCGGAGGTGTGGAGGGGTGGGGTAGGGAGGGGGGGTCAGCTCCAGCCTCCCACAAAAGGCCACTCAGCTGACATTTCATGCTCACTCAAGTGATTCATGGCAAAAACCAGCTGTGCGCCTTGTAGTGGATCCCCACTGATATTTCTTTTTTTTTGGCCATAAAGGTGAGGCATTATGAAGGCTTTTTTTTATTATTTTTTTATTAATATTATATATATATATATATATATATATATATATATATATATATATATATATATATATATATATATATATATATATATTTTTTTTTTTTTTCCAGAGCATTGTGCCGGGCAGTGGGACGCAGGGGCCTGTTTGTTCCCCTGTTTGAAAGCGGGAGAAAGGCATTACGGGCCACAGCAGCAGCGGTCCGATGACATTCTCCATAAATACCTCAACAGATTCTGATATTTCATCATGGCAGCAGCTGAAGATGACATTTCGGCTGCACCCAGTGTGGCTGCATTATGAGTTTAACACCCCCCCTCACCCCCCCACAGTAATTCAGACTGGGGCCATCGTTTTGCTTCCTGTCATGGAAGTGTTTATTAGGAACGCCTGCCATTTAGAGGACGCGAGGGAGCTTTTCAGCAGCCTAATTGCATAAACAGGTTCTTCTGAACAAATACTATGCGGCTGCGTCGGTCTAATCCAGCAGGTACATCAGCGCTGGTCAGGGTTTTAGTGCTTCTCGTCAATACCTCTCCTGAGCGTCTCAGCGTGACTCTCGACCGCGATGAGTGCTAATGCTAGTGTGTCCGTCGCTAATCCTCTTTACAGGACGTCTATCAGGGAAACACCTGAACTGACAGACTCGCTCACGCCCGGTCTAGCTTTATTATCTAATCAAGCTTTATTATTATTATTATTCTGTCATCATCACTAGTACCTGGTGTGTCTTTATGTATGTATATATATATGTATATGTATATAATTATACAAATTCTACAAACATTTAATTTATCTAAATATTTTTGCAATTTTTAGTTCTCTATAGATTTTCACAATGATTAAACCAAAAACATGTTTCAAAACTAAAAACCTTCCCAGATACTTTCTTTTAACCTACATTAAAAGCTAAGCATGTTTCTAGCACATGATGTGTGTCTGTATATATATATATATACACATATACACACACATACATACATACATATATCGTCGCTGTCCAATGAAAAACAAAATTGCAACTTTACAGGAGAAAAAAAAAATGTACTTATAATGTAAGTTAATGGAACCAGAATTTTTTTCAAAGCTATTTTGGGCCACTTACATTTGTGCATTCACCCTGAAATTTGTACACAATTTACAGGACCATTGGCGTGTTCAAATGATGTAGAAAATTTAAAAAAGACAAAAAAAATTATATATATATATATTATATTATATATATATAATTATATTATATATATATATACATACACACCCGGATCGTCTTGCTGTGAGGGACAGTGTCCATGGTGTACCCCGCCTACGCCCGATGATGCTGGGATTGGCTTTCAAAGTAGGTTAAAAGTATGTGGAAAGGTATTAAGTTTTGAAGCATTTTTTGCATTCAATCATTGTGAAATTTGGAGACAATATAAACAAGAGTTGTACAGATTAAATTTTATAGAGAACTATAAATTGAAAAAAAAATAGATTAATTAAATGTTTGTATAATTTGTATACATGTAATTATAAAGACATTGGAAAACTATCAAACAAGTTTAAATAGGTGGTCCAAATTGGTGTCCATGTACAAAAATATTTCTAAAACCAACAGATTTACAGGACTTTTAAATACATCTCACCAAAACCAGAACATGATCTCAGCATGTACACTATCTTCTTCAGTCCTGTTAGAGAAGCAGCTCATGTGGCTCCTCATGAAGCTGCTAGTCAGAATGTTCAAAGTATGTAAACCTGCATCAGAGCAAATGTGCTCATTTCTAAAAGACCCTCTAAACATTCTTTAAACACAACCAGATGTTTAATTCTGCTCCAGAAATAATTCCATACCTCTTATTCTATAGTTCTGATCTCTTCACACTTATTCACTAATATTAATACTATTAATACAGTACAAATAAGAATAACCATGAATGGTTGAGGCGTTCCATTCTAGCACTTGAGGTGTTATAATAATAATAACTGCTTCATCATTTAAGGTGGAATAAGAAGCTGAATGTGCTAGAAAATAAATACAGCATCCTATAACCTAATAATATACTGGAAATAAGAAGCTAAATTCCAGCTGGTAGTATTTTTGACTAAGCTATTATAATATTATATCTGGAGTTTTATGTTAGAGTTACTGATAAATTTATACTATGGTAGAACATTTCAGCCAGGATTCCTCTTCAATCTGCGACTTCTAGCTGGTGCTACCTCACCACCAAATTCAAGCTTCCACCAAGTTGCATGAAAATGTGAAAGGCAGTCAGTGTGTGGTTTGCCAGTTCTGGGCTACTGTGGAAACATGGCGGTGGTAGCTTCTGTTGGAAGACAAGTGTGTATCCTGTGTAGATATGAAACTCAGTGGTTGGTAGTTACGGGTAAACAGGCATGTTATATATTATATTGTATTTCCAGCAATAGATCCTCCTAAATCATATACACTGAGCCTTTAAAAGTTGTGCATATAGATATATACTTTATCTTGGCAAACGATTATAAGCAGCATCATTTCATTTGTGGGCAACAAAGTGAAGCTCATTTTAATCATCTTAACATGAAGCTAGCTAATGTGGTGTGCATCAGATAACATTAACTTGATCATGCTATATCACACCCTATGCTGTCATGACAGATTACATCCATTAATATAAAGCTATTGTGTGAGATTTGTCATTAGCCTACATATCATACTGTTTAATGTCTTGCTAAATAAGTAGAGTACAGAGGAAACATTTACATATACACTGATCAGCCATAACATTAAACTAAATCTACAAACACTGTCCACTGTATCAGCTCCACTGACCATACAGGACCTACACTCACTGTCCACTGTATCAGCTCCACTGACCATACAGGACCTACACTCACTGTCCACTGTATCAGCTCCACTGACCATACAGGAGCTCCACTTACAGACTGTAGTTCATCTGATTCTCTGTATACTTTATTACTCTGTTCTTTAATGATCAGGACCCCCACAGGACCACCACCGAGCAGCTACTATTAGAGACGTGGGTCATTTTCAGCACCGCGGTGACACTGACGTGGTGGTGGTGTGTTAGTGTGTGTTGTGCTGGTGTGGGTGGATCAGACACAGCAGTGCTGCCAGACTAAGAATCATCTAGCGACCAGCAACTTCCGGCCCATGTGGCCCAAGCACATCTGCCCAGCACACAAGCGGAAATCGCCCTGCCAGTCGTGTGTCTTCACCCAATGAGAGAACAAGCAACTTTTGATAAAACTCAAATTTCTTTTACACCACTGAGCTCGGCTTATGCTGTTGTCATGGTGATGACATAACTGGGTACCATCACCTTGCTTTGCAGCGAGGTACCTTTTTCAGAAGTTGTCTGCGGAGACAATGGAAAGTGAGGACAGTTGCAATCTCCATTCTCAATTAGAACATGGTTTCGTATATATAGGGTGTGTCTACAGTGAGTCTATAGTCTGATTTCAACTGGAAACTGGAACTGGATTTGATTGGCCGATTCATACAAGACAAAGGTTCTCAAGAGTCAAGACTTTACTGTAATTTCAGCTACATAGCAGTACACAGTGAAACAGAACAACGTTCCTCCAGGAATATATGGTGCAACGTAAACATTACAGTAAACACTGCTGAGAAAAGAGTTCAATAAATAAAAAATGAGACACCGGTCAGATACAGTACATGGTAGTGAGAATATGTGGAGCTGTGTAAAAGAAAATCTCCCAAACTACTCTAGATAGACTGAATAAAAACATCATCACACTGTCACAGAAGACTTCCGAACAATAACATACTGTGCAGCTAAACAGCAAATGACTGTAAACATGTCATTCATATAGTCTACCATTAGACTAGTAAAATGTTCTTCAGTAGAAAGACGTCTGGAGGAGAAGGTAGTTTTTGAGTAGCAGGGCGCCTGGAGGAGAAGGTAGTTCCTGGGTTTTTTTTATAAAGATAGGAGAAATTATAGGAGAAATCTGGAGCTAAATTGGAGGAGAATGTAGTTTTTGAATAGAAGGATGTCTGGAGGAGAAGGTAGTTCCACAGTAAAAGAATGTCTGGAGGAGAGGGTAGCTCTGGAATAGAACAACGTCTGGAGGAGAAGGTTGTTCTTGAGTAGAAGGACGTCTGGAGGAGAAGGTAGTTCCTGAGTTAAAGATTTTATAGGAGAAATCTGGAGCTAAACTGGAGGAGAAGGTAAATCTTGAGTAGAAGGACGTCTGGAGGAGAAGGTAGTTCCTCAGTTGAAGAATTTATAGGAAAAATCTGGAGCTAAACTGGAGGAGAAGGTAGTTCTTAAGTAGCAGGACGTCTGGAGGAGAAGGTAGTTCTTCAGTAGAAGAATGTGTGGAGGAGAGGGTAGCTCTGGAATAGAATGACGTCTGGAGGAGAAAATAGTTTTTGAGTAGAAGCATGTCTGAGGAAGAAGGTAGTTCCTGAGTTGAAGAATTTATAGTAGAGCTCTGGAGCTAAACTGGAGGAGAGGCTAGTTCATGAGTAGAGAGACATCTGGAGGTGAAGGTAGTTCTGTAGTAGATAAATGTCTGAAGGAGAGGGTAGCTCTGGAATAGAAGAACGTCTGGAGGAGAAGGTTATTCTTGAGTAGAAGCACATCTGGAGGAGAAAGTAGTTCTTGAGTAGAAGCATGTCAGGAAGAGAAGCTAGTTCCTGAGTTGAAGAATTTATAGGAGAACTCTGGAGCTAAACTGGAGGAGAAGGTAGTTCTTGAGTAGAAGGACGTCTGGAGGAGAAAGTTGTTCTTGAGTAGAAGGACATCTGGAGGAGAAAGTTGTTCTTGAGTAGAAGGACATCTGGAGGAGAAAGTTGTTCTTGAGTAGAAGGACGTCTGGAGGAGAAAGTTGTTCTTGAGTAGAAGGACGTCTGGAGGAGAAAGTAGTTCTTGAGTAGAAGCATGTCAGGGAGAGAAGCTAGTTCCTGAGTTGAAGAATTTATAGGAGAACTCTGGAGCTAAACTGGAGGAGAAGGTAGTTCTTGGGTAGAAGAATGTCTGGAAGAGAGGGTAGTTCTGGAATAGAACAACATCTGGAGGAGAAGGTAGCTCTTGAGTAGAAGGACATCTGGAGGAGAAAGTTGTCCTTTAGTTGAAGAATTTATAGGATAACTCTGCAACTAAACATTGTTCTTCAAACTGGAGCTCAAGATATGATCTATTTCTTTCACAATAAGATATGTATGTTATTTGTATTATATGATCATTAACATCTCTTCTAATGATATCTGGTGGAAATACACTTATTGATCAGATAAAGACTTTAAACTGTGAACGTAGACTTTTGCACAGTGGTGCACATCCTTATCAGTAACGACTAAAGCGTTAGACACTACATGCTGTCTTCAGCATCAGCCGAAGCAGAGCAGCCATTAATAATCAATAAGGCTCTGAGAACCTCAGCCGTCATGACATTCAGGCAAGGACTCTCCGCGTGTCTGTGTGTTTGATGCCATATTGTCTTAACTTGTCCATAAGACAGGCTGCTGTCTCCCCGGTGTTGGGGTCCGTGGAGAATGGAAGCCCCGCTCGCATTCAGATGAGAGAGAATATTTAAAGATCAAGTCTGGATTATGTCATCACAGCACTGGCGTCGACGGGGGAAAGATTAATTTGTCTTGAAAGTGTGTTCCTGTCTTACAGCGGGTTTCAACTCTCGTGGACGCGAGCAACGCTCACGCCGAACATTTTCCCCCAATCTTAACTATTTACACCCACCCCCGGTAGCGGCTCTGCAGCTGTCTGGCATGACTGACAGAGGCGTGGAACGGAACGGCGCCGACCAGATCCTTTTAGAGGGATTCTTTCAAATAATCTGTCAGTCTTCAGGCAAATCCGCGCCACTGTTTTAAAACAGGCTTCATTTAAGCAAGTCTGTGGGTTTAAGACGCTGTTGCGGCTAATCTCCGGGCGGTCTGTCGGTGGCTGGCCCGCTGGAGGCTGCGCTCGAGTGGGGAGCAGATCGGGAGGAGAGCATTCATAATACCAAATCCTGCCTTACAAAGGGCACACGGAGTCAGGGGAGGAGGCCCAAAGTAGCTTTAGCTGGGATTGCATTCCTGTGCAATGAATTCTCACGGAGGCTCTCGCCGGCCTCATCCAGTCGAGGCCTAGAGCGAGAACCGGAACGCTCAGTACTGTCGACGCAAAGACAGAAAGAAAATTGCTAGGGTAGAACAAAACGTTCTACAGCAGTACTGAGCTTTCAGGTTCTCGCTCTAGATTTCATATTTCACTTTCAGTTCATTGTTTTTCTGCTTTATCCCAGACTCTTATCCAGAGCGACTTACAGATAGCAGTGCTTTGCGTTTGGTCAGAGTACATACAGGGTTGGACAGTGAAACTGAAACACCTGGTTTTAGACCACAATAATTTATTAGTATGGTGTAGGGCCTCCTTTTGCGGCCAATACACTCACCGTACTGCTGTTTACATACAATACTGTTTACACTCACTGTACTGCTGTTTATATACAATACTGTTTACACTCACCGTACTGCTGTTTACATACAATACTGTTTACACTCACTGTACTGCTGTTTACATACAATACTGTTTACACTCACTGTACTGCTGTTTACATACAATACTGTTTACATTCACTGTACTGCTGTTTACATACAATACTGTTTACACTCACTGTACTGCTGTTTACATACAATACTGTTTACACTCACTGTACTGCTGTTTACATACAATACTGTTTACACTCACTGTACTGCTGTTTACATACAATACTGTTTACACTCACTGTACTGCTGTTTATATACAATACTGTTTACACTCACTGTACTGCTGTTTACATACAATACTGTTTACATTCACTGTACAGCTGTTTACATACAATACTGTTTACACTCACTGTACTGCTGTTTACATACAATACTCTTTACACTCACTGTACTGCTGTTTACATACAACACTGTTTACACTCACTGTACTGCTGTTTATATACAATACTGTTTACACTCACTGTACTGCTGTTTACATACAATACTGTTTACACTCACTGTACTGCTGTTTATATACAATACTGTTTACACTCACTGTACTGCTGTTTATATACAATACTGTTTACACTTACTGTACTGCTGTTTACATACAATACTGTTTACACTCACTGTACTGCTGTTTACATACAATACTGTTTACACTCACTGTACTGCTGTTTACATACAATACTGTTTACATTCACTGTACTGCTGTTTACATACAATACTGTTTACACTCACTGTACTGCTGTTTACATACAATACTGTTTACACTCACTGTACTGCTGTTTACATACAATACTGTTTACATTCACTGTACAGCTGTTTACATACAATACTGTTTACACTCACTGTACTGCTGTTTACATACAACACTGTTTACACTCACTGTACTGCTGTTTATATACAATACTGTTTACACTCACTGTACTGCTGTTTACATACAATACTCTTTACACTCACTGTACTGCTGTTTACATACAATACTGTTTACACTCACTGTACTGCTGTTTATATACAATACTGTTTACACTCACTGTACTGCTGTTTACATACAATACTGTTTACACTCACTGTACTGCTGTTTACATACAATACTGTTACACTCACTGTACTGCTGTTTACATACAATACTGTTACACTCACTGTACTGCTGTTTACATCCAATACTGTTTACATTCACTGTACTGCTGTTTATATACAAAACTGGTTACACTCACTGTACTGCTGTTTATATACAATACTGTTACATTTACTGTACTGCTGTTTACATACAATACTGTTACACTCACTGTACTGCTGTTTACATACAATACTGTTTACATTCACTGTACTGCTGTTTACATACAATACTGTTTACATTCACTGTACAGCTGTTTACATAAAATACTGTTTACATTCACTGTACTGCTGTTTACATACAATACTGTTTACATTCACTGTACAGCTGTTTACATACAATACTGTTTACACTCACTGTACTGCTGTTTACATACAATACTCTTTACACTCACTGTACTGCTGTTTACATACAATACTGTTTACACTCACTGTACTGCTGTTTACATACAACACTGTTTACACTCACTGTACTGCTGTTTATATACAATACTGTTTACACTCACTGTACTGCTGTTTACATACAATACTGTTTACACTCACTGTACTGCTGTTTATATACAATACTGTTTACACTTACTGTACTGCTGTTTACATACAATACTGTTTACACTCACTGTACTGCTGTTTACATACAATACTGTTTACATTCACTGTACTGCTGTTTACATACAATACTGTTTACACTCATTGTACTGCTGTTTACATACAACACTGTTTACACTCACTGTACTGCTGTTTACATACAATACTGTTTACACTCACTGTACTGCTGTTTACTTACAATACTGTTTACATTCACTGTACTGCTGTTTATATACAATACTGTTTACACTCACTGTACTGCTGTTTACATACAATACTGTTTACACTCACTGTACTGCTGTTTACATACAATACTGTTTACACTCATTGTACTGCTGTTTACATACAACACTGTTTACACTCACTGTACTGCTGTTTACATACAACACTGTTTACACTCACTGTACTGCTGTTTACATACAATACTGTTTACACTCACTGTACTGCTGTTTACATACAACACTGTTTACACTCACTGTACTGCTGTTTACATACAATACTGTTTATATACAATACTGTTTACACTCACTGTACTGCTGTTTACATACAATACTGTTTACACTCAATGTACTGCTGTTTACATACAACACTGTTTACACTCACTGTACTGCTGTTTACATACAATACTGTTTACACTCACTGTACTGCTGTTTACATACAACACTGTTTACACTCACTGTACTGCTGTTTACATACAATACTGTTTATATACAATACTGTTTACACTCACTGTACTGCTGTTTACATACAATACTGTTTACACTCACTGTACTGCTGTTTACATACAACACTGTTTACACTCACTGTACTGCTGTTTACATACAATACTGTTTACACTCACTGTACTGCTGTTTACATACAACACTGTTTACACTCACTGTACTGCTGTTTACATACAATACTGTTTATATACAATACTGTTTACACTCACTGTACTGCTGTTTACATACAATACTGTTTACACTCAATGTACTGCTGTTTACATACAACACTGTTTACACTCACTGTACTGCTGTTTACATACAATACTGTTTACACTCACTGTACTGCTGTTTATATACAATACTGTTTACACTCACTGTACTGCCGTTTACATACAATACTGTTTACATACAATACTGTTTACATACAATACTGTTTACATTCACTGTACAGCTGTTTATATACAATACTGTTTACATTCACTGTACTGCTGTTTACATACAATACTGTTTACACTCACTGTACTGCTGTTTACATACAATACTGTTTACATACAATACTGTTTACACTCACTGTACTGCTGTTTACATACAATACACTAGGGGGCAGTGAAACACCCACATATACACACACTAGTGAACATACACACTAGGGGGCAGTGAAACACCCACATATACACACAGTAATGAACATTCACAATAGGGGCAGTGAAACACCCACATATACACATACTAGTGAACATACACACTAGGGGGCAGTGAGCATACTGGAGTGATGGGCAGCCCTATCCACGGTGCCTGGGAAGAAGTTAGGGGTTAGGTGTCTTGCTCAAGGACACTTCAGTCATGTGCTATTGGCCCAGGGGACTGAACTGGTGGCCTTCTGGTCACAAGACCGGATCCCTAACCTTCAGCCCACGACTGTCCCACCGTAGAAAGAAGACAACAAAATATGAGGTTAGATACGGTCAAATTCTGTGGTGTGCAAACACAAGTGACAAAGAGTGACCTGAGAATTTACTTTCTGTATCTATAATAATAAATTAATTTCATCATTCATCCTCCATTAATTCCTCAACTTTTTTATCTGAAATCCTGACTTCAGTTTTATTAGTTTTTAAATAAAAATTATGTTTGTATCTCTGCCCTTTTAACACACAACATGGGTCAGAATTAATCCTTATGTGTTCACCATTGAATTTGATGGGAACTATTGACATTTGTAAACATTTTCAGTTGGGAACATATTTACAAACACTGTTTTTGTTCATGAAGTAAATAAATAAGTATTAAAATAATGATTTAAGATAAAAAACAAGATTTTTAATAAACATTTGAAACATTAAATACTGAAATAAACTGATTTTAATAGATTTACCGAAGAGACACTCAGCAGTACAGACAATAACATACATAGCAAATGAATACGGGTCAAGATTAACCCATGGTGTGCATTAGAAGGGGTTTGCTTAGCTTGTGCATCAAAGGGTTAACATAGTTACTTCAACTTTGGTTGAACTTGTGTTGGGAGCCACTGCCACTGTGGGTGTTGGTGACAAGTTCATAAGATTAAAGAAATTTCATTAACAGGTTGGCAGTTAATATCAGTTTGGAATAATGCAGGAATAATATCAGTTCGGAATATAGCTCCCTCTCGCCTCTCCTTGGAATCAACAGCGTCACAACTGTCTGGGAATTATCGTCACAATATAGGGAACGTGATGCTGTCACCGAAAATAAGGCACGTTATTTGAAGGGTTGTGATCACCAGAACTGGAAGTCGATCCCAAATAGATTCCGTTCCTCGCTTTCCAGGCATTTGGGATGCGAGAGTCAACTCCAAAGCTTTGAACTCAACTCAATATGGAAAGCTACATTCAAGCTTTCCAGCCTCCACGTGCACACAGAGAGTGAGATATCCTGCTGTCACCGCGCAGCCAGTCCGTATGCAAAATACGTTTTCCCACACAAACCCTGGTCCTGGAATACCGGCATCCCTGCACGTTCCATTGTTTTCCTGGCTTAACATAGTTACTTCAACTTTGGTTGAACTTGTGCTGATGGTGCTGGGAGCCACTGCTGTAGAGGAAGTGTATATAAGAAAACGAAATGTAAAATTTGTAACTAAATATTGGCTGACAATCAAAGAACACTGCCGGCGCCAAAACATCCACCCACCACAATAATTGAGGTCATTGTGCGGACCCGACTCTCGGAATTGACTCTATCGATTCCCTTCGCTTGGAATCAGAGTTGGAGCCGAGTGCAAAACTTTTGGAATCGAACAGCAGCAATCATAACTTCCTCCTTCATTACTGCATTACATCATTTGAAAGCCCACTCTTATTCTTGGATCTGGTCGGGGACAGGGGGCGTAAGGGTGCTGGGGGTGGAGGGCAAATTTTTAAAAGGTCTATGCAGAATCAGAGGCCAGTTATGAGCCTTACTTGTTTTATTAACTTTTATTAACTTAACAGTGAAGTTGTTATCAACCACTGTATCTCCGACTGTGACACCGACTGTGCGACTGTGGGCACAGAACTACTAACCACTACACCACCGTGCTAACCACTACACCACCTTGCTAACCACTACACCACCTTGCTAACCACTACACCACCGTACTAACTACTACACAACCATACTAACCACTACACCACCGTACTAACCACTACACCACCATACTAAGCACTACACCACCGTACTAACCACTACACCACCGTACTAACCACTACACCACCATACTAAGCACTACACCACCGTACTAACCACTACACCACCGTACTAACCACTACACCACCGTACTAACCACTACACCACCATACTGACCACTTCACCAAAAACTGTTCCAAAACTGTTTTGGAGCATTTCTATTGGTTCATTCATCATTAAATTATATATATAATATATATAATATATCAAGATTGACACAAAACAGCTTAACTGATCCTAGTAAATGAATACAATACAATAACTACAATAACAGACAATACAATAAATGCAATAAACAACAGCAGCAATAACCACAAGAAACTACAGCACTGGGCAGTCTTTAACACTTTTTAAAACTTTATTATTTAAATTTTAAACAGTATTAATAGAGTAAGTAGTGCTTTCCCATACATCAGTGTGTTTATTTAACCCTTTCCAAGCTTCTCCTAAACAACCCAGTATTATTTACAGTTCTCATCTAATACCTGCTTTGACTGCTCAGTACTTCATTAAGCTAAATCAAGATTGCTGCTGAAGGAACTGAACACATTCATACAATGTCTGGGGCGTCCAGGAGAAATCTGGAACTACACTTTGTTCTTCAAACTGGAGCTCAAGATCTGATCTACTTCTCTCACAATAACATATTCATCTTACTTTGTATTGTATGTATGATTATTTACATGTGTTCTAACCAGATCTGGTGATCTTACTGGTGAAAATGCACTCTAAGGCTTTTAAACAATCAGTGTTAGGGTAAAGAAGGGGCTTTCTTTCTTCCCAACTTCATTTTCTCTCCTTTCTGCTCGTTCTGTGAAGGATCTAGTCTAGCTTTGCACAAATGCAGTGCTTGATGTACAGCGTGCAGTACAGCGCTCTAATCAGTGCTGTGAATGATTGCTTCATTGTGATGTGTTTGCTCCAGGCTGGTGGGGGTCTAATTGGGCCGAGGTCTTAACTGAGTTTCACATTACAGCAATCATTCCAGCTTATATCCCATCTTATCCATGTAAAACTCTTCCCCACTGACAACTAGGGTGGCTTTAAAGTTGCACTTAATTGAAGCCAGCTGTAATATCAAGGGCAGATTACATTTGTAACACACTGTCTTGCCATCCTGCCCATGCTATGGTCTGTTTCTCTCTCTTGTTTATCCTCCCTCATGTCTATGACCATGTGTGTTCCTGTTTATCTGTTTTTGTTTTGGTTTCCTTGCTCCATTCTGCCCTGTAGTCGCTCCCAGGTGTTCCCTGTGAATTTCCTTATGTATTTATAGCTCTTGTGTTTGTCCTTTTCACTGCTCGGCTTTCTTTGCTGGAGTGTGATTTCAGATATTTTGCATATTTCTTTCTGGTGAGTTATACTTTGGCTGATCAAACTAACCAGTGCCTAGCTCCTGAATCAATTTATGTATACAGACCACTCTCACACCTACCCCTGTAATAGGCTGGACCACTAACGTTAGCAGAACATTAGGATTTGTATGTTTATCTAAAAGACTGGCTGCTTTTCTGTGTGCACATTCCACATGTGATCTACTTTCTTTGCCTCATTATGGCTTTAATTTAATGTGCTAATGGCAAAATTCTGAGTGGCATGCTGGGAAATTGAAGCGCTAGTGCAGCCCAACAAACTGTGGAATTTTTATATGCTGAATGACATGTAGTGGCCTTAAAGGTATATGTACTTCCAAGAAAAGTGAAGAAAAATAATGCACTACATTGCCTAAAGAACTTACTCACCCATCCAAATCACTGAATTCAGGTCACTTCCATGGCCACCTAGTCATCCAGTCTGCTTCTACACACATTAGTAAAGAGTGGGTCGCTCTCAGGAGCTTAGTGAACACCAGCGTGGTACCTTGATAGGACGCCACCTGTGCAACAAGTCCAGTGGTGAAGTTTCCTCACTACTAAATATTCCACAGTGGACTGTCAGTGGTCTTCTAACAAAGTGGAAGTGATTGGGACCGACAACAACTCCGCCACCAAGTGGTAGAACACGTACAATGACAGAGCGGGTCAGCGGATGCTGAGGAGCATAGTGCACAGAGGTCACCAACTTTCTACAGAGTCAATCACTACAGACCTCCAAACTTCATGTGGTCTTCAGATCAGCTCAAGAACAGAGCATAGAGAGCTTCATGCAATGGGTCTCCATGACCCATGGCTCCATGCACAGCGTCAGATGCAGTGGAATAAAGCACGCCGCCAATGGACTCCAGAGCAGTGGAGACGTGTTCTCTGGAGTGACCAATGACGCTTCTCCGTCCAAAAATCCGATGGATTCAGCAGACCAAGAGATTTTGGACAATTTCATGCTCCCAACTTTGTGGGGACAGTTTGGGGACGGCCCCTATCTGTTCCAATATGACTGACTGCCCACCAGAACACAAAGCAGCTCCATAAAGACATAGAGGAGCGAGTTTGGTGTGGAAGAACTTGACTGGCCTGCAGAGTCCTGACCTCAACCTGATAGAACACCTTTAGGAAGAATTAGAGTGGAGACAGTGAGCCAGACCTTCTCATCCAACATCAGTGTCTGACCTCACTAATGGTCTTCTGGAAGAACGGTCAAACATTCCCATAAACACTCTCCTAAACCAAATGAAGAGACTACCCAGAACAGTTGGAGCTGTAATAGCTGCAAAGGTTGGGCTGACATCATATTAAACCCTATAGATCAGGGGTCACTAATAGGTGGAACTAATAGGTGGACCTATTATTTGGAGCTTTATAAATAATTCTTTCAGTTCAGCATTTAAACAATTTAAACAACCAATACTGATTGGTATGTGTGATGTGTTGGTCTTTCAGTTGCTGATGGTATAAGATGCTAATGCTAGGCTACGAATCATAACACAAATGATGACGGTCCGGACCTTGGCCGAGGAAATCTCCTCTAACTGGACCTTACTGAACTTTAATTAAACACCCCTGCTATCGATTAATAATGGGACGTCACTGAAGTTCTTTTGCATGTAAAGGCAGACGAGCGAATACTTTTGGCTACATAGTTTATATGTGACAAGAATTTGGAACAATCATTGCAAACACGCCAACGCCGATACTTAACCAGAGGGATCGGATAAAAGTCCCGTCGCTCCTGAAAAGTATTCTGCATGAGTAAAGAGCCAGTTAAGGAAATGTGTAATGATGTAGTGACTGCTCCGTAATGGAGTAGCGCCGGCTCCCTGTTTGCTGCCTCTCTCCCTCTTCCTCTGCGGAGTGATTACAGGGCACAGACAGCAGCCATTTCGGCTCAATCGTACACATAATGACTCTGTTTGTGTTTGCACGGCTGGGAGAAAGAGGGAATACAAATGGGAATATTAAGGGGAGCTTTCGGAGATCCCTGTTCGCTCAGATTTGCTCCAGCGGAGGTTTCCTGGGCCAACAGAGACTGTGTTTTATCTGGCATATGAAAATTTGCTCCGAAAAAAAAAACGAGAGCACCGTCGCGGCTGCCTAGAAAAATGACAGCGCGGCCCCGGCTGTGGCAGTCAGGATTGAAAAAGGAGGCTGCGCTACCAAACGCTGAGATGAAACGGGGCTGAAATTGAAAGTGAGAAAATCTGGCAAGTGGTACGTTCTCAGAAACGCCACCGCTGGAAGGAGGAGGAGGAGGAGGAAGAGGTGGTGGTGGTGGTGGCGGAAGGGGGTGGGGTACTGTTTTAACCAAATGTCCCACAATGGGTTCAGTAGAGTCTCTATAGTGACACATTTACACTGCCGGGCCGGGTGTAGCAGGCGGGGGATGGGGTTGGTTGGGGGTGCCGGGGTTGGGGGGGTGGTGGAGCTTGAGAGCACGTGCTTGCTGGCATGCACATTTGAAAATCTCTTCAGATGTCGAAATCCCCTCTCTTCCTAAATAATAGATTTGGAGCATCTGTCTGCTGTTCTGAGGCAAGGATTGATCAGCAGGAGGAAGAAAGACAGGAAGCTTTCACTCTGTCTCTTTCTGCATGTGCACACTTCCCTTAGCCTCTCTCTCTCTCTATCTCTCTCTCTCTCTCTCTCAGCCTTGATTCCTGTCCCTGTCAAGCTTTCGAGGAAGAGGAGGTGACGTGTCCCATCTTCAAGGCAAATTGACCAACAATCCATATCCAGCAACCTTGATGATCATCTGATGTTTCTTTTGGAAGAATGAAGAAAAAGAAAAGGTGGTGCTTACTGAGTTCACAGACGTGGCTGCAGATATAGGTAACAAGTGTCGGGAGCCCACCAAGCAGTCAGCTAGCCATCTCCTTGCATGTGATCTAATGAACAAGAGGAAGAAGGAAAGGAAGACAGGGAACGTTTACTCTGTCTCTATCTGGATTTGCACACTTCTCTCAACCGATACAGGCTCTCTCTCTCTCTCTCTCTTCAGAAAAAAGGAGGTGACATTTTCTCAATTCAATAACCTTCATGATCATCTGATGCTTCTTGTTGAAGAATGAGGAAAAGACAAAGGGTCATGCTGACAGAGGTCACTGATTCTTTGTATAGGTGGATAGAAGTTTTGGGAGCCCACCAAACAGTCAGCTATGCATCTGCTAGTACATGATCCAAAATACTAGAACAGGGGTGTTTAATTAGAGTCACTAAGGTCCAGTAAGACTAGATTTCTTCAAGCCAAGGTCTGGACTGTCGTCATTTCTAACAAACACCAACACACCACACATACCGTTCAGTATATTTCAGTATATTTACTGTTTAAATACTGAACTGAATGAATTATTTATAAAATAATAATAAATGTTTTTCTTCACGTCAAGTAAAAACAAGGGCTACATAAAAAAAACAGAATGCTTTTGAAAAAACGAGCATCTTAAAGTGTTTTTATTGTTTTACAGAGTGATATTCTCCAAAACTAGACGAGCAGGTCCATTCCACACTGTTCCTTTTAAACACTTTTCTGTTTTTAGAGCTCGTTATTCTTCTGACTCGCTTTAGTCTCCGTCTGCTGCTCTTCACTTTGTACCCCGCCTGTGTGCGCACCACACGCCCCAATCTGCACAGATCTGATTGGCTGAGGAGCCTTCCGTGATCTTACAGTGCACTCGATTGGTCTCTGAGTTCACTGCGCCTTAAAGCCTGTAGACCTTAAAGACAAGAAAAGCTCCACCGCTTAAAATAAACAAAGTCAAAATTAAATCATTCTCAATAAATTATCAGTTTGGGTCCACTTAGGACAATGTCTGGGTCCGGATCCGGCCCGCGGTCCCCCTATTAGTGACCCCTGACCTAGAAGAATGATTCTGCATATGCACAATTCTCTCAATCCCCTCTATCTGTCCCCTCAAACCTGGAGGAGGTGACTTCTAATATCTTCATGGCAAATTGACCAACAATCAGTATCCAATAACCTTGATGATTATCCGACATTCCTTATGGAAAAATGTGGAAAAACAAAGGCTTGTGCTGACAGAGTTCATTGATATGGATGTAGGTATGGGTAGGAAGCCTATGAAACAGTCTGCTTTCCATCTCCTTCCACTTGATCTAAATAGTTCTCTCTCGGACATACCTTCAGAAAAGAAAAGTTGACAAATCCCATCTTCATGGCAAATTGACCCACAATCTCCATTCAGTATCCTTGATGGCCATCTTATGTTTCTTATGCAAGAGTTCAAGGATATGGTTGTGGGTATAGGTAAGAAGTATCAAGAACCCTCGAAACAATCAGCTGTCCATCTCCTTGCATAGGATCTAATGAACAAGAAGAAGAAGGAAAGCCAGTACCTGAGGACTCTCCCACTTTCCTGCTCTTTCTGTCCCCATCAATCAGAGAGGAGGAGGTGACATCTACCATCTTTATGTTAAATTGGTCAACAATCAGTATCCAACAACCTTGAGGATCATCCAACATTCCTTATGGAAAAATGTGGAAAAACAAAGGCTTGTGCTCACAGCGTTTATGGATGTAGATGTAGATATGGGTAGGGAGCATTGGAAGCCTATGAAACAGTCAGTTGTCCATCTCCTTGTGCGTGAACTAAAGAACTAAAAGAAGAAAGCTTTCACTATGGCTTTCACTTTTCACAGCCGCTATAGACTCTCTTACTCATTTTCTTCCTCTGCTATGATTCCTGGCCCCTCAGGGAGAAGGAGGTGACATGTTCCATCTTCATGGGAAATTGACCAACAATCGGTATCCAATAACCTAGATGATTACCCAACGTTCCTCATGGAGGAACAAAGCAAAATAAAGGCTTGTGCTGACAGAGATTACAGATGTGGAATAGGTATAGGTAAGGAGTATTGGGAGCCCACCAAACAGTCAGCTATCCATCTCCTTGCATGAGATCTAATCTGAATACCCACACTTTCCTCAGCCCCTACAGACTCTTCTAGTCTCTCTCTCTCTCTCTTTCTCTGCTATGATTCCTGTCCCCAGAGGAAAAGGAGGTGATGTATCCCATGTTCATGGCAAATTGACCAAACAATCGTTATCCAATTACCTTGTGGATCAGCTGATGTTTCTTATGGAAGCAGGAGGAAAAACAAAAGCTGGTTCTGACAGAGATCATACATGTGGATGTAGGTCTAGGCAAGGCGCATTGGGAGCCCACCAAACAGTAAGCTATCCATCTCTTTGCTCGTGATTGAATCTGGATATGCACACTTCCCTCACTCCCTACAGACTCTTCCACTCTCTCTCTCTTTCTTTGCAATTATTCCTGTCACCCCAAGGAAGAGGAGGTGATGTATCCCATGTTCATGGCAAATGGACCAACACACTGTATCCAATAACCTTGATGATCATCTGACGTTTCTTATGGAAATAGAAGGAAAAACAAAAGCCGACAAAGATCACAGATGTGGATGTAGGTATAGGTAGGGAGCATGGGGAGCCCACCAAACAATCAGCCATCGAAACCAATCCCCATCTCTTCCATCAAGGTGCCAACGACCCGTCTCCGCAGCCCTAAATTAGACAATTGCGGCAAATTACAGCCGAAAGCTCCACAACCTTTATAGACACATGCACACCACGTTCCTCCTCGGAGAACCTGCAGACCCTAATTAAAGAAACCAGCGCTGTAATGGGATATGTACATTACTGCAGTGTTTAAAACGATCATGCTGCCTGCAGTGTTACTGCGTGCATTACTGACTTCAATATCTCAAATAATAGAAAATGGATTGTCACCCGCTAATGGCTTTTCCTCATCAAAATTCATAACCACTTTCAAAGCATAACAATGAAAAATATCAAAGCTCAAATATATTGACATCCTCGCTCGCAAACCCAAACCCTCCCACTGCTGGAAGCTGTTGAGGCTGGTGAGATGTTGCCATGGTGATAGAAAACTCCAATGTTTATGGGATGTTCAACAACACTTTTTTTTCTCTACATTCTCTACACTGCTCTTTTTTTTTACTACCTTGTGGATCTGTTGTGGATCGCCCTTTGTCAATGGTCAGTTTCCACCGAGATCGCTGGGGGACCACCAAAAACAATGTGTGTGAAGACCCCAACACTAACATGTTAGTGTTACCTCCAATCCACCAACATTATATTGATTACTGATTGACAAGACAATAATGAATGCAGTTACGGGTACCTGCCCAACAGTGCATCAGCAAATGGGCTACAACCTGAGCTTGGTGGGCATGTGTGTTCAAGGGAGGTGTTTCAAATAAAGTGGCCGGCGAGGTCATGCATGTTAGTGTGTTTACCTGTATGTGGTGCTTAAAGATGACCTGCACTGCCATCTAATGGAGTTAGCATGCTGCATTATCAACACTGACTAGAACTCTGAAATGGCCACAAACAGGGTTGGAGAGTGTCCAGCTTTGACTTGTCTGGTCAGTGCCATTGATTATAGGCCTAGTTGAGTCTCACTTTAAATGCTAAGTACAACCCCAATTCCAGAAATATTGGGACAGTATGTAAAATGTAAACAAACGCAAATAAAACACCTCTTATAGACCCATATTTTATTCACAGTAGAACAGAATAGATAGAATACATATTTCATGTGTAACAGTCTAGTCTCTAAACCCTCACATTGATAATAAGAAAGAGTCAGAGCTCCACAGTGTTGGATTCCACACACTATAGCAGTATATGAGAGACATGTGGCCAGGGAAGCTTGTGGGAAGGTCAGGGCTTTTTGGGACCCCCACCATATAAGACTGCAATGTTATCTTTAGGACTTCTATTCGAGAACCACTGTCCACCCCAAAGAATAATGATGAGGTCAGGTGTACAAGGGTGAAGAAACGGGAAGGGGGGCCATAAAAGACAATGCAGTTGGAGACATCATTGAGAACAACTCTGAACTGGTCTCTGATGGCAAAAACGAAGTTACGACAACAGCATATGTGAAGAATTAACATCTTCAACACATAGTGTACGCACAGCATGTATAACAAGGTACACTACCGCTCAAAAGTTTGGGATCACAGTGAGATGTTCTTGTTTTAATGGAGTATCTTCTTCCTTAACACAACAATGGACTGACGGGTCTCTAAAGAAAGTTGTTTCTTTCTGGTCATTGTGAGTCGGTCAGCAAGCCATCAACTGCTGATGCTTCAGATACTAAACTAACCTAGAATGTTGTTCCCTTTTATACTCACTTATTAGTAGAATGTTTTTCAGCTGTGCATCACAATTGATCAAGAGTGTCCTAACAACCAATTAGTCCAATAACATCCTTAACTTGGATTCGCGGCCGTACCAGGAGATTTAGACAGAGGACTGAGAATTGCTGATAATAAGACTATATGTAAAATAAGCCTCTATACAAAAATAGACTTTAATACAAACATTTTTATTCTTTAAAAATCATCTGATACACTTACATTAATTGTGAAATGGACAATATTGTTTGTGAATTGAATGAAAATTACATGTATTGCACAAAAATCGCATGAAATTAAAGTCTAAAGTGATCCTAAACTTTTGAGCGGTAGTGTATGTGCCAAAAAAACCAACACACCAATCCAAAACACTCCCACAATCAGTCTCAATATACACACCTACACTGCTCATAGATGGCTCTCTCAGTTCTTAAAGAGTCTAGGCTGTAAGCAGTTGGACCAACCTCACCAGTGTTGAAGTCCAGAGAGCACAAGTTGAATGGGTTGAATTGGTTGAAGGTAATCCGTATCGTTGGATGGGGACGTCTTTTCCTCGCAGGTCAAATTGCACAGGCGACCATTCAGATTCCTCGTAGCTTTGGAGAGAACGTCCAGTGTGTCCCCAGAAAGAGCAGGTGGTTCCTCGAGAGGATGTGAGGTGATAACAAAGAGAGAGTTAAAGAAAGTCCTTCTAGATAAGTAGAGCAAAAAGACATCTTAGGGCGTTTTCACACCTGTAGTTTGTTTCACTGGTCCGAATCAGTTAATGAGTTCGTTTACTTGGAGAGTTTCCTCCTCCTCCTTGTCTCCTCTGATTGGTCAGAGCTATCTGGCGTGTGAGCAAGAAAGTGAACACAGGGAGAAGATCCGGTTTTCCCTAACTACTGCACATTTCTCGTAGAGCGTATCACGGAGCAGCGGCAGAGACAGCATCTGTTCACAGCTGTAATAATAATCTGATAATATACCAAACTACAGTCCACCTGCAGACCACCCAGCTCACTCCAAACATCAAGTAGACAACGTCCCTCACTGCTAGTCCAAGAGAGACCTCGCTTCATTGTCCTCGCCCTGTTAGCTGCTACAGCTCTCCAGTTCTCTGTTTACGCCAATCTGCCGCATCCCATAACGCAAAGCACACCTGGCTCTTTAGTTAAAAAATGAGGAGTACATCTAATACTTGGGTCGGATCGAGGTCGGATCATGTTCTCACCACAAACGAACCACTCTGAAGTTCGTTTGGAACCGGCTGTTTTGGTCCGCACTCAAGTGTGATTGCTGTTTTCACACCTGCCAAACGAACCACACCAAATGAACCAGAGTCAGTTTTAACCGGACTAACTAGTGCTGGTGTGAAAACGCCCTTAGATTCCAACCGTTCTCTGAATACAGAACTTCAACCGATACTATAACTCTTGCACAAACCAACTTCCACACAAACAATCATACAATCAACCTGTAATCTACACTGAGCTTAAAATACAGGAGCCAAACATCCAGCAGGGGTGCATCCAAAATCGCCTACTAGTCAGTAGGTACTAGATTATACTTATGTACTGCTTGAGCGGCAGACTAGTAGTCAGTTTCAGTAGGCGAGTTTTAGGAGCCACACAATCTCAGATGTACTACGTCCTCCATCTTACTAATGTCCTGTGAGGCAAGACGTCAGACCACCAGCATTGAGATAGGGTGGGACTGTTTTAATTCACTGCCACTTTTTTTTTATAAACAATCAGTCAGAGACTGCCTCTACCTGTGCAGTTTTGGTTCCTCCCAAGGTTTCTTCCTCCAGTCTGAGGGAGTTTTTCCTCGCCACTCTAGCCTCTTGCTTGCTCACTGGCGGATATATATATATGTTGCATCTGTTTCCAAACTTCTGTAAAGCTGCTTTGTGACAACATCATAAACTTGAATTGAATGAAACGTTGTCCCATTGTAGAATTCCCATTGATGTAGGATTCTAGCTGCTCCACAGTCCTAGCCTGAGTTCCAACATTTCTAAGGCACCAAACGTTTTCTATTGGTGAAAGATTCCAACACCCCAATGTTTTGGAATTGGGGCTGTGGATAAGGAAGTGTTGGGATGGTCATGTACAGGTTTACATAGAGCTATTGCCTAATGCTTGAGAAACCACCTTCATTAAGTGCATCTAAAATATATAAAGACGAATGCGAAATCAAAATAATAATGAAAAATAATAATGTAAGACTTTCGCCCAAAAACAAAGGATCCTTTTCACAGTAGCGAACCGTGACCCTTAAGCCCTGGCTCTCTCCCCCAACCAACCCAACCAATCGCGTGTAGGTCGTCCTTTGCCGATTAACTCCAACTTCTCATTAAAAGTTCATCTAGAAAACGGCTTGGATAACAAATTTGCAAAGATGTCCACCTCTGTAGCGGTAGTGCTAGCTTCGGCTTCCATCGCTACTCAGTGAACTAGCTAGCGGTGGTAGCCTAGCGCTAGCTAACTGTTTCTCCAGCTAACGTTGCCACAGCCAATGGAAATTATTATACAGTTAAGCCCGCCCACTTAGAGGGAAGATATGATTGGTAGTTTTACTGTCATCTGTAATTGATATGGCGCTGAATTATAACTGCCTGGCCCCCTCTGTAAATGAACAGCGGGACCACCAATCACCGACATTCTGCGGAGTCATCACAGTCCTTATAGGGGGAGACACAGACTCACAGCCTTCCACTTAACCCCTCACGCTCCAACACAGATTGAATAGACACATTTGAATAATTTATTTGTCTAGATTTTTATAACTGTTTAGATGTTGATTGTCAAACTGTAAGTATATAAAATTATATATATATATGTGTGTTTGTGTGTGTGTTAAGAATATTTTAGGCCCTCTGAGAGGGCGTAGATGGCCCTGACGGTTCCCCACTGCCTTTTCGGAATCAAAGTCAACGGGTCTGTCTCAAAACCTAGTGAGCTCCTACATAGGCAGCATGTTGCGTCATAGTATGCGCTCCCGACATGTAGACTGTCCCAATTCTTACATACCTTAAACATGCTGTCTACTGAGAAACCTTATTTAGACCTGATTTTAAAGAAGCATTGAACTCTTCCTCAGCCGCTAAGACAATCCCATGATGAAATACAGGCTAATCTACGAGCAGTGAAGTGGTTTTAAAACATGAGTTATTTTGATTCTCTCTGGAGTTTTAATGTGTTTCTGGTCATATAATCACACAAAACAGTATTTTATTATCAACTCTGTAACGAGTCCTTCACCATTTACCAGTTTTATACTCGAGTCGTTAGCATTTATGCTAGCAGATTTTTAAAATTGTTTTGGATGCCGGCTGATAGCTTAGCAACCAGCTAAACCACCGGTGGCGTGCTGCAGTGGGCGAGAACAAGCTGTGACGCAGTCTCTCTCTAACTAGAGCGTCTCAGTAATCTGTTTTATGAGGAGAGATGAGGAGAGAACGCTGCTACTCATACAGCTGCCTACCTAGACACCCTACCTAGACACTCACTAGGGTTTGAGACAGATCCAACGTGTTTACAAGTGACAGAAGTGAGCAATCTGAGTACCATCAGCACTCTTGACCACCTTAATTCTCCCGGTCATTCCCCGAGCTTAGCGTAGGAGCTTAGAAACACTAATTCCAGCGTGAACACTCCAGTCTCTCCGCCTAGGGAGTGGCGAGCGTTCACACGAGGGGAAGCGTTCAAGTTTGGTGTAAAATAAGAAGCAATTTGTCAGCTGGCTTTGCGGATGTCGCCGGGTCTGCAGCAATCAGTCTTAAAGCACTAAATGAAATGTTGGATTTGAACGGCAGTTAGAGCGCGGACCGAGGCGGGCGAGGTTTCGCGGCGGAGCGAGAGAGAGAGAGAAGAGAATTGACATTAAGGCGCGGCCATATGGCTAATGAGTGTGTTAATTCAATCTGCTTACTTATTCTTCCTCTCATATTCGCTTATTAGCCACAACATATCTCTCACGCTTCACCTAACTGCTGCAACTTTTACACGCGCGCGGCTATTCTGACAGACACTGGAAGTGAACATTAACGTCTCTCCATCTGTCTCCGCCTGTCTTTCGCTCTGTCTCTGTCTCTCCGCCAGAGTCAAGCAGAGAAAGTACATGCTGGAAAGAGTCCCTGCGTGGAAACCAGCCCTCTACAGCTCACCTGTACTGCTGTTACAGTGTTATCAGTCTTAATTATACTGCTCTAACTAGATTTATTCCTCCTTTTTAACCTTCTCTTTATTCCAGGATGGTAGCAATGTCCCGAGGTCGCACGTCTCATGCCAACTCTTGAGTGCACTTCACAACACAACAGGCAACAATCACAAACCGTGCGTTGTCCAAAGTAATTGCGTATGGTTTCATCCCGACCTTGCAGCCGTCTTTGTTGGGAGGTTTGCGTTCTGTTCTCGTCTTTATTCGTTTTTCTCGCCCGTTCGCTCCTCTGATTACATGCTCTTGTGCTGAATAGCTCTTTAGTTGCAGGAGGCTGAGCCTACTTATATAAACAGACTGTTTTATTATATAGACAATAATGCTGCAGCTGTGTCTCGGCAGGGTTTCTAGCAGGAACATGAACATGACTAAGTTGGGAGGTTATTGCTTTGAACGCTGAGATGTTGACTTGGCAGAAGGCTAAAGGGTCAAAAGGCGCTGACCAGGGGTCACATGGTGCAGCTACCGGTCAGCTTAAATCATTTCCACATCTCTAAAATTAGAACTGGTTTAGTAGTTTCTGCTGCAAGAAGTACATTCAGTGGTGTTGAGGTTCTGGACTCTGGTGTGGTCAGTCCATTGTTCTGAAAACAGGTGTGTCGGTATCTCCTCTTCTCAGCGAGGAGCTTCTAGACATGCTTTCAGACCCCGTAGTGTTGAGGTGGCTTCTCACAGTAGAAGGATGGACAGTGGTTGTTCAGAGATCTGAAGGTGGAGCTTGATGTTCTACTCTCTCTCTCTCTGTCTCAAAGCTTTAAATGTTGTTTGTCTGATGGAGGGACAGTGTTGGTGTCTTCCAGGTCTTCCAGGTGGTTGTCAGGAGGTTGGTCAGTAGCGTTTAATTGTTTTTTCACCTGCAGTTTTGGAAACTCATGCTTTTTTGACTTATGCAAGCTGGTCGTCTTACAGTGTTCTCAAAAATATCTCTGGAATTGTAGTATCTTGTAGTAATTAATTAATTAGCTGGGAGTTCTGAGTTCTGATAATTCTATTTCATAGCTTTGATAACTTTACTATTGTTTCAAAAATGAAAAAACATAGAACAAATTTAGAACAAGTAGAAAATTAAGTCTTTCCACACATTGCTGTGTTTAGAACTTTAATTATTGTTAAATGTGTAATTTCCCAAAATTTTATTGGATTGATTATTACTACTACTACAATTACTATACATAATATCTTTAATGAATATCCCTTAAAGCTAAAAATTTTAGATAGCCTATTATAATTAGGCTTGGCTTGAAGTTTACATAAAATATTGAATTAATGTTAAACATGTAATTGCTCCAAATTTCATTGGGCATCAAGGAAATTGGTGTGTTTTATTATAAATTACTATACATAGTTGTCATGAATAACCTTTAAAGCTAAAATTTACTGATAATATTTTATGAGCTTTTATAAGATTTTATAAGCCAAATTGACTCCAGTCTGCTAAATCTAAATTAAACCATCCATCCATTATCTTCTGCTTTATACCGCTAGTTGGGGTCACGGTGGGTCTGGAGCCAATCCCAGCATCATCGGGTGAAGGCTGGGTACACCATGGACTGTGCTGTCTAAAATAAACCATTATTAAAAAAGAAGGTCTTTAACAGTCTACTGTAGGGTGTTGTTTATAAGTCTACACGACACCTACATAAACGTGTAATGCCAGCTAATATAAGCCAATATCAATGCTTATTCTGGTTGCTGTCATTGGTTTTGAAGGTTACATAAGCCAACTTTGATAGCAGTTATCTAAAGTAGACCTTATGACAGATGACATCTATTAATATAAGGATTACATTTATGAGCATTTATGAATGTTTATGTCACTTATGTAGGCACCATGTTGCCTTCTGACCAGTACTTTACACTGAAGTGTCACCAAGAAATCCTGATCTCTGATTTATTACAGCAGAACTCTTTAAAAGCAGGAGCAGATGTAGTTAGGCAATCATTAGAATCCATCCAAAGTCAAGCTTTCAAAATTTCACTTGCATTCTGTCGTCTTCTGGTAATCTTTGTGCTGCTGCCCAGCAAGACATCCACTGCAGAATCTACAACTTCAGGACTCAATTAGCACCGACCACGTTCATTTCAGTCCAGCTGGACACGAGTTGAGTGATGCAGAGTGAAAGTCTGTGAGAGCTTGACAACTGCTCCAAGTAAGTCTGAACTTCATGACTCCAAGTAATGCTGGGAAAACATAGACTCTGTGGCCAAATGTAGCGAGAAAACCTAATTAATTTGAGAATTTAAGAACTTTAAGGTGCAACTGTTGAGGACAAAAGCTTGTATTAAATCAATGTTTGATCAATGTATATGTTTGGTTGATTTCGTAAGTGCAAATAAGTGCAGTACAGAGAACAAACATCCTGATGTAGAGTTACAAAACATGGTGCAAAGGTTATAACATATTTAACATTTTATGTAATATTTTTTCCCAATACATTAACATACAGGGGGCAGTCGTGGGCTGGAGCTTTGGAAACACACCTTGTGACCAGATGGTTGTTGGTTTAATCCTATGAACTGACAGGACACAAATAAAGTGCAGTGAAACACCAACATATACACACAGTTGGGGGTTAGATGTCTTGCTCAAGGGCACTTTAATTGTGTGCTGTTGGCTCAAGGGATCGAACCGGCACCCTTCAGGTCACATAAACATACAGGGGATAGTTGTGGGCTGGAGCTTTGGAAAAAAAATCTTGTGACCAAATGGTTGTTGGTTTGATCCCATGAACCGTCAGGACACAACTGAAGTGCAGTGAAACAACAACATATATACACAGTTGGGAGGTTGGTATCTTGCTCAAGGGCACTTCAGTTGTGTCCTGTTGGCCCAGTGGATCAAACCGGCACCCTTCAGGTCACATAAACTTACAGCAGGCAGTCGTGTCCTGGAACCTTTGGAAAAAAACCTTGTGACCAGATGGTTGTGGGTTTGATCCCATGAACCTAGAGGTCACAACTGAAATGTAGTGAAACAACAACATATATACACAGTTGGGGGTTTGATGCTTTGCTCAAGGGCACTTCAGTTGTGTGCTGTTGGCCCAGGGGATCAAACTGGCCCCCTCAGGTCACATAAACATACAGGGGGTAGTTGTGGGCTGGAGGTTTGGGAAAAAAAACCTTGTGAGCAGATGGTTGTTGGTTCGATTCCATGAACCGACAGGACACAACTGAAATGCAGTGAAACAACAACATATATACACAGTTGGGGGTTAGATGCTTTGCTCAAGGGCACTTCAGTTGTGTACTGTTGGCCCAGGGGATCGAACCAACAATATTCTGGTCACAAGACTGGATCCCTAACCTTAAGCCCCACAACTGCCCCCAATGGGTTAAATGGTAAAATTGTT
The DNA here is from genome assembly GCA_021613375.1 of Megaleporinus macrocephalus. Classification (NCBI taxonomy): domain Eukaryota; kingdom Metazoa; phylum Chordata; class Actinopteri; order Characiformes; family Anostomidae; genus Megaleporinus; species Megaleporinus macrocephalus. Next base: position 42,240,898 of record CM038713.1, read on the forward strand.
CTGTGTGCAAACACAAATAGCCCTATCTTTGTACGGTGAATAGGGCTGCACACCACTCTGGGCAAGTGTGGTCTCCGCCCACTAGTGTGTGTGTTCATTAGAGTGTGTTTTATTCCCAGTAGGAATGATAAAATCTATCTGTGTATAAACAGAAATGGTCAGTAGTTTGAATTTTTTCTTACATACAAAAAGAAAAGAAAATAAAACTCTGCACTAAAGTAGCAGCAAAGCTCCCCTATTGAAGTTTGTTCTCTGTAGAGATGTTAGCCAGCCTGGCCCTTTGTTAGCTGACCCTGCAATATTAGCAGGTCGCTGTTCTCTGCCAAGAGCTGTCCTTTAAAGTTGTGTGAGAGGCAGCTTGAGAGGATGGTACAGAGGAAGTTCGTATCTCTTACCCACTTTCACCCTCTTAGCTCAGCAGCCTTGTCGTATGGCGAAGGACTAGCTAGTGACCATAGCAACAGACAAGCAAATGCTTATCAGTACAGTAGCAACTGCCTTCTAATACCTGAGCAACCATGTGGGATACCACTGAAACTCTCAAGCAACATCTTTGCAACATGGTGATATATCATAGCAACTACCTTATAACATCTTAACAACCATCTAGGTAATAATAGCATCACCCCAGCAAAACCTTAGCAACCACTGTGAATACCTTAGCAAGAAGTAGACAACATGACAACCAGCAATAAACACCTTAGCAATCATAGTGGATAACATATCTACTGCCTAGCAATACTTTAACAACCACCAGGCGTACCATAGGAAGTGCTTAGCAACCACCTGGGATACCATAGCAATGGTCAAGTAACACCCTTGCAACAAAAAGGATAACATAGGAATGGTCAAGCAAGCCTAGCTACCACCTAGGTCATTATAGCAACAGACTAGAAAAACTTTAGAAACTACTATGAATACCATAAGCCACTGCCTAGCAACAAGTTAGCAACCGCATGGAACAACATAGGAAATGCCTAGCAACTCCCTAGAAACCACCTGGGACACCATAGGAAATGCCTAGCAACTCCTTAGCAACCATCTGAGACACCAGAGGAAATGCCTAGCGACACCTTAGCAACCACACGGGGTACCATAGGAAATGCCTAGCAACTCCTTAGCAACCACCTGAGACACCAGAGGAAATGCCTAGCAAACCTTTAGCAACCACCTAAGACACCATAGGAAATGCCTAGCAACTTCCTAGCAACCACCTGAGACACCATAGGAAATGTCTAGGAACATCTTAGCAACCACCTGAGACACCAGAGGAAATGTCTAGCAACACCCTAGCAACCACCTGAGACACCATAGGAAATGCCTAGCAACTTCCTAGCAACCACCTGGGACACCATAGGAAATGCCTAGCAACTCCTTAGCAACCACCTGAGAAACCAGAGGAAATGTCTAGCAACACCCTAGCAACCACATGGGATACCATAGAAAATGCCTAGCAACACCCTAGCAACCACCTGGGACACCATAGGAAATGCCTAGAAAACCTTTAACAACCACCTGAGACACCATAGGAAATGCCTAGCAACTCCCTAGCAACCACCTGAGACACCAGAGGAAATGCCTAGCAACACTCTTAGACACCACCTGGAATACTATGAATGTAAATTCAGTAATTAAACAGTAATTAAGCTTAAATGTGACTGCACACAGTCCTGAATTGAGACAGAATGAAAGGACAACGTTCCGAACCCGGAGTTTTCATTCCCAGGCTGCTCTGCGTCTGTATCAGTGGGAGAACTGACCGAGCTGTGTTTTTCAGGGTGGCTGCGTCTCAGAGCTCTTCATAAGCAGCACGTCTGCGGCGGTGATGAGACAGCAACCTGACAGTCTAACATCAGAGCGAGGCTCGTCATTATCCCACCGTAAATAAGGTAAATAAGGAGCGCTGGGAGAAAGAGAGAGAGAGAGAGAGAGAGAGAGAAAGAGAGAGAGAGATGGAGGGAGAGAGAGATTCCCCTTCTCTCGCGAGCAGCCACGCATGGCCAAGGTAATCACACTTTCATTTCCAGCACGACCAGGACGCCATGCTTTAATGATTTTAATCAAACTCATTCACACGCGCTCTCTCAATAAACAAATATGAATAGTCTGTTTAGACTCAGGGCCTTCTCTCCTCCTCCATCGCCCCGGCAACATCAGGGCGAGCGTGGCGGGAATCGACAAACGTGCGGTTTTGTGAGAGAAAGAAAGGCAGAGAGAGAGAAAGCTATAGAGAGAGATAGAGTGAGATAGTGATAGAGATAGAGAAATAGGGAGAAATAGAGAGAGAGAAAGAGAAATATATATATATATATATATATATATATATATATATATATATATATATATATAGAGAGAGAGAGAGAGAGAGAGAGAGATAGAGAGAGAAAGAGATAGAGAGATATAGAGAGAGGGATAGAGAGAGAGAGAGAAAGAGAAATAGAAAGAGATAAATAGAGAGAGGGAAAGAGAGAAATAGAAAGAGAGAAAGACAAACATATATATATATATAGAAAGAGAGAGAGATGAGAGAGAGAGTGAAAGAAAGAGAAAGAGATAGAGGGATAGAGAGAGAGTGAGAGAGATAGAGAGAGAGAAAGAAAGAGAAAGAGTAAGAGAGATAGAGAGAGAGAAAGAGAGAGAGAGGGAGAGAGAGAGAGAGAGGGAGAGAGAGAGAGGGGGAGAGAGAGAGGGAGAGAGAGTGAGAGATAGAGGGTGAGAGATAGAGGGAGAGAGAGTGAGAGAGAGAGGGTGAGAGATAGAGAGAGAGAGAGAGGGAGAGATAGAGAGAGAGAGAGAGAGAGAGAGAGAGAGAGGGAGAGAGAGAGGGGGAGAGAGAGAGGGAGAGAGAGTGAGAGATAGAGGGTGAGAGATAGAGAGAGAGAGAGAGAGAGGGGGAGAGAGAGAGAGAGAGAGAGAGAGGGAGAGATATATATATAGAGAGAGAGCGAGAGGGAAAGAGAGAGAGAGGGAGAGAGAGAGGGAGAGAGAGTGAGAGATAGAGGGTGAGAGATAGAGGGTGAGAGATAGAGCGAGAGAGAGAGAGAGGGAGAGAGAGATAGAGAGAGAGGGAGAGAGAGGGAGAGAGAGATAGAGAGAGAGGGAGAGAGGGTGAGAGAAATAGAGAGAGAGAGAGAGAGGGAAAGAGAGAGAGAGGGAGAGAGAGAGAGAGTGGGAGAGAGGGAGAGAGAGAGAGAGGGAGAGAGAGATAGAGAGAGAGGGAGAGAGAGGGAGAGAGAGATAGAGAGAGAGGGAGAGAGGGTGAGAGAAATAGAGAGAGAGAGAGAGGGAGAGAGTGGGAGAGAGAGAGAGAGAGGGAGAGAGAGAGAGGGAGAGAGAGGGAGAGAAATAGAGAGAGAGAGAGAGGGGGAGAGAGAGAGAGAGGGAGAGAGTGGGAGAGAGAGAGAGTGGGAGAGAGAGAGAGAGGGAGAGAGTGGGAGAGAGAGAGAGAGAGGGAGAGAGAGAGAGGGAGAGAGAGGGAGAGAAATAGAGAGAGCTAATTCATTATATAAAAGTAATCAGAAAGCAAATCCGCAGCGTCTGACTGCAGTTTGAAGGCTGGGATTTATTTTTTTTTTCATTTCCGTCTTTCTCCTGATCATTCCATTTCCATTCTCTGTTTTGTTTTTTCTCATTACGCATTCATGCGCATCACATCTAGAGCGCACCTGCACACGCGTGAGTGTATCCACAATGAGTTTATCAGAAACAGAGGGTCTTTTTGCCGAGTACGTGCAGAAAGGACGCGTGGATGATCCACATTTCTCTGTTTCCTCTCAACAAATATTGATACTTTGGATTTAATGTTGAACAAACATGAATAAAAACAAACATAATATATACAGCACACAATACATAGTATTGCTTCACACTACATAACACTGACATAACCACATCATAAACATGTTACAATGACAAATAGGACTTTCACAATGAGTAAAAATATCTAATTAAAATGACATAGTATTGTTTTATATCTGCATATGTGTTTATAATATAGATATAAACAGAGTTATCAAAGCTTTTAATTGACTACATTAATTATTAAAACTTTTTTTTCTGGCTTATTTTCACCACATGACCTACTGGTTGTGCTGCCGGACTTTTCAGACTAATTTAGACTTAACCAAACAGGCATCTACTTAGACACCTATAGAGACCCTGGACTCAATTTTATACTTACTGTTTTGTAAAGAAAAATTATTCAATTATATATTATACACGTGGACATGACTTTCCTGAGGAGGCTGTACCACATGACATGCTGAAACCATTCTATAAATATTCAAAGGTCACATTTTTTAGCATTGCATCATGAAGGGGTTACTTGGGGTCTTCTTGATGATGCAATACGTCCCTCTATTGTAAAAGCATGTCAAAATAAAAGTGTTATTGGTTGTACCAGCTGACATTTGACAAAATATAACATACAGACATTTAGTTTTTCAGAGAGTAGTTTTCAAGTTGATAGTTTATATAAATGTATAATGTATATGTTTTTAGTAAAAATAAAGAAAACTAAGCTGAATTTTATGTAGATGTCCTGAAAATAAAAGAGGTTCTGATGAATAATTTGATAATTTGATCATTTAGCGTCATGTTAGTGACACATATGTCATATGTGGTCATGTGTCATCATCAAATAAATGTGGTTCCATCACCAGTGACTGTCATGACAGATGCCAAAGTGTGTCATTACAGCTTATGCCATATGCTAATACTGCTGTTGACTACTGTGAGCGATCATGACCAAATATGATGTCATCGGTCATATCAGTTAACAGAATTAGATAGATAGATAGATAGATAGATAGATAGATAGATAGATAGATAGATAGATAGACACAAATCATGTACACAATACAATACAATATATAGAGAGAGAAATAGAGAGAGAGAGAGAGAGAGAGAGAGAGAGAAATAGAGAGGAAGAGAGAGAGAGAGAGAGAGAGAGAGAGAGAAATAGAGAGAGAGGAAGAGAGAGAGGGAGAGAGTAAGAAAGAGAAATAGATAGATAGATAGATAGATAGATAGATAGATAGATAGATAGATAGATAGATAGATAGATAGATAGATAGATAGATAGACTTTATTGATCTGAAAGGAAATCGAGATACCAGTAGCTTATACACAACACAGGTACACAATACAATACAATACAATAGAGAGTGAGAAAGAGAGAAAGAGGGAGAGAGAGAGAAAGAGAAATAAAGAGAGAGAGAAAGAGTGATAGAGAGAGAAGGAAATAGTGAGAGAGAAAGAGAGAGAGAGGGAGAGAGAGAGAAAAAGAAGTAGATAGACAATACAGGTACACAATACAGTACAATACAATACAACAGAGAGAGAGAAAGAGAGAAATAAAGAGAGAGAGAGGGAGAGAGAGGGAGAGAAAGTGATAGAGAGAAAGATAGAGAACAAGCAAAAGAGAGATAAAGAGAAAGAGAGAGAGACAGAGAGAGCAAGAAAGAGAGAGAGAGATAGACAGAGAGAGGCAATACAGTCTCCAGCAAACAAGGGTAAAGAAAAGACCCCCAGAGACTATTACTTATATATATATATATATGAAGACTAGTTAGAGCAGAAGCCACAAACTGTGCAAACATACGCACAACAATGTTCAACAATGTGCAGTAAATCTACACCTAATGCTTCTATTAGATCTGAATACTTTTTAAAGACAGCAGGTGAAGAGCAGGACTGTGTTCTCTGGACCTGTTCTTTGCTTGAGGTGGGCGTATCCAAGAACAAGCTACCAAACGGAGTGAAGTCTAAAGCTGGCTAAAGGACAAGCACATCAGGAATATGTGTGTGTGTGTGTGTGGGTGTGTGTGTGTGTGTGTGTGTGTGTGTGTGTGTGTGTGTGTCCATGTGCTGGAGAAAGACACGAAGAGAGACAGACAGATTGAGGTTAGAGGTTCTCCTGGGGAGGAACCGCAAGAGTGACACCAAATCCCTCCATCCTTTCTTCCACCCTCCACTTCACGCCTGCTGTCCATCCTGCTCTCCTCATCTATGACAGAGAGAGAGAGAGAGAGAGAGAGAGATAGACAGACAGAGAGAGAGAGGTGGGGAGTAGGGCTGAGCGAGTCTGAGTCAAGACCGAGACTAGATTTAGATTTATTCATAAGGTAGAAGTAAAGGGGAGAAAACGGATTCCCATCGTTTCTAACTCAGTGTACATTTATTATTATTTACTACACAATGATTTGAATCATCAAATAAAACCATAATAACAACAACAACATCATGATCTGCTCTCAGAGGATCTGTGAAATTTGGAATCCAATGAACAACAACGAACAAATAATAGCCAGTTAAGCTGTAATGGAAAGAATCAATCAGATCCTCAAGCAGCAGTGAACATGTCGTATTCAAACGTGAATAGAAAGCTGTTTTCAGTCTGTTTGGTTTTATTGATATTCTGTTATAACAGTAAAAAAATTTAGTTTCCAGGCAGTATGGTGGTGTAGTGGTTAGTACGGTGGTGTAGTGGTTAGTATGGTGCTGTAGTGGTTAGTATGGTGGTGTAGTGGTTAGTATGGTGGTGTAGTGGTTAGTATGGTGCTGTAGTGGTTAGTATGGTGGTGTAGTGGTTAGTATGGTGGTGTAGTGGTTAGTATGGTGCTGTAGTGGTTAGTATGGTGGTGTAGTGGTTAGTATGGTGGTGTAGTGGTTAGTACGGTGGTGTAGTGGTTAGTATGGTGGTGTAGTGGTCAGTATGGTGGTGTAGTGGTTAGTATGGTGGTGTAGTGGTTAGTATGGTGGTGTAGTGGTTAGTACGGTGGTGTAGTGGTCAGTATGGTGGTGTAGTGGTTAGTATGGTGGTGTAGTGGTTAGTACGGTGGTGTAGTGGTTAGTATGGTGGTGTAGTGGTTAGTATGGAGGTGTAGTGGTTAGTACGTTGGTGTAGTGGTTAGTATGGTGGTGTAGTGGTTAGTATGGTGGTGTAGTGGTCAGTACAGTGGTGTAGTGGTTAGTACGGTGGTGTAGTGGTTAGTATGGTGGTGTAGTGGTCAGTATGGTGGTGTAGTGGTTAGTATGGTGGTGTAGTAGTTAGTATGGTGGTGTAGTGGTTAGTACGGTGGTGTAGTGGTTAGTATGGTGGTGTAGTAGTTAGTATGGTGGTGTAGTGGTCAGTATGGTGGTGTAGTGGTTAGTATGGTGGTGTAGTGGTTAGTATGGTGGTGTAGTGGTTAGTATGGTGGTGTAGTGGTTAGTACGGTGGTGTAGTGGTTAGTATGGTGGTGTAGTAGTTAGTATGGTGGTGTAGTGGTCAGTATGGTGGTGTAGTGGTCAGTATGGTGGTGTAGTGGTTAGTATGGTGGTGTAGTGGTTAGTATGGTGGTGTAGTGGTTAGTATGGTGGTGTAGTGGTCAGTATGGTGGTGTAGTGGTTAGTATGGTGGTGTAGTGGTTAGTATGGTGGTGTAGTGGTTAGTACGGTGGTGTAGTGGTTAGTATGGTGGTGTAGTAGTTAGTATGGTGGTGTAGTGGTCAGTATGGTGGTGTAGTGGTTAGTACGGTGGTGTAGTGGTCAGTATGGTGGTGTAGTGGTTAGTACGGTGGTGTGGTGGTTAGTATGATGGTGTAATGGTTAGTATGGTGGTGTAATGGTTAGTATGGTGGTGTAGTGGTACATGCTGAGATCTTGTTCTGATATGGGGGTTTTATAGCTTTTATAAAAATATACATTCTTATTTTTAGATTTAACTACAGTCAAATGTTTGTTTTAGTAATATTTGTGTACAGGGGGTCCAACGTCACTATTTTTACTCGCCTTTAAACACATTCATTATTATAACATACACATCAGTGGTAACTTAACAGGAGAGTTCTTTACTATTAGTGTAAGGCAATGGAACCTGGCTATTTTGGATCATTTCTATTGGTCCATTCATCATGAAACTCTCCCATGATGATATTCAGTCAGGTGTGTTCAAACTTTTGACTGGCAGTGTGTAGGATTAATTGGTTGATTCAGGTAAACTGTGTGAGTTGCTGGGGGTGTTGAGCAAACCTGTGCAATGGCTGGAAGGAAGCAGGAATACAGGCTGTTCTTGTGTCTGTTTTTCAGCATTAGTGTTTTCACAAACAGAATGCACTTATTTCCACATTTGCAGCTTTTTGGCTGACACTTTTGCACAGCAGTGTATGTGGGCGTAGGTGTTTATCAGTGAGAGAAGGTGAGAGAGTCAAGAATTAAGAAGAACTTTACTGTCAGCTCATCTATATACAGTAAAGGGTGAAATAAAGCAGCGTTCCTCCAGGGCCTCGGTGCACCGTACAAGACAGGGCCAGTGTTTACAAGACCATGCAGTACAAGTAAGACTGTACAAGAGAACTACAACCCGTCGCTGTCAGAACAAAACTAAATACATCCAGAATAGAACTAAAAACATTCATAATATAATTTACTTTATTTCTGTTCTATGAGTCTATGATTTCGTCATGACGGCCAATAAGTGTTTTCAAATTACTAGGATATATACTACCAGTCAAAAGTTTACTTACTGAATATCCATCCATTTATTATCTACCACTTTATCCCAGTAGTCTGGGTGAAGGGGGGGACTGGAGCCAATCCCAGTGTCATCGGGTACACCATACTCCATTGCATGGCCAACACACACTCATGCACACATTCACACCTACAGGAAATTTAGAGTGAGCTGTCAACCTGACATGCATGTGTTTGGACTGTGGGTGGAAACTGGAGTACCCAGAGGAACCCACTCAAACACGGAGAGAACATACACACTCCACACAGAACCACCCAGACCGGGAATCCAACCCAGATCATCTTACTGTGAGGAGACAGTGCTGACCACTACACCACCATACTAACCACTACACCACCATACTGACCACTACACCACCATACTGACCACTACACCACCGTACTAACCACTACACCACCATACTAACCACTACACCACCATACTAACCACTACACCACCTTACTAACCACTACACCACCGTACTAACCACTACACCACCATACTAACCATTACACCACCATACTAACCACTACACCACCGTACTAACCACTACACCACCATACTAACCATTACACCACCATACTAACCACTACACCACCATACTGACCACTACACCACCGTACTAACCACTACACCACCGTACTAACCACTACACCACCATACTAACCACTACACCACCATACTAACCACTACACCACCGTACTAACCACTACACCACCATACTAACCATTACACCACCATACTAACCACTACACCACCGTACTAACCACTACACCACCATACTAACCACTACACCACCATACTGACCACTACACCACCATACTAACCACTACACCACCGTACTGACCACTACACCACCGTACTAACCACTACACCACCATACTAACCACTACACCACCATACTAACCACTACACCACCATACTAACCATTACACCACCGTACTAACCACTACACCACCTTACTAACCACTACACCACCGTACTAACCACTACACCTCCGTACTAACCACTACACCACCATACTAACCACTACACCACCATACTAACCACTACACCACCATACTAACTACTACACCTCCGTACTAACCACTACACCACCAGCTGCTGGTCAGAATGTTCAAAGTATGTAAACCTGCATCAGAGCAAATGAGCTCATTTCTAAAAGACCCTCTAAACATTCTTTAAACACAACCAGATGTTTAATTCTGCTCCAGGAATAATTCCATACCTCTTATTCTATAGTTCTGATCTCTTCACACTTATTCACTAATATTATTACTATTAATATAGTACACATAAGACAAACCTGAGTAGGTGTGTCCAAACTTTTGACTGACTGTATAAGGTTGAAGAAGATTGCGCAGCCCAATACATTCAAATACAGTTCAGTAAATACACACGTGGCCTCTTTTCTGTATTGAGCTACTGCTATTGTTGATGATCTGTTCTGGTGAGGCGCTATTGCCTGAGCCTTGTGTTGGGAATAGAGCTAGTAGTTCAAGATTTGAACGAGCTTCATCACTCCTGGTTGATCCCTCTAGATTTCACCTCAGTGAGCTCTGACAGGCCGCGGATGCAGGGCTGGAAATCCCGCTGATAAAACACAGATAATCCATCTTTGAGGAAGATTCTTGCTTATTTTGTTGTTTAAATGTAGCTTTTTTATATATTTATTTTATAAAAATCAAACATTGAACCTATAATGGACATTCTGGCAAAAGTTTAGACAGCCTACTAACTCAGCAGCTCAGTAACTCCCATTAGGAGTCTTTTTATTCCCAACTCAGGAATGTTCACCCACGCTTCCACTAACAGAACACTTCCAGTTCTGCCTGAAAGACAGATAATTCTGATCCTGGATATGATTAAGGACCGTGAAGGATACAATTATTTGATGTAGGTCTTGTCTAGAGGTGTGCCATATCATATCATACACAATAATATCACCAACATGTTTGAATATGGTGAACGATATTATACCCTGAAATATCATACCATATCACCCATCACTAGTTATCACATCAGGTACTACTTTTACTGTTTTTAGCAAAAGAAAAATTCACACTCTTCTCATTTCCCATTATATATCTACTAGAGACAGATTTTATCTGTCCAGTATCATTCACTTTACTTCAGTCCTGGATATATGGAGATATTTGAAGTGCATTATTTAGTATCATGACATTCTGGATCATTGACTTCTGTTACAATCTGGTGAAAATTCTTATATTTTTTAATATCTGAGGTGTGCCATATCATATCTTATGCAATAATAAAATCAAATTGTTATTTTGTTGCAGTAGTGTATTCTTGAATTATTTTTTTTAAATGTAGTGTTTTGTAATATCGCCAAGAGTATTGTTATCGCAAAAATGGCATGAAATATCGTGATTTTGTTGTAGAGCCATATCGCCCACCCCCAGTCTCGTCCAAGTCTTGGAGCATCAAGACCTCCTGCCGGGTTGGGTTGGTAGGGGTGGAGCCCACCTCCTCAACTGCTAGAGAAAGCCAAACCGGTTGGGGGTCAAAATGTTAGCAGAGACATAAACAAGTAGAGTCATTTTAAAGACAGGTGTAGATCAACTACTGGTCAGAAGTAATGAATAAGTTAATGATGTACACTATATTACCAAAAAAGTATTTGCTTGTCTGCCTTCACACTCATAGAAACTTGAGTGACATCCCATTCTTAATCCATAGGGTTTTGGGATTCCCAAATATGCTATCAGCCCAACCTTTGCAGCTATAACAGCTTCAACTCTTCTGGGAAGGCTCTCCACACGGTTTAGGAGAGTGTTTATGGGAATGTTGGACCGTTATTCCAGAAGAACATTTGTGAGGTCCGACACTGATGTTGGACAAGAAGGTCTGGCTCACAGTCTCCGCTCTAATTCATCCCAAAGGTGTTCTATCAGGTTGAGGTCAGGACTCTGTGCAGGCCAGTCAAGTTCTTCCACACCAAACTCGCTCCTCCATGTCTTTATGGAGCTGCTTTGTGCACTGGTGGGCAGTCATGTTGGAACAGGAATCAAACAACCTGAATCGTCTTGCTGCTTCAGGCAGCAGTGCTAACCACTACACCACCGTGCTGCCCTTTTTATTTCTATAATAATTAATTATTATTAATACATTATTATTATTATTATTATCGTTACATTTTTTATTATTATCATTATTCTTATTTGCTTTATTTTTTTATTATTATTATTTATTGAAGGTCTAATAAACATTTTCAAAGATTTTTAAGTTTCAGGCAACTGTTTCATGGTTCAGGCTTTAAAGGGTAAAATAAAAATGCAGCTTATATAAAAATTAAGGCACATTTTTTCATTTTTTGTATTTCTTGTTGTGCTTTATATGTGAATCTCAGCTAATAAATATAACGTGAACTAAAATCTGTAATATCTGTATATGAAATTCAACTTTTGATCAGATTGAAATGCTATAAAGAAAATGCTGTCCAAAGAAAAAAATATCACATTTTTTTCTGATTTTTATTTTTCTACAGCATTTAAATGCAGCAGCTGCCATTTACATTGAGTAAAAAGTTGATGATGAATGGACCAATAGAAATGCTTCAAAATAGCTTGGAAACAATTCTGGTTCCATTGACTTGCATTGAAAGTTAACAAGTTTTGTGGTCTCTCCTGTAAAGTTACTATTTTGGAGACGCAGAAGTGAGGAGTGTGCACGCCGAAGGAGCTTTACTGTGCAAATTATACAGAAAGAAAAGGAAAATTAGTGTGTCTGTGTGTGAGTGTGTGTGTGTGTGTGTGTGTGTGGTTTGATGCTGATTGTCGCCCCTCAGCTGTCCTCCAGGCCTCTCCGAGTGTGAGTATGGCTGTCTGTAGGGTTTTGTCCTGAAGCTCTCAACACACTCAAATTATGCACTTCAGCATCACAAACTCTGCCTCCATATTAACTACGTCTCAGTCTGACTTACCAAACTTCTGTCTGAGACTCACATTCACAACAGCAGAGTTTACACACAGACGTGCTCTTCATGGTTCCCCTGGGCGACCTTCTGGTTCCCCAACCTCCTTCTTGTATCTACACTCATTGTCTAGTGTATCAGCTCCACTGACCATATAGGAGCTACACTTACTGACTGTAGTTCATGTGTAGTTCATCAACAGGAGCAGATATTATTTGGGTGACACTGATGTGAGTGGATCAGACACAGCAGTGCTGCTGCTGGAGTGTTTAAACACTGTGTCCACTCACTGTCCACTCTATTAGACACTCCTACTACTTGCTGGTCTTGTAGATGTAAAGTCAGAGACAGTAGCTCATCTGCTGCTGCACAGTTTGTGTTCCTCTAGTTCTTCATCAGTGGACACAGGACGCCGCCCACAGGACACTGCTGTCTGGATAGTTTTGGTTGGTGGACGATTCTCAGTCCAGCAGTGACACTGAGATGTTTAAACACTCCAGCAGCAGCACTGCTGTGTCTGATCCACTCACACCAGCTCACATCCACTCACCACTCCTAGGAAAGAGGGGGGCATGATTTTAGAGGGTCCTGGTTGTTAGAGGGCCTACCAGGGGGCCCTAGAGAAGAGCCGGGCATACCATTACAGGGATCTTGATCACAAGGGGTGCGGGTTGGGGGGGGGCAGACTATCCTTAAGCCATCCTTGCACACACTAACACACCACCACGTCAGTGTCACTGCAGTGCTGAGAATGACCCACCAACCAAATAGTATCTACTCTGTGGTGGTCCTGTGGGGGTCCAGATCATTAAAGAACAGAGTAATAAAGTATACGGAGAATCAGATGAACTACAGTCTGTAAGTGGAGCTCCTGTATGGTCAGTGGAGCTGATACAGTGGACAGAGTGTAGATATAAGGAGGTGGTCTTAATGTAATGACTGATTGGTGTATATCAGCTTTGAGGAGCTTGTGTAGATGATCTTCATGTATGAAGTAGATATAATTTTAGAAGTTGATGTGAAGATAGCTGCAGACTGTCTATAGGAATATCTCTATTCTACTCAGTACTGTCATGAACGTGGGACGTGAAGGAATCTGTCACTACCACACACACACACACACACACACACATCTGTGCTGGCAACCGCAGGTGTGAGCGAGTGACAGGAACAGAACATCCTCAGACAGACTCTTGGCAGGGTTACACACTCATACACACTCATTCACATACATAATGCATATGCTGATGTTCAAATATTTGTTGGGGAACAGCTTTTTTTCCAGTTTTGCATAAAATACAATGTGAAAAAAAAATAAATCAGTCAGTCTTAAAATAGAAGTTTGTAAAACTTAATAAACTAATTAAACTTATTAATTAATTAATTAAACTAACAATTCCACAATATATATTAAACACATTATTAACTATAACTATTAGAAGCTTTTTTCAGGCAGCCTGAGGTCTTATTTACAAAAGAAAGACAACCTTCTTAATGACATACTATCAGTCAATTCTTATTTGTACTATATTAATATTAATAATAATATTAGTGAATAAGTGTGAAGAGATCAAAACTATAGAAAAGTCGGTATGGAATTATTGCTGGAGTAGAATTAAACATCTGGTTGTGTTTAAAGAATGTTTAGAGGGTCTTTTAGAAATGAGCTCATTTGCTCTGATGCAGGTTTACATACTTTGAACATTCTGACCAGCAGCTTCATGAGGAGCCACATGAGCTGCTTCTCTAACAGGACTGAAGAAGATAGTGTAGATGCTGAGATCTTGTTCTGATAAACAGGTTTGGGGGTCTTATAGCTCTTATAAAAATAAATCCAGTTCACTTATTTCGCAACTGCAACGTTCCAAACGTTCTCAACATTTAAAGAGCTTGAAAGTAGTTTCATCTTAGAATCACTTTATACATTTACCTTCAAAGAAATTGGTTTCTTTGAAGGTAAATGTATTGGTTTTACTAAACTAGTCAGTGACCCCAACCTTTTGAGCAGCTGTAGCTTTGTAGGACCTATAAGTTAAAATAAACTGTGGAGGATTTTTCCTGTTGAATTCACTTTCACATCTTATTTTTGTTTATTGTTTTTGTTTTGGAGGTCCTTTCCACTTGGGTTGTTGGACACTTTCAGAACAGTAGGCCAAAATATACAATATCTCCAGTAAGCCTTCTGCTAACTTCTGCTATCTCCCCTGTGGGACTCATGTTATCAAGTCAGCACTAAGCTAGTACACCTGTTTTTTCAGTTGTTTTAATTAATGTCCAACACATTGTAACAGGCATATTATACATTATACATATTATATATACACTATATTACCAAAAGTATTCACTCATCTACCTTCACACACATACTGTATGAATTTGAATAACGTCACATTCTTAATCCATAGGGTTTAATATGAAGTCCCTTTGCAGCTATAACAGCTTCAACTCTTCTGAGAAGTCTCTCCACATGGTTTAGGAGAGATGTTGGTTTATGGAAATGTTTGATTGTTCTTCCAGAAGACCATTAGTGAGGTCAGACACTGATGTTGGACGAGAAGGTCTGGCTCACAGTCTCCACTCTAATTCATGCCAAAGGTGTTCTATAAGGTTGAGGTCAGAGCTTGCTGCAGACCAGTCAAGTTCTTCCACACCAAACTCGCTCCTAGCTTGAGTTTGTCTAAACTTGGGACTTAGATGTAGATCAGATCATGTTTTATGACCAACTAATGCAGAAAACCAGGTCCTTTCAAACAGTTTACATACTTTTTCTTGCCACTGTGTGTATAAATATAAAATAAAATATAAATATATATAAATAAAAATACATTTTGAATTAATATCTGAAACCATCTTGTATATTTAATGAAAGCTTCTTTTGCTTACCCCTACCCCCCCACCCTCTTCCTCTGTGGCTATTATTCCACATTTATCTTGCATAAATTCAAAAAGTGGGAAGCACGGCCCCCACCTGCCGTTCTTCGTCAGTGTTTGCGCTCATGTGTGAGTACAGTACATCCCCAGTGGACTGATATCCAATCTCGCATATTGACCTGCCCGTTCCTGACCTTTTATTAGTCAGCTAAACACACATTCATAAGAACAGACAAATATCAGGTTCATTAGTGAAGTAAACACAGGTGGATGAGCAACGCTGGAACCACTCAGTGAGTGAGTGTGTGTGTATCTGTGTGTATATCCATATAAAGATTGCTGTGTAATTGGAAATAGAATTTAACAACGGTACATAAACAGCTTTCATCACAGAATTAAGCTCCTATATAAACTGTAGCCGGACACAGCAGGCCGCAACCTCTGGTGGGGTAAATGAAACACAGTGGGGGGGTTTATGTACTTAACAGGTTCAAGTAAAGCGATTTTCTTATCACTGTCAAAACTCACATATCACATTGTTACTGGTATCCACGAGCGCTTCCATAGCGATGTAATCTCTGGGTTTGACAGCTATCTGACAGACGTTTCTCAGGATTCACCCTCGGGAGTAACCGTCTCCATCCTAAGTGTGGAAATGAGTATTTAAGTCGCAGAATTCACATCTTTATCGTCCTCTTGTCGGCTGTAATGTAGCACCACTTTGAAGTGTTTTAACAGCCCGCAGTGAGAAGCAGCCAGCCGAAAGTACAGCCGCACCACAACATGTTTCTAACAACTTTTAATTCACACATTCATCAAAAATGCTTAGATTTGGTTTTTTTTGCATTTTTAGCCAGAGATACCGTAGTCCAGTGTCTGACAGCGAGGCTGGGATGCTTAAAAGGGGTAAAAATGCTGTTTATTTAAACTTAATTTAAAAATATTTAGCTTTTCTGTTTGCACACAGAGCAATTTAATCTCGGCATGTAACCCATACATGCAGGGAAACACCCACATACACAAATCCACACTAGGGGGCAGTGAGCACGCTTGCCCAGAGTGGTGGGCAGCCCTATCCATAGTATCTGGGGAGTAGTTGGGGGTTAGGTGACTTGACAAGGGCAAGAATTGAGGATTGGGTATCGAACCCTGGCTCTTGTGTCTGTGAGGCCACAGCACCGCCGACTGCAAGCTACCGTAAAGAGGTTTTTATATATATATATATATATATATATATATATATATATATATATATATATATATATATATATATATATATATATATATAATCAGCAATTTTAATTATATTAAATTAATTATGTTTTGTAACCACTAATCAGAACCTGCCCAGCCAAGGTTCCATTGCTTAGGTTACACAAACAAGGTTAACATTGTCATTTGTAGCAGAAATGTGAAGGTTGCTATGATATTGCTGGAAACACAAAAGAGTTTTATTTATTTAATATTTCGTCACTGTCCAATGAAAAACAAGTCTCTCCAACTTTACAGGAGAGACCAAAAACATACTTTACTTTCAATGTAAGTCAATGGAACCAGATTTTTTTCCAAGCTATTTTGGAGCACTTCTATTGGTCCATTCAGCATGAACTTTTCACACAATGTAAATGACCATGTTTTTTTATTGGACAGCGAATGTAAGCCCTCCCACTCAGCGATTCGAGAGATCGCGGTCTCCGTAATTTTAGGTAGCTCCAGGCACACTCACTCACACACACACACCCACATCACCATGACAACACACCACCCGCAGCTGACGGTCATCAGTACTAGCAGCAGCAGCTTGTTAGAACATCCCATATAGCCTAGCCACGCACATCCCTCAGTGCGTGGCATTGTTTCTCTGTAGAGATACTGTGTGGTTTCAGCACCGACCTGTCAGTGGTTCCTGGGCCATCGCTTTAAAGGGTCTCTCCACAGGTCCAACCAGACTTGGCTTCTCCACAGCGGGGTCCTGTCTCACTCCCTGGAGCCCAAGAGGATCTACAGTCCCTCTGACCTGCCTGGGACAATTGTCATTGACCTGATTTATAGAGGCCTATAATCTAACTGTTTATGTGAAGTCTAATTATCCTATTCTAATTATTGTATTTTCTCGACTGCTTAGCAGACTGCTTAGATTTCTTTTGAAATTTATCTTATTGAATTATCATTGAATTTCATTGAATCCCCTTATCTGTTTAAAATCACACCATGAGTAGCATATTGTTTCAGTAATTACTTTACTGAATGCAAAAAATCTGTTTTTTTATATAAACATACATACAGTGCTGTGAAAAAGTGTTTGCCCCCTTACATACTTCTTTTGTTTTTGCACGCTTGTCACATTTAGATGTTTCAGATTATCAAACAAATTTCAATATCAGACAAAGATAGCCTGAGCAAATACAAAATTGAGTTTTTAAATGATAATTTCATTTATGAAAGAAAAAAAAGCTGTTCAATATTTGCCAGCTGTTCTCTGGACCTATAGAAATGCTCCAAATTCACTTTGAATGAATTCTCTTCATATGACCTTACACTGCAAATTAAGAAATGTTTTTGTTCTCTCCTGGAAAATTACTCTTTTAAAGATATGTCTTGTTCTTTGGACAGCAATGACATACAAATCAAACATTATAGTTTATATTGTATACACTAAAGTTTACTAGAAGGAAACTAGCAAACAGAGCTGTTTGAGTTACTAATGAAAAATATGCTGATGTTGAATTAATTGTGTAGTTTAAGTAACTCAGTTTTTATAAAATGTCATACATAGTTCCAAATAAAGCGTCCATGACTAGAAATGCTTCAAAACAGCTTGGAAAAACATCTGGTTCCTTTGACTTACATTGAAAATAAAGTTTTTGTCCTCTCCTGTAGAATTGCCATTTTGGGGATGCTTGTTTTTCATTGGATAGCGACGATATGTAAGCCAATGTAAAGAGATTTGCAAAAAACAATCTTCATTATTTGTCAGCTGTTGTCTGGACCAATAGAAATGCTCCAAATTCACTTGGAATGAATTCTCTTCATATGACCTTACACTGACACTTACAATTAAGAAATGTTTTTGTTCTCTCCTGGAAAATTACTATTTTAAATATATGTCTTGTTCTTTAGACAGCAATGACATACATATCAAACAGTATAGATTATATTGTATACACTAAAGTTTACTAGAAGGAAATTAGCAAACAGAGCTGTTTGAGTTACTAATGAAAAATATGCTGATGTTGAATAAATTGTGTTGTTTAAGTAACTCAGTTTTTATAAAATGTCATACATAGTTCCAAATAAAGCTTCCATGACTTATCCATAACCGTGAATGATGCTATATAACACCCTTTTAAACGGCTCCTTTAAAAACCTGCATACAGCAGTTTAATCCAGGTACAGGGCCGTTTATGCATTCACAGAAATGTTTGACCCTCTGTGGGCCCATATATAATCACCATCTTATCTAAAGAGGAACCTCCGATGAACCTTTTCACAGAGTGACGCTCCTTCAAAGAAATACCCATCCACGACCTTGAGGAGCCTGTTTATTCACACAGTAGTCACCGCAGAGAAGAACTGAAGGTAGGAACAGGTGGAGACGGCAGCGTAAGCTCCACTGGGATCCTACAGAGAGTAGTTCTAGCCGTAATCCTCCACACCTACCTCAGCCAATCCTCACCTCGATTAGCCGGAGCAGGTGTGTTAGGTAGGGGCTGGAGCTGAGCTCCGCAGGATTTCGTTTTTTTTTTTTTTCCTGTTTCTTTCATTTCTTTATTTCGTTTTTGGATGTCGAAAGGCTGTCTCCATGGTAACAGTGCTTTAATTTGTGACGGCAATTTAAGGGATAAAAGGTGCTCCAATCGGGAGAAGTTCAGAAGTTCAACTTTTAACTTTGCATGCGAACGTCTGAGCCGTGCTTCTCTGCACTTCCAGAGCAGTTCAAGCGAAGTTCAAAAAGGTGGGACTCTCAGAGTTTGGTAATACGTAGGCCTAGTTCAACCATCCATCTGTAGTCATGTAGGCTGAAGCCCAGCTGCAGCACACGGTGTGTTGATGCCATGATTTTATCCTTCTCAATCAAATACAGCTTCCCAATTGCTTTTAAACTGGACCTTCAGCAGACAACTTACCAAAGCAACAGCTTGGTGGAGCTCCAGTTCTCTTCCAGAGCCTCAACTGTAATAAGGATCCATGAGCGGCATGAACGAGAGTGAAAGGCTCTTTTAATGAATTAAAAATAACTTTGAAGTTATTGAAGTCTGGACACTCTACTGACAGTGCTGCCTTTAGCAAATATCACAGCTCGCAGAAGCTTTCGGTAGCCAGCTAAAAGTCTTTCTATGATTATTTTAGACATTTTCATCAACTCCTCCTTGCTTCCAGTCCCGCAATGTTCTCAGGACATCCTGAATGAAAAACAAGTTAAAGCTCTATCTAAAAGTTTTAATGATGTTCGTGCAGTTCACCGTAACTGAGGGTGGACTCTTTTCAGCTTCAGGTTCTTTCCGCCAGTGTTAAACAACTACAAGTTCTCAAAGAGCCAATACCTATAAATGGAGAAAACTTGAACTTGGAACAATCGTGAACCTTCCCAGGAGCATGGCTGGATTACAGACCGGGCCAGTGGGGCCCGCTCCCAGGATTGGCTCCAGCCCCCTTGTGACCCCGACTAACGGGATGATGGATGGATGGATAATATCAATGTTTAATCATGAAGTACACAGACAGTCATGGCTAAGGTGATAGGACAAGGTTTTGACAAATATACGATTTTGATTTCCAACCAAATGTCAATGTCTGGTTTTGATGTGATCCCAATTTTTATTTTCAGCCAAAACTTAATGTCTATCTAGCGTTGGAGCTTGACGTCAACCCAACGAAGCTTGACCTCCAACCAATTTTCATTTGCAACTAAAATTCAACAGTCCAAAGTCTTTTATTGACATCAAATTGACATCTGAGACCTGCTAGGGGTTTTATGACTTATGTTTTGTAGGAAGGGCTGGACACTATGACACGGCCTGTTCAGATAGATTTAGTGCAGCTATGTTTGTAAAACACCAAATACAAGTCACTGTAGCTTATTTATTGTTATTAATAATACAGTATTTTTATATGTGGCATTAAGGATTCTACTGAACCTGCTCCAAGTTTAAATCTCAGAACTATGATGCATATCGTGATATAATATTTTTGCAATATGGTCTATTTCTAGTCATCAATTAGCTTCATATTCAGATTCCCAGCCAGCTGCAGTTGGAATATTTAGAGAATTCATGATGCTTGGAATTGTGATCAGCTGACAATTCATAATGGAAGTAATTGATCTGCCTGAGCAGTCATGATGAGCCACTTAAGAACTTATGAGTTAAATGTTTTCTGAGATTGCATTAATGTTATATATTGGTTATAAATACAGTTATTACATTGGTTAGGTGTGAATTTCTTTTTTAGATGACCACTGGTCAGCTGATCCCACCTAACGGTATCCTCCCTAAAGCAGTTCTATGGTTAGAAACTGACCTCCTATGAAGGGCTGGAGGACGTCTAACTGTAAATGCAAATCACTGTGTAATTAACTATGTAATTAAGTGTGAATAGTTAATGTGATGAATCAAGAAAGGTGTTGTCCTATGCGCGGTCCCAAAGCCTAACAGCTGCTGGGACGTTTCAGTCGCCTCCTCGGCAGAAACAGCAGGCTGATCAGGTATCCGTGAGATGAATCTGTTATAAAGAGCAACATGACAGCTTTGATGAGTGGATGTGCTGGTGAAGCTACATCTCATTAACAGGGAATTAGGCATGATTAAGAAATAAAAAGTGCTAGCTTTGCTTGCTAATGAGCTACAGAGAATCCTCTGCCAGGGTGGAGAGGGATGCCAAGTGAAGCGGGCGCCAAAGAGGTGGGAATTTTAGCATTAGACACTATTGTTTTCATGGTTGTTGGCAGGACTGAGACTGAAAGATGGAGAATATTAGTGCATTAAGTAATTACTGGTTGAAAGTAGCTAAATTAAAGGAATCATGTGTAATACTGACAACAAGCATTTAAAATAGCTGGTATACTGTAGTAGCTTACACTGCCGCCCCCCTACACTATACTAGTCCCTGGCTGAGACTCCTAACACTGCCTTCACCTACCTGTATACAGGTAAATTGTAACATTACCTTCACCTACCTGTGTACAGGTAAACTGTAACACTACCTTCACCTAGCTGTGTACAGATAAACTGTCTAACACTACCTTCACCTACCTGTGTACAGGTAACTGTAACACTACCTTCACCTACCTGTGTACAGATAAACTGTCTAACACGACCTTCACCTACCGGTGTACAGGTAAACTGTAACACTACCTTCACCTACCTGTGTACAGGTAACCTGTAACACTACCTTCACCTACCTGTGTACAGGTAAACTGTAACACAACCTTCACCTACCTGTGTACAGGTAAACCAACTAACACTACCTTCACCTACCTGTGTACAGATAAACTGTAACACTACCTTCACCTACCTGTGTACAGGTAAACTGTAACACTACCTTCACCTACCTGTGTACAGGTAACCTGTAACACTACCTTCACCTACCTGTGTACAGGTAAACTGTAACACAACCTTCAACTACCTGTGTACAGATAAACTGTAACACTACCTTCACCTACCTGTGTACAGGTAAACTGTAACACTACCTTCAACTACCTGTGTACAGGTAAACTGTAACACTACCTTCACCTACCTGTGTACAGGTAAACTGTAACACTACCTTCACCTACCTGTGTACAGATAAACTGTAACACTACAGTCATCTACCTGTGTACAGATAAACTGTAACACTACCTTCACATACCTGTGTACAGGTAAACTGTCTAACACTACCTTCACCTACCTGTGTACAGGTAACTGTAACACTACCTTCACCTACCTGTGTACAGGTAACTGTAACACTACCTTCACCTACCTGTGTACAGGTAAACTGTAACACAACCTTCACCTACCTGTGTACAGGTAAACTGTAACACTACCTTCACCTACCTGTGTACAGGTAACCTGTAACACTACCTTCACCTACCTGTGTACAGATAAACTGTCTAACACTACCTTCACCTACCTGTGTACAGGTAAACTGTAACACTACCTTCACCTACCTGTATACAGGTAAATTGTAACATTACCTTCACCTACCTGTGTACAGATAAACTGTAACACTACCTTCACCTACCTGTTTACAGATAAACTGTCTAACACTACCTTCACCTACCTGTGTACAGGTAACTGTAACACTACCTTCACCTACCTGTGTACAGGTAAACTGTAACACTACCTTCACCTACCTGTGTACAGGTAAACTGTAACACTACCTTCACCTACCTGTGTACAGATAAACTGTAACACTACCTTCACCTACCTGTGTACAGGTAAACTGTAACACTACCTTCAGCTACGTGTGTACAGGTAACCTGTAACACTACCTTCCCCTACCTGTGTACAGGTAAACTGTAACACAACCTTCACCTACCTGTGTACAGGTAACCTGTAACACTACCTTCACCTACCTGTGTACAGGTAAACTGTACCACAACCTTCACCTACCTGTGTACAGATAAACTGTAACACTACCTTCACCTACCTGTGTACAGGTAAACTGTAACACTACCTTCACCTACCTGTGTACAGGTAAACTGTAACACTACCTTCACCTACCTGTGTACAGGTAAACTGTAACACTACCTTCACCTACCTGTGTACAGATAAACTGTAACACTACAGTCATCTACCTGTGTACAGATAAATTGTAACACTACCTTCACCTACCTGTGTACAGGTAAACTGTCTAACACTACCTTCACCTACCTGTGTACAGGTAACTGTAACACTACCTTCACCTACCTGTGTACAGGTAACTGTAACACTACCTTCACCTACCTGTGTACAGGTAAACTGTAACACAACCTTCACCTACCTGTGTACAGGTAAACTGTAACACTACCTTCACCTACCTGTGTACAGGTAACCTGTAACACTACCTTCACCTACCTGTGTACAGATAAACAGTCTAACACTACCTTCACCTACCTGTGTACAGGTAAACTGTAACACAACCTTCACCTACCTGTATACAGGTAAATTGTAACATTACCTTCACCTACCTGTGTACAGATAAACTGTAACACTACCTTCACCTACCTGTGTACAGGTAACTGTAACACTACCTTCACCTACCTGTGTACAGGTAAACTGTAACACTACCTTCACCTACCTGTGTACAGATAAACTGTAACACTACCTTCACCTACCTATGTACAGGTAAACTGTAACACTACCTTCAGCCACCTGTGTACAGGTAACCTGTAACACTACCTTCACCTACCTGTGTACAGGTAAACTGTAACACAACCTTCACCTACCTGTGTACAGGTAAACTGTAACACTACCTTCACCTACCTGTGTACAGGTAAACTGTAACACTACCTTCACCTACCTGTGTACAGGTAAACTGTAACACTACCTTCACCTACCTGTGTATAGGTAACCTGTAACACTACCTTCACCTACCTGTGTACAGTTAAACTGTAACACAACCTTCACCTACCTGTGTACAGGTAAACTGTAACACTACCTTCACCTACCTGTGTACAGGTAAACTGTAACACTACCTTCACCTACCTGTGTACAGGTAACCTGTAACACTACCTTCACCTACCTGTGTACAGGTAACCTGTAACACTACCTTCACCTACCTGTGTACAGGTAAACTGTAACACTACCTTCACCTACCTGTATACAGGTAAACTGTAACATTACCTTCCCCTACCTGTGTACAGGTAAACTGTAACACAACCTTCACCTACCTGTGTACAGGTAACCTGTAACACTACCTTCACCTACCTGTGTACAGGTAAACTGTACCACAACCTTCACCTACCTGTGTACAGATAAACTGTAACACTACCTTCACCTACCTGTGTACAGGTAAACTGTAACACTACCTTCACCTACCTGTGTACAGGTAAACTGTAACACTACCTTCACCTACCTGTTTACAGATAAACTGTCTAACACTACCTTCACCTACCTGTGTACAGGTAACTGTAACACTACCTTCACCTACCTGTGTACAGGTAAACTGTAACACAACCTTCACCTACCTGTGTACAGGTAAACTGTAACACTACCTTCACCTACCTGTGTACAGGTAACCTGTAACACTACCTTCACCTACCTGTGTACAGATAAACTGTCTAACACTACCTTCACCTACCTGTGTACAGGTAAACTGTAACACAACCTTCACCTACCTGTATACAGGTAAATTGTAACATTACCTTCACCTACCTGTGTACAGATAAACTGTAACACTACCTTCACCTACCTGTTTACAGATAAACTGTCTAACACTACCTTCACCTACCTGTGTACAGGTAACTGTAAGACTACCTTCACCTACCTGTGTACAGGTAAACTGTAACACTACCTTCACCTACCTGTGTACAGATAAACTGTAACACTACCTTCACCTACCTGTGTACAGGTAAACTGTAACACTACCTTCAGCTACCTGTGTACAGGTAACCTGTAACACTACCTTCACCTACCTGTGTACAGGTAAACTGTAACACAACCTTCACCTACCTGTGTACAGGTAAACTGTAACACTACCTTCACCTACCTGTGTACAGGTAAACTGTAACACTACCTTCACCTACCTGTGTACAGGTAAACTGTAACACTACCTTCACCTACCTGTATACAGGTAAATTGTAACATTACCTTCACCTACCTGTGTACAGATAAACTGTAACACTACCTTCACCTACCTGTTTACAGATAAACTGTCTAACACTACCTTCATCTACCTGTGTACAGGTAACTGTAACACTACCTTCACCTACCTGTGTACAGGTAAACTGTAACACTACCTTCACCTACCTGTGTACAGATAAACTGTAACACTACCTTCACCTACCTGTGTACAGGTAAACTGTAACACTACCTTCAGCTACCTGTGTACAGGTAACCTGTAACACTACCTTCACCTACCTGTGTACAGGTAAACTGTAACACAACCTTCACCTACCTGTGTACAGATAAACTGTAACACTACCTTCACCTACCTGTGTACAGGTAAACTATAACACTACCTTCACCTACCTGTGTACAGATAAACTGTCTAACACTACCTTCACCTACCTGTGTACAGGTAACTGTAACACTACCTTCACCTACCTGTGTACAGATAAACTGTCTAACACTACCTTCACCTACCTGTGTATAGGTAACCTGTAACACTACCTTCACCTACCTGTGTACAGGTAAACTGTAACACAACCTTCACCTACCTGTGTACAGGTAAACTGTAACACTACCTTCACCTACCTGTGTACAGGTAAACTGTAACACTACCTTCACCTACCTGTGTACAGGTAACCTGTAACACTACCTTCACCTACCTGTGTGCAGGTAAACTGTAACACTACCTTCACCTACCTGTATACAGGTAAACTGTAACATTACCTTCACCTACCTGTGTACAGGTAAACTGTAACACTACCTTCACCTACCTGTGTACAGGTAAACTGTATCACTACCTTCACCTACCTGTGTACAGATAAACTGTCTAACACTACCTTCACCTACCTGTGTACAGGTAAACTGTAACATTACCTTCACCTACCTGTGTACAGGTAAACTGTAACACTACCTACACCTACCTGTGTACAGGTAACCTGTAACACTACCTTCACCTACCTGTGTACAGGTAAACTGTAACACTACAGTCACCTACCTGTGTACAGATAAACTGTAACACTACCTTCACCTACCTGTGTACAGGTAAACTGTAACACTACAGTCACCTACCTGTGTACAGATAAACTGTAACACTACCTTCACCTACCTTCACCAACTCTACCTCGGCTCCAGCCCCCCGTGACCCTCGGGATAAAACGGATAGATGGATTAATGGGTAAGTCTTTCAGAGCTCATTAATGGCAGTTAATTTAATTAATTATATATAAAAACATGTAGATGTCTGATTGTATATAGGCTATTATTGAATGATGCTCACCTGCCTCTCTGAATTAATAGTATTTCATAGCACAGACACAGAAATCTACATATTTGAAAGGATGCGGTTGCCTGGGTCACCCTAGCAACAGTGACACAGCCACAGTATCAAGACAGTGTTCTGGAGGTATGTGATAACTACACTTTTTTAATATTTTTTTTTCTACCTGTTCTGCATTTGAAGTGGTTTTCCAGGTAAAAAGGCACCTTATGATCAAACTGTACTCGCAGGATTGCAGTGATGTGCGCGGCATCTCAAACCAGCTCAAAGGTTCCTCTGCGTTCTGTGTTATTGCGCTTGTCGTCCCGCATTCATAGATCAGCATAGATATTTCTGCACATGTGTTGCATTGTTCGTTCTGATTGGTCTCTTTGGGAGAAGAGAAGAAAAAAAAAGTCTTAACATGCTGGCTCTCTAATCCAGGAAGTGTGAGTGCCTTTGCTGACACATGCTCACAAAGAACGCCGGGCCCCTTGACACGCACTCACACGTGCACACACACACACACGCATGCAGACTCACACATGGCCCAGAAGTGTGACACCAGAGTGAAAAGTATTTCACCAAGTTGCATAATGAAATGCCAGTGCCTGACCTTCTGTCCTGAGAGCCAAAGCGGGCGGTCTTCGGGGACCAAAAAGGGCCCAAATCAGCACAGTAATAGCAAAAAATGCACACACATGTGGACACACACACAGTGGCAGCAGTCAGGGTCATACAAATACCTCAAGTACATCAGTGTGTATTTGTGTATTACAGTATTATTTTATTATTTTAATATTATTAAGGGTGGCTTATTTTTATTTTGGCCTCATTTGCTTCATTTCATTGATTATATAAACTGTGTGTGCCCAGTTAGTTCAAAAAAATCTCAAAATAGCTATATATACACCACCGCTCAAAAGTTTAGGATCACTTTAGAATTTCATTTCATGTAATTGTCATGCAATTCACAAACAATATTGTCTATTTCACATTTAATGTAAATGTATCAGATGATTTTTAAAGAATAAAAATGTTTGTATTAAAGTCTATTTTTGTATAGAGGCTTATTTTACATATAGTTCTATTATCAGTAATTCTCAGTCCTCTGTCTAAATCTCCTGGTACGGCCGCCAATCCAAGTTAAGGATGTTATTGGACTAATTGGTTGTTGAGACACTCTTGATCAATTGTGATCACAGCTGAAAAACATTCTACTAAAAAGTGAACATAAAAGGGAGAACAACATTCTAGGTTAGTTTAGTATCTGAAGATCAGCAGTTGATGGCTTGCTGACCGACTCACAATGACCAGAAAGAAACAACTTTCTTTAGAGACCCGTCAGTCCATTGTTGTGTTAAGGAAGAAGATACTCCATTAAAACAAGAACATTTCACTGTGATCCCATACTTTTGAGCGGTAGTGTAATATATACTGTGCTACAGTATTTTCTCACCAGTTAGAACCGCAGATCTGATTAGAACAGATGTAAATAATCAGACATACAATACAAAGTAACATGAATATGTTATTGTGAGAGAAGTAGATCAGATCTTGAGCTCCAGTTTGAAGAACAAAGTGTAGTTCCAGATTTCTCCTGGAAGGGACTGCAACTGCACGGTCTTACTGACCCACCTCCATGTTCCTTCTGGCCCATGTGATCCATCTGGCCAAGTCATTGGCTCCTGGGTTTGGGGGGTTCCTGCCATAAATGATAGGATTCACTGCACTATAAACTTCTCGCAACCTCTGCGGCTTTCAGTGCGCCCATCAGTACAAACAAGCTTTTAACAGACGCCATAGTATGTAAGAAATATTCACAACAAGCCTCATAGTAAGATGATCTGGGTTGGATTCCCGGTCCGGGTGGTTCTGTGTGGAGTGTGTATGTTCTCTCCGTGCTTGAATGGGTTTCCTCCGGGTACTCTGGTTTCCTCCCACAGTCCAAACACATGCATGTTCAGTTGATCGCTCACTCTAAACTCTAAACTGTCCATGGTATACTCCACGTTCACCCAATGATGCTGTGATTGGCTTGCCCCTGTGATCCCGACTAGTGGGATAAAGCGGAACATAAACACGGCTAGAAATGTCCTGCATTGGTTGGAAGATCTGACCCAAGTACTATCCTGGACCCCTAATTCCCCAGAACCCAACTGAGCACCTGTGGGGACCACCTTTTTGGTGGTGTTGGCTGTATGGATAGCCTCCAGCAGCTGTGACAACCTACCAGGACCTCATTGAGTCTCTTAGTACATCTAGCTACTGTCTGTGTTGCACACGGTGGTTACTCTGGCTATTAGCTGGTAATAGTAATGTATCTCCACTGCCTATGTGTGTGTGTGTGTGTGTGTGTGTGTGCTTCTTTATTATTATTATTATTATTATTATTATTATTATTATGATTGTTGTCATTCTTTATCAGAAAGCAATCCTATTTATTATTACTGTTCCTACAAGTGTTGCTGTTTGGCTCTGATGTGGTGAATACACACGGCCGTCCAACCTTCTTTGATCAGTTTCTCTTCCTGTAGTTGCTCGGCGTCGGTCTCTGTTGAGCATCTGTGCCCGAGGACCTAATCCGCGAACAGGGATGTGAATTTAAGGGGAACAATGAAAGTTTGTGGCGCGTACAAAAGAAAAGATCTGGAAATCTCACAGACTTAAGATTAAAATAAGTGAGTACCGACTGAGAGTTCCTGCTCTACAGGGTTTAGCAATATGTTTCCCAAATATTATGATTAAAGGAGAAGACAAAGACATTCTTTACCTCCAATGTGAGCAATCGTAAAGAGATTTAACCCCCCCACACCCCCAACACTCATACTCTACACTCACACGCCTGTTTTGATGCTCTACTTCAGGGGTGCACAATACGTCAATCGCGATCTACTGGTCAATCGCAAAGGTAGTGTATGTAGATCGCATGGTATAAAAAAAAGCCTATCATACGTCCTCACTATGAAATTGGTCACTTGATTGACATATAGGGCAGCCAATCAGACATCTGACCTCTTGACACATGGGTCGCAGCATATGCGCATACAACGTGCTGCAAAAGCTTGCGAGTTGCCGAGTTAGCCTCCAATTTTACTCTTTTGAAATTAAGACAGGGTTTAAAAATGAGTAAAGGAGCTGGACCAAGAGAAAAAAGCCTAAAACAGTTTCCACACGGAGTGGGAGGAGGACTTTTTTGCCATTATGGAAGTGCGTTTGCCTCGTCTACCAGTCCAGCATCGCTATTCCTAAGAAAGGGAACCTGGAGCACCATTTTCGGACTGTTCATAAAAACTGACACCGACTTTCCTCCGAAAAGCGAGCTGAGAAGGAGAAAGGTGAAAGAATTGAAATCCCAGTTGTCCGGACAGCAGTCATTTTTCTCACAGCTCACTACAAAAGCGAAGGCAGTCACCGAATCATCATTCCGGGTGAGTCACCTCATCGCCAAGATGGTAAAAGACTCGTTTGTTGAAGCAGCTGACTCGTTGTTCTGAGACTTTAAAAACAAATCAAAAATACTGTCTTTGATCAAAGCTCTCCAGCTATCTAGAACCACAATTACGTGGCGCAGTCATGGACGAAGATTTGACCCAGCAACTTTGGAAGGACATGGCAGATTGCGAGTGTCTCTCACTGCAGTTGGACGAGTCCACAGACGTGAGTGACACAGCCCAGTTGTTTACTGGTGTTTACCGATAGGACCGATAATTAGACTTTTTTGGTTGCACACTTGCGTCTGCAGGTCTACACCATGTATTCTATGTTCCATGTTGCACCATGTTGTTCCTGGAGGAACGTCAATACACTCCAGTGTGTACTCGTACGCATATGGAATGACAATAAAGCCTCTTCCAAGCAATTTTGGAGAATTCCTATATTCACAATATAAAAATACTTTTAATATGTTGCCCCATGTGTGTGTATGTTTGGTGTTTCTACAGATGTAGAATATTTGTGTCCTGAAAATACACAAAAACCAACACACTTCCATTCATTTCCTGGAGGCCTACAAACACTATAACCAGAGCTGCTACTACATCCCCAACCTTAACTTCATCCTAACATTGTGTTCATCTGAAAACTTGATGATTTACAGGTGGGAGCCAGCTTGTGGTCTCTACAAGAGAGAAAGGTCCCCATAACACCACTTGTGAATTCATTTATTGGCTACTTTTTTGGAAACACCAACCTTGTGCTTCCACTAACTGGTCACTTTATTGCAAACACTGGCCTAGCGCTTTCACTAACTGGACAATTTATTGGAAACATCTATCTTGTGATTCCACCCACTGGCCACTTTATTGGAAACATCTATGTTGTTCTTTCACCCCCTGGCCACTTTATTGGAAACACCTACCTTGTGCTTCCACCCCTGGCCACTTTATTGGAAACACCTACCTTGTGCTTCCACTCACAGGCCAGTTTATTGGAAAAACTTAATGATTTACAGGTGGGAACAAGTTTGTGGTCTCTACAAGAGAGATAGGTCCCCATAACGTGAGTGTATAAATAGACACACACACACAGACACACACACACACACAGACACACACACACAGACATACACACACAGACATACACACACATATGTGGCATCAAAGTCAACAGAAATTACCAAACATTCACAAAAGTGACATCAGACGTGCTTCCTCCTGCTCGCTCTTCTCCAGAGAGGAAATGTTTAAGGACAGAAAACACACAGGGGCCCCGCAGGGGGCGTCCAAGCGCGCCGTCACTCAAACATGCACCACAAGGAACCGGGGAGGAGCTCCTGTGGCCCTGCATGATGTAAGTCTACAGTGGGGCCTGAAAGAACGAGGGGAACTCGCGAGTGTAAATGATTTATTTAAGACACACACACAGACACACACACACACACACACACACACTGATCAAAGCAGATGTGAGGGGTCTCCTGGGAAGCCCTCAATGGATTATAGAGGGAACAGTATTAAGAGAGGGATGAAAAAGAAGGGAGAAGGCTGAAACAGAAGGCAGTGTTGTGCTGATAGAAGGAGGGAAAGCTTTACAGATTACAGACACACCGGCTCCTCTCCCAGCTCCTCACCTCCTCTCCCACCTTCTCACCTCCTCTTTCTATCCTCTCCCCACTGAACCTCAAAGTCATCATCTTAAATTTTCCTGTTATTACATCATCCTCATTAACAGAAGAATAAAGGATTTGTAATCTCTTATAGGTCAGCTGCATAGATACAGCCTGCGTGCAGTCACTGGCCACTTTATTAGAAACACCTAACTTGCGATTTCGCTTATTGGCCATTTTATTGGAAACACCAACCTTGTGCTTTCACTCACTGGCCACTTTATTAGAAACGCCTACCTTGTACTTCTACTAACTGGCCACTTTATTGGTAAAAAAACAGTGTGCTGGCCATTTTATTGGAAACACTAACCTTGTGCCTCCACTCATTGTCCACTTTATTAGAAACACCAAACTTGTGTGTTTACGTATTGGCCATTTTATTGGAAATAACAGCTTTTACTTATTGGCCATTTTACTGGAAACACCACCCTTGTGCTTCCACTCACTGACCACTTTATCGGAAACAATGAACTTACGCTTTCACTAACTGGTCACTTTATTGGAAACACCTATCTTGTGCATTTTATTTAAATACCAAATCTAAATGCATAACAACATCAAGCCAAACCACAAAGCAAACAAATAATTAATGGTTAATAATGATTGTAGTCACAGTGAAATAACAACAATATAAAGAAACAGAGTAAGTAAATAAAAAAATAAACTTTTATAATATAAAGAAAATGACAATGACAGTATATATATTAATATATTTATAGTTTTATAGTTTTGGTAGCACGTTTCTCTCCCAAAACACAGTTCTACCTGCTTGCCCTCGTCATGTGAGACACTGTGGGCCAATCAAAGCCCATTGTGGTCCATTGTGGGAGGGGCTAAAGCTTTCAGAAGGGCTCTGCCTAAGATGGCTTCTAAAGAAAGAGAAAATTAATGTTTTACAAAATACATTTCAATTTTTTGTTCTTGCTTCTTAAAAAGTGGCTTGAAAGAGAAGAAAGCTGGTTGTACTACCTAGGAACTGAAACAGGTAAGATAGGTGGACCTGTAGATCCCACCACATAGGAATCCTCTGTGTAGCTGATTAGTACTTTCAATCACTGTCCATTTTATTAGAAACACCTACTTTGCGTTTCCACTCTGTGGCCATTGTATTAAAAACATCTACTTTGTACTTCCACTAACTGGCCACTTTATTAGAAACACCCACCTTATACTTTCATTTACTGGCTGCTTAATTAAAAACACAAACCTTGTACCTCCACTCCCTGGCCATTTTATCGGAAACACCTACCTTCTACTTCCATTTACTGGCCACTTTATTAGAAACACCTACCTTGTGCTTCCACTCACTGGCCACTTTATTAGAAACACCTACCTTGTGCTTCCACTCACTGGCCACTTTATTAGAAACACCTTGTGCCTCCAGTTGTTGAGCTCTATCTACAGTATGTTACAGGCTTATGTTAAATAGGTGCAGACTGAGTGCGTCTGTTATGAGCCCTCCTCTGTTCCAAGTTCTGACCACAGGGCGGCTGCTGACCATGTATTATTTGGGTGGTGGACCGTTCTCTGTGACACTGAGATGGTAGTGTCTAGAACAGTGATGTGTTCCTCAGTGGTGTATACACTGTAGTGTCACTGCTGGATCCAGCCAATAGCTACTCTGTGGTCACACACTGGGTCTAGTCAGTGGTCAACACAAACCATGCATCAACAGATGGACTACCAGCTCTAACTGTACACCCAAGTAGGGCATTTCTAATAAGGCGGTTGGTTAGTATGTATGGCTAAACTTCAGTGGTCCTGCATTAGTTTGGCTTCCATTCAAAGGTAATGAAGGTGGTCCCTGACTTGTGCACAGCCCTGTGTATGCATGCTGTCAGGTAACTCTTACCTTTTCATTTGTGTTTTTAAAGAACTGCCTGTGTTCTTCACCCTGTTTTAACAGCTTGGTTACTTTGTGGTCCTGGAAACAGTCGTTCAGCGGTTAGATTATAAATGGGACAATATATTGTCAACCCAAACATCAGACCTGTCGAGCTCAGATAAGACGTTCTCCTGCTTGAGAACCTCAGACTGTGATAAAACACGAGCTCGTCTTTTTGTGTGGAGAGCAGAAAATAAACCAAGCTAAGTACATTCCTTAAGCAAAGTTGTTTGTTAGGCCTTGGGAAAGGCCCTCGCTGGGTCCTGACCCTCGCCTCCATTAAGGCGCCTCCTCGCCGACAGCTACGACGGAAGGTGTTTCCGAGTGCGAGACGTCTCCCTTTGCTGCGATGAAGCAGTTCTGTGTTTAATGCAGTTTGGCAAACAGCACGTGGAAGTGTGAGCGCACGCTCGGAGCCCGGAGCCCCGAGGCTTTCATGTTTGTTTCTAATAAGGAAACGGCTTCGGAGCTACACCAGAGAGATGATTTATTTTAGTGTAATAGCAGGCAAGAGATTGTGTTTATTGATGGAATGTGTGAGTAAATTAGTCGACAGGGCTGAGAACAGCAGACTGTGTGCATGAGAGATTCGTTTAAAGGCTGCGCCGGCTTTGTTATCTTTATTGAACAGACTCCCAAACAAATTGTCTCTGTATGTTTGTGAGCACGTGTTTCTCGCGATGGCAAAACGTTAAGTGGATTCTCCTTGAAGACCACCCAACATCTGCTGCACCCGTATTGAAGGGTGGGGTGGGACCCCCCAAAACCGCTTACATACAACAACAGTCAAACATAAGACTCATTTAAAGTTAAGTTTTTTTTTTTTTTTTAGGTTTTTAGAATTATTTTCTCATCTGACCTCCACATTTAACCCGTCCCTGCAGTGAAAGACCCACATGTACACACACTAGTGAACATACACACTAGGGGGCAGTGAGCAGCCCTATCTACAGCACCCGGGAAGCAGTTGGGGGTTAGGTGCCTTGCTCAAGGGCATTTCAGTCGTGTCCTGCTGGACCCGGAGATTGAATCGGCAACCTTCTGATCACAAGACCGGATCCCTAACCTTCAGGCCACAAGTAATATTTTTAATATTAGGGGCTCAAATGTAACCAGACAGTTAGCGGCTTAACAGTTCCAGAGCCAGGTGTGTGTTATTACCTCAATATGGACTTCATGACTGGTACATGCATTTGGAGTACAGCATGTTGCTGATAGGAAGTCCACAGAGCTTCACTGCAAGGCTGAAAAAAGCAAAAACCTTCAACCCATAGTCTGTGAAGCATGGCGGAGGTAGTATCATTGCATGGGCATGTATGGCTCACCAGAGAACATGCCCAGTACCTACTGTTGTCTATGTGTTCCAGACCGCAGGCAGTCATTGCCTGCAAAGGAACCAAGTTTTGACCCTGTAGTTTAGGATTACGTTAGTCTGTCCAGTTACTTTTAAGAGTAAATGGGGACACTGTGCATGACAAATGTTGTAATTTGTAGACCCTTCACCTCAAATTGAAGCTATATATATATATATATATATATATATATATATATATATATATATATATATATATATACTCACTAGGGTTTGAGACAGACCCAGTGTGTTTGAGAGGATGTGTCTCTGTTCAAGAAGCTCTTACTGAGACAGGAACGTTGACCCACAAGAACATTGGCAGATCAATGAAGGACCGAACTCTGGAGGTTGCAGATTTCCGTGGAAGGCTGAAAGCGAGTGTGTTCTGAAAGCGGTAATGGAGGTAAAGTGTGGACGCTCTAAACACTGAAAAATATGATGCCGCGTTTACTTATTGATGCTTCTATATCTTTTCTGAACTGCAGGCCAGAGCAGATGGAGATAAGGTGGAGAATACATTGGAGTATTCCTTTCAGACACGTGTGTGGATGTTTTCCATTTAGGCCGGTTAATGAACTCATCTGTTTAAGTTAAGTTCATTGTTTCACAACCTTGCAAAGGTCGCGCAGACACGAGACGCATTTAAGTAAAGCTACTGCCTCCCACTCTCGCCTTTTATGTGTGTGTGTGTGTGTATTTGTGTGTTTGTGTATATGTGTGTGTTGAGAGAGAGAGAGAGAAAGAGAGGAAGAGGGCGACACGCGTCCCCCCTGGTTCGCATGCTAAACGCCGCCGGAATCGATATGCTGATTAACTTTGTAGCCTTTGATGGCAATCTCATTCAGAGATAATTCAATAGAGGCCTTATCAGAGGAAGGCATCCTTCTTCTTCTGCAACTTTGTGTAAGGTCTCCGAGCAGATAACTGGCAAAAAAAAAAAAAAAATGAGCCAGGCAAAGTGAGGACATTAATTACACATAAATAGAGGACAAACCGATCTCTCGCATTCACAGTCTTCCTCCTCGTAGCACTAGCTCATTCTCTCTGTTCTTTAGTTAAAGGAAAAACACGTCAGATGTTTAACTTATCGTAAAGTGAAGTGGATCTTTTGCACCTTGTCTGAAGCGATAATCTCATTTCTGTGGGGTTTGAGTATGAAGCCTGTACACTTCTCAGTGTTACATACTCTATTCGCTAGTCTATGTAATGTATTTATAAAAAGAAATACACTGCAGTCTCTATACTGTAGACTGGGGTGGCTTATCCACCTTATACTAATATAACCAATAAGAGTCCTTGGATAAGACTCCCAACTCTACCCTCACCTACCTGTGTACAGATAAACTGTAACACTACCTTCACCTACCTGTGTACAGGTAAACTGTAACACTACCTTCACCTACCTGTGTACAGGTAAACTGTAACACTACCTTCACCTACCCGTGTACAGGTAAACTATAACACTACCTTCACCTACCTGTGTACAGGTAAACTGTAACACTACCTTCACCTACCCGTGTACAGGTAAACTATAACACTACCTTCACCTACCTGTGTACAGGTAAACTGTAACTCTACATTCACCTACCCGTGTACAGGTAAACTGTAACACTACCTTCACCTACCTGTGTACAGGTAAACTGTAACACTACCTTCACCTACCTGTGTACAGGTAAACTGTAACACTACCTTCACCTACCTGTGTACAGGTAAACTGTAACACTACCTTCATCTACCTGTGTACAGGTAAACTGTAACTCTACCTTCACCTACCTGTGTACAGATAAACTGTAACTCTACCTTCACCTACCTGTGTACAGGTAAACTGTAACTCTACCTTCACCTACCTGTGTACAGGTAAACTGTAACACTACCTTCACCTACCTGTGTACAGATAAACTATAACACTACCTTCACCTACCTGTGTACAGGTAAACTGTAACTCTACCTTCACCTACCTGTGTACAGGTAAACTGTAACACTACCTTCACCTACCTGTGTACAGATAAACTATAACACTACCTTCACCTACCTGTGTACAGGTAAACTGTAACACTACCTTGATGTTGGTTACAGTGGTGGTGAAGGGAACCAGAGGTCTCCACGTCTACAACACAAATATACACATTTTATTTACTATCAGTAGCACCAGTGAACTACCCTGGACTCCTACTTCCCCAGACTTGAACCCAATTGAGCATCAGTGGGACCTCCTGGATGGTGGTGTTGGCTCTATGGATCTTCCTCCACGCTCCCTCCAGCAGCTGTGGGATGTATTGCAGTCAGCATGATACCTCCAGATACCTGTGACCACCTACCAGGATCTTGTTGAGTCTCCCAGTCCGTCCAGCTGCACACGAAAGGATCACTCTGGATATTAGCTGGTGGTCATAATAATGTGACATATTTATCCCATTCTTTGTGTGTGCTAGCCGAGCTACCATCAGCATGCCGTAGGATCGCTGGCCAGCGTGTCCCGGGGTTTAATTGGTGTATAGGAAGTTACAGTACTTGCTGCGCCTGGAATAAGTCGGTGGACTGTGGAGCGGTTACCTTGCCTTGACTTTGAAACACTTGGACTCGGCTGCCTCTTTTTCTCTGCTTATCACATTATTACTTCAGAATTGAACCCTGTACCCTCTCCACCCCGGCAACACAGAAAAGAAGAACAGATTATTGGCTTTTAATAAGAATTTATGGGAGGAAAAAAACCTTTCCATCTCTATGAGAGAAAAAAAAATGAAAGAGAGAGAGAGAGAGAGAGAGAGAGAGAGAGAGAGAGAGAGAGATGCTATCTCGGCATTCAGCACCATTTCCTTCCTAATGACTTTGTAATGCATTTCATCCAATTTGAGAAGAGAAGGATGGAAAAAAAAGGAAAAAAGCTATTGAGGTGGTGTGTGTCTGTGTGGGGGTAGGGGGTTGGGGGAGGGTGGGACAGCAGTGGTGGAGGGTTGTGGGGGGGGGGTGTATTCGTTTTTTTAGATCAGCCATCCTAACAATGTTTAATTGTGTCAGTAAAGTGGGACAGCTCCGCAATGTGACCTTCCAAAGACTCGAATCATTCCTACTTCTGGAGCGCGCTCTTTCACAGCTCCGCGGCTCCACATGTTCTCATTAGACCCCGGCGACACAGAGTGCGGGACGGGAGCACCCAACAGATCAGCACGTGCCAAGAGTGAGACACGCCGGGAGAGTGCACACTCGTCACGATGCATCAGAGCGAAGTAGATGCAGATCGGGTACGACACGCTCACGCTGTGAGAAGTGACGTGTGGAAATGTCCTGTTCAGGTTTGTTTCCTGGGTAGATGATGAACTTCTTCTCACCTGGACTGTAAGAAAAGCTAACTTTGTACTTACACATGTCTTCTGAGTGTTTATATGGATGCTGATGATCTGAAAATAAGAGGTTTTCTTTGGGGACTCAAAACATCCTACATTTGTCTCTCCATCATATGTTTATTAATTGAACAACCAAAATTGAAACTGTTTAATGTTAATGTTAATACATGTTTTAAATCTATTTATTAATATACATATTTATTTATTTTATTTATGAGTTTTATTTTAATTTTTCGGATTTGTTTTTATTCCTACTCCATTTACTCACAGTTGTTTTTATTAATATTATTATTATTATTATTATTATTATTATTATTATTAGTAGTAGTAGTAGTAGTTCTGTCTTCTCTTTTTATTTAATGTACTTTGAATGTAACATTTAATTTCAATACATACATTTTGCTATAATAATAATAATAATAATAATAATAATAATAATAATAATAATAATAATAATAATAATCAGAACCCCATATAATAAATGGTCCGAGGCTACTTATGTGAGGAGAACAGTGGATGATAAAAGTGTTGGTATAATAATAATAAATAATAATAGTAGTAGTAGTAGTAGTAGTAGTAGTAATACTACTAGTAGTAATACTATTATTATTATTATTATTATTATTATTATTATTATTATTATTATTATTATTATTATTATTATTATTATTATTATCATCACCGCATCCCCTTATAAAAATGGTATCCCCTCTTCACCCATGTCCATGGCTACTTATGTGAGGAGAACAGTGGATGATAATAGTATGTGTATTAATAATAATAATAATAATAATAATAATAATAATAATAATAATAATAATAATAATAATAATAATAATGATGATAATAATAGTAATAATAGTAGTAGTAGTAGAAATAATAATTTATTGTCGTTATTATTATCACCACAACCCCTTATAATAAATGGTACCCCCTCATTACCCATGTCCAAAGCTACACAGGTGAAGAGAACAGTAAATTGTAAAAGGAGGAAAAATAATAATAATAATAATAATAATAATAATAATAATAATAATAATAATGGGAACAATACACAGCAGACAGAACCACAAACATACAATAAAACATTAAACACACGTTTTCTAAAGTGATCAGTATTTTATATGTACATGTGTGTCAAAAGCTTTTTAATACAATGTCTCTCCATCATTCAGTGTATTATTCATAATCATCTACTGTAATAACTTTCTGTGTGGGAGCTGTTAAAGGTGGACGTCTGGTTCCATTCACCACCACTGTGAACAGTCCTGACTCTCTAGAGCACAGCTTTTCACAACAAACCTCTCCAAATCACACTGTTTACATCCCAACCGTTTAATTATTCAGATTTTTATGAACATCAGGACCAATGAACAGGGCTGTGCCATAATTTCTGTTATTAAACCCAGACTAATAATAATCTAGTTCAGTCTGGATTCAGTTTAATACTTATCAGAGCCTGTACTCACCAGATCCTCGGCAAGAGATCAGAATTGAAGCTGAGCACAGTTTAATTGTTTATAAGCTCAAAAACATACACTTTAATTAACTTAGACGTTGTTCCCGTGTAGCCCAGTAACTCTTCCTGCACTGGCTCTCTGGAAGTTATTGGGAATGTTTCAGA
The DNA here is from genome assembly GCA_021613375.1 of Megaleporinus macrocephalus. NCBI lineage: Eukaryota > Metazoa > Chordata > Actinopteri > Characiformes > Anostomidae > Megaleporinus > Megaleporinus macrocephalus. Next base: position 42,280,554 of record CM038713.1, read on the forward strand.
TCCTCTGGGCTGGCAGACGAGGCTCACGTAGGAATTCACAGAGAATGTGATATGGAACGTATTACAGTCCATAGAATCAGATTTTTTGGTGCGCGTGTGCAGTTTTCTTTGTGATGTCTTCTCTTTTTTGATGCGGCACAAAAGAGGCTGACAGCTTGAGAAAATCTCTCGTACTTAAAACTGAGCGAGAGTGAAAGTAGGTCACCCTCTTGAGATGGCTGGGTTTGGGACCAGACAAGAAGGGCCATGTTGGGTATTCTGTGTGAAAGCTCTTCCAGGCCACAGTGTTTGATTGGCGATCTTTCGCTTTTTTCCGCATCTGAAGCTCTTCTGAAAGCCCTCGCCGTGACGCAGGAGGGCCGAGGAAGGGGTTTAATGGCTTCCTGTTTATAGAACCGCTCCGGCGTTACTCGGTCAGGTTCGAGAGGGAATTAAACGTGACAGACATGAGAAGTGATAAGTGTGTGTTCCTCTTATTGTTGTCGGATCTTATAGATACTTTAACTCCGGATCCCTCTGTGCATTTTTCTGGGTTGATGTTTTCATTAAAAGGCCCATATTTTATATGAATATTAATTTTTTTTGCTGCTGATGTCCACAAAGGCCATTTTTGTTGATGCTCAAAAGAATTCACTTATAAATTAATGTTTTTCAACATCTCGTCGCTGTCCAAAGAAAAATATGTATCCGTTTTTATTTTTCTACATGCCTTCAATGCAGCAGCTGCCGTTTACATGGAGTGGACATTTCATGAAGAATGGACCAATAGAAATACTCCAAAATAGCTTGGAAATTCTGGTTCCATTGACTTACATTGAAGGTAAAGACAGTTTTGTTCTCTCCTGTAAAAGTGGCATGCTTGTTTTTCTTTGAACAGTGGCGATATACTGTTTCTCAGAACTGAGCAGACATCAGTTATATTTTGATATTTGTAAATAATCTCTGTTCTGACTTCGGGAGGCTGCAGTGATGCATTTGTGGTTGGTATAGTGTTGCTGTACACTGGGGTCCAATTACCCACCTGGATAAGCCCCTTACTCTACCAACAAGAGTCCTTGAGTAAGACTACTAACACTGTCTTCACCTACCTGTGTACAGGTAAACTGTAACACTACCTTCACCTACCTGTGTACATTAGCTTCACTTACCTGTGTACAGGTAAACTGTAACACTACCTTCACCTACCTGTGTACAGGTAAACTGTAACACTACCTTCACCTACCTTCTACCTAAACCTACCTGTAGATTAGAAGACTGGGTTAAACAGCTTTGCGGGGCTATATGTAAAATGGGTGGGACCAAACTTAATTGGGTTGAATGGGTGGGCTACACAGCTGTAGGTTGGATGGGTGGGGCTTAACTGCTAATAGTCAAATGAGTTGAACTAAGCTGCTATAGGCTGAATGGATGGCTTTATAGGAATGTGTTAATGGCTGTGACATCACAACCATGAGGAATAGATTCTAGATATGAACTCGAAAGCAAAGAACATGCTTTGTAATGTAAATACTCTGATTTATTTATTTATTTAATTATTTATGTAATTATTTAGGTCCATAATAGTGACCCATTAATTTTACTCAACAATAATTAACTGTCTGGTTCCTAGTTTGATCACTAACCACCAGTTTTCCCATACTGGTCTCACAGCAAACCCACATTTCACTAAAAGATGATCAGGGATGACTATTACTTGCAGCTGAGTGACAGAATGTCGCGGCTGATTGACAGGAGGAGTTACGGGACGGTGCTCGACACGTGTGTGATCTTTGAACCTCGGAACCAGGACGGCAGAGAAGGTGAAACGAGTCCGAGTGGTGAGCAGATGACGAGAATCTCCGTCCTCCTAACTCTCAGTGACAAGCAGCATATTGAGGGAGTGCGTGTGTTTGTGTGTGTGTGTGTGTGTGTGTGTGTGTGTGTGTGTGTGTGTGTGTGTGTGTATGTGTGTGTGTGTGAGAGACATGCTAAAGCGTGATGTGTGTTCAGGACGTCGCCGTGACCATCTGGATGAACAGTACGGACATAACTCAAACGATACAAGGACACAGATGTCGTTACAGCTCAAACAATGTCCACCAATCTTACAGATTAAAACGCTTCGGATCTCAGGAGAGCAGATCGCTGCGAGTGTGGAGTTTGAACAGCGGGAGCAGATGTTAACCCTTACGGTCTAGATTTATTGAGGTCGTTTTGCAGTTGAAGTATAATTACATAATGAGTTAATTAGATATTTTATTAATTACATTTACTTTCAATTAGAAAATGTTTTGGGTAATAATGTAAGGAACCTGGCAACCACATAGAGTCTTCTGAACTGCAAATAAAACACTGACAAAATGTAAAACAGTAATTATTATGGAACCCCAATAACTTTTGATTTAGTATCTTGACTTATTTTTTTTCAGAATATTTATATATAATTTTTAATGTATTTTATATGTTTGATGTATTCTTTCCATCCATCCATCATCTGATGTTCAATCCCACTAGTCACTGGAGCACATCCCACTCACACAAACACTCACACCTACAGGCAGTTTAGAGTGAGGATCCTAACATGCATGTGTTTGGACTGTGGGAGGCAACCGGAGTACCCGGAGGAACCCACTCAAACACAGAGAGAACATACACACTCCACACAGAACCACCCAGACCGGGAATCCCACCCAGATCATCTTAATGTGAGGAGACAGTGCTGACCACTACACCACCATACTGACCACTACACCACCATACTAACCACTACACCACCATACTAACCACTACACCACCGTACTAACCACTACACCACCATACTGACCACTACACCACCATACTAACCACTACACCACCATACTAACCACTACACCACCATACTAACCACTACACCACCATACTAACCACTACACCACCTTACTAACCACTACACCACCATACTAACCACTACACCACCGAACTAACCACTACACCACCGTACTAACCACTACACCACCGTACTAACCACTACACCACCGTACTAACCACTACACCACCATACTAACCACTACACCACCATACTAACCACTACACCACCGTACTAACCACTACACCACCATACTAACCACTACATCACCATACTGACCACTACACCACTATACTAACCCCTACACCACCGTACTAACCCCTACACCACCATACTAACCACTACACCACCGTACTAACCACTACACCACTATACTAACCACTACACCACCGTACTAACCACTACACCACTATACTAACCTCTACACCACCGTACTAACCACTACACCACAATACTAACCACTACACCACCGTACTAACCACTACACCACCATACTGACCACTACACCACCATACTAACCACTACACCACCATACTAACCACTACACCACCGTACTAAACACTACACCACCGTACTGACCACTACACCACCATACTAACCACTACACCACCATACTAACCACTACACCACCGTACTAAACACTACACCACCGTACTGACCACTACACCACCATACTAACCACTACACCACCGTACTAACCACTACACCACCATACTAACCACTACACCACCGTACTAACCACTACACCACCATACTAACCACTACACCACCATACTAACCACTACACCACCATACTAACCACTACACCACCATACTAACCACTACACCACCACACTAACCACTACACCACCGTGCTAACTACTACACCACCATACTAACCACTATACCACCATACTGACCACTACACCACCGTACTGACCACTACACCACCATACTAACCACTACACCACCGTACTAACCACTACACCACCGTGCTAACTACTACACCACCATACTAACCACTACACCACCATACTAACCACTACACCACTGTACTGACCACTACACCACCATACTAACCACTACACCACCGTACTAACCACTACACCACCATACTAACCACTACACCACCGTACTAACCACTACACCACCGTACTAACCACTACACCACCGTACTAACCACTACACCACCATACTAACCACTACACCACCATACTGACCACTACACCACCGTGTGAACCACTACACCACTGTGCTGTTGTTGCTTGTAAAAATTCCTGTTCCATTAACAGTAACATTGACTTACATTAAAAGTAAAGCCTGTTTTTGACCTCCCTTGTAAAATTCCCAATGTGACAGCAATGATAAGTTAAAATATACAACATTCTCAACATTTTGATTTAGTATATTAAAATTACTTTTAAAAAACAATTTTTCTAATTTAATACTTCCTTATGAAATTATGTAATTGAATTTCTTATGAATCTAAAAAAAATAAATCACTTTTTATTGTTTATGCATAATATTATATAAACAATGATATAACATATTTAAATAACGATTTAGTTTCTTGAGATTTTCCGTTATTTGGGAAGAATTTCAACATATGCTGAAAATAATTGCTGAGATATTAATATTTGAAGTAAATTTTAGGCATTATGCTGATATAGCAAGTCAGTATTAGGATACATGTAAAAAATACATTATGTTGGAATGTCTTATCAGGCTGAAATAATTACTAATGTTCTATATGTTGGAAATTCATTTAAATAACTAAATAATAAATCATTATTTCAAAATACTGTGTTGCTAAAATACTAAACAGAAAGAAGTTATTTTTCCTAAATATTAAATCTTGTTGTTCTGTTAATGTACTGTTAAAAAAATAAATATACATACTTATATTTTAAATATAAATTTCTACTTATTAAATAAAACATGGAATGGACTGAAAGTTTTAGAATTTGGAGCTTTGGCTGAGAATTAACATCAAATAAGTAGCTGTTGTTATTAGCGGGGGGCTAGGGTGGGGGGCAACTCTTCTAAGGATTAAGTGAAAGTCCCCAGACTGTTTCTTTCTCCTTCACACACAGGACTGGTTTGATATGAAGCAGATGAAGGCAGGGTCTGTCAGCGCGGCCCTGTGCAGCAGTTAGGAGTTAATTAGCACCGAGCTGAAGCTTTTCTGAGCCCCGGAGTTTCTCACCCAGCGTGCCGGAGCTGCAGCGGCCGCTCTGTGAGGTGGCGTCTCCGCAGGACCCTGGACAGGGCCGACAACAGACGTTGATCTCAGCAGCCCACGTGTCTTCTCTATCGCTCTCTGTTTTCTCTCTTCGTCTTCTCTCTTCTCGCTGAACCTGCGAGAACCTCACCTGTTTTTCTCTATACTGCCAACCTGGTGTTCTCTCTCTCTCTCTCTCTCTGTCTCTCTCTCTCTCTGTCTCTCTCTCTCTCTCTCTCTCTCTCTCTCTCTGGCTCAGCTCTGTCTTTCAAACAAGTGGCTATCTGCTTAAACTAATATTCACTTTCCAATCTTAAGACCTTCTATCTAGTAACTACTATGAACATGCAGTAATCACTCTGATTTACTCAGTAACTACTATGAACATGCAGTAATCACTCTGATTTACTCAGTAACTACAATAAACATGCAGTAATTACTCTGATTTACTCAGTAACTACTATAAACATGCAGTAATTACTCTGCTTTACTCAGTAACTACAATAAACATGCAGTAATCACTCTGATTTACTCAGTAACTACTATAAATATTCAGTAATCACTCTGATTTACTCAGCAAATACTATAAATATTCAGTAATCACTGTGATTTACTCAGTAACTACTATGAACATGCAGTACTCACTCTGCTTTACTCAGTAACTACTATAAACATGCAGTAATTACTCTGATTTACTCAGTAACTACAATAAACATGCAGTAATCACTCTGATTTACTCAGTAACTACTATAAATATTCAGTAATCACTCTGATTTACTCAGCAAATACTATAAATATTCAGTAATCACTGTGATTTACTCAGTAACTACTATGAACATGCAGTACTCACTCTGCTTTACTCAGTAACTACTATAAACATTCAGTAATCACTCTGATTTACTCAGTAACTACTACAAACATTCAGTAATGACTCGGATTTACGCAGTAACTACTACAAACATTCAGTAATCACTCTGCTTTACTCAGTAACTACTATAACATTCTGTAATCACTCTGATTTACTCAGTAACTACTATAAATATTCAGTAATCACTCTGATTAACTCAGTAACTACTATAAACATTCAGTAATCACTCTGATTTACTCAGTAACTACTACAAACATTCAGTAATCACTCTGATTTACTCAGTAAGTACTACAAACATTCAGTAATCACTCTGATTTACTCAGTAACTACTATAACTTTCTGTAATCACTCTGATTCATTTAGTAAGTACTATAAACATTCAGTAATCACTCTGATTTACTCATTAACTACTATAAACATTCAGTAATCACTCTGCTTTACTCAGTAACTACTATAAACATTCAGTAATCACTTTGCTTTACTCAGTAACTACAATAAACATTCAGTAATCACTGTGATTTACTCAGTAACTACTATACACATGCAGTAATCACTCTGATTCACTTAGTAAGTACTGCAAACATGCAGTAATTACTCTGATTTGCTCAGTAACTACTATAAACATGCAGTAATCACTCTGATTTGCTCAGTAACTTCTATAAACATGCAGTAATCACTCTGATTTGCTCAGTAACTACTATACACCTTCAATAATCACTCTGATTTACTTAGTAAGTACTACAAACATTCAGTAATCACTCTGATTTACTCAGTAACTACTACAAACATTCAGTAATCACTCTGATTTACTTAGTAAGTACTACAAACATTCAGTAATCACTCTGATTTGCTCAGTAACTACTATACACCTTCAATAATCACTCTGATTTACTTAGTAAGTACTACAAACATTCAGTAATCACTGATTTACTCAGTAACTACTACAAACATTCAGTAATCACTCTGATTTACTTAGTAAGTACTACAAACATTCAGTAATCACTGATTTACTCAGTAACTACTACAAACATTCAGTAATCACTCTGCTTTACTCAGTAACTACTACAAACATTCAGTAATCACTCTGCTTTACTCAGTAACTACAATAAACATTCAGTAATCACTCTGATTTACTTAGTAAGTAACTACTATAAACATTCAGTAAACACTTTTATTTACTAATACTTTAAATACTACAAAAAAGCTAAATACTATACAAAAACATGCAACAGCAACAACTACTAGTGATGTCGCGACTGTTACACTTGCATTACAGCAGCACAACTTATGTAATTAGACACATGTATCAATTTCTTTATTACCTCATGTAATTACATATGCATGTCTTCATCATTTGTATAGTGTATTCTTTATGTAATAACACATTGGTAATAACATAAATGTAACTGCATATGCAATTATATGTAATTATAAGAATAATATAATTATTCGAGCAATATTAGGAGTGAGTAATAGCTTACTTTAGGACAGTATTTACCCTGGAAATGTCTTGCCTCTTTATAATTCTGACTAAACTGATAGTAAAAGATGTTATTACACACATGTGGACATACTGTTATAACAATTAATACTCTTATGTAATCACATGAGGCAAAAAAATAAATTAATACAAGTGTGTAATTACATAGGCTGTACTTCTGTAATGCATCTGTAACAGTGGCTAGTAGTTACACTGTTGTTACATGTGGTGTTCATGTGTTACTATACATTTATTACATATACTTAATATAAAGTGGGACCAGATCGAACAATCTGAAATTGATTGATACTAAATTAGAGTATTTTATTCTTGTATTAGGTCAAATAGGAAACTCACTGTGTCCAACCTCACAGACGTGAAGGGCAGTGTTAGTGGTCCGAGTGGTCACTCTCTGCGTTGTTAGTTTTTGGTGGGATCAGAACTCTGGAATGCTTCTTCTGCAGAGAAAAATTGAAGCGAAGTTTAGTTTGTGGAGTATCACTTAACCTCCGTACCTGAGCCTTCCCGCTTTCAAGGGTGTGTTGATGTTGGTTATTTTAATTAAAGCCAGTTCTCCGAGTGTATTGGAAATAGAAAGAGACAGAGCGGAGAATGCTAATGAATGCTAAAATGGTCTTATCTCTCTCCTCCCCACGGACGGCCGTAAACAAGATAACGGCGGCCAAACAAATGGCGGCTTTCAGCAGCACAGAGAAGCGCTCTTATTTACCCCAGCGACATCTGATCAAACAGAGCGGGACTGATACGGCCTACCGCCACTCACATCAGCACTCGCACACACACACACACACACACACACACACACACACACACACACATACATATATATATATATATACCCACCCATACATATACAGTACCAGGCAAATCTCAGTATCTATAACAAGCTGAAAACATATACAGAGCCATAACATTAAAACCACCTCCTATATATATATATATATATATATATATATATATATATATATATATATATATATATTCATACAGGAGCTACACTTACAGACTGTAGTTCATCTGATTCTCTGTATACTTTATTACCCTGTTCTTCAATGATCAGGACCCCCACAGGACCACCAAAGAGCAGCTACTATTTGGGTGGAGGTGTATTAGTGTGTGTTGTGCTGGTGTGAGTGGATCAGACACAGCAGTGCTGCTGCTGGAATGTTTAAACACTGTGTCCACTCACCGTCCACTCTATTAGACACTCCTACTACTTGCTGGTCCACCTTGTAGATGTAAAGTCAGAGACAGTAGCTCATCTGCTGCTGCACAGTTTGTGTTCCTCTAGTTCTTCATCAGTGGACACAGGACGCCGCCCACAGGACACTGCTGTCTGGATAGTTTTGGTTGGTGGACGATTCTCAGTCCAGCAGTGACACTGAGGTGTTTAAACACTCCAGCAGCAGCACTGCTGTGTCTGATCCACTCACACCAGCACAACACACACTACTAACACACCACCACCATGTTATCAGTGTCCTGTGGGGGTCCTGATCATTAAAGAACAGAGTAATAAAGTATACAGAGAATCAGATGAACTAGAGTCTGTAGGTGGAGCTCCTGTATGGTCAGTGGAGCTGATACAGTGGACAGTGTGTGTAGATACTAAGAGGAGTTTTGGAAGCTCCTGCTTTTTTGATTGACTTTAATTTGATGTTCTCGTTTCTTATGCAAGTGCGTCCTGTTGTATATCCTCAGAAATAGCTCCTGCTAAATGAATCATGGGTACTTAAAAGATGTTTTGGCTGGAAATGAAATGAAAGGTGGTCTCAGGCTTGTGTTGGATAATGATGGTGATAACTAAATCAGTAGCACACAATTTCATTGTGGAGCTGAATGTTGGAGTTCATCACCTCCCACTGAGAGAAAAGCGTTTCCAGTCTGATTGGTGGTGACGTCATCGCGCAGGAAGGCAGGCAGGTGGAGGCCAGACGTCTACAGGCTTCCTGCAGAGAGCTTTATTCTGTGGTGTGTTTTATATTTTGTTTATTCACAGCAAGTATCAGGCCGCTGTGTCCCAGACTGTCTGAAGTAGAGCTGTAAACATGCAGTGATGCACCAAAACTTAGAGAAAGTTAAGAGATATTTCAAGACAAACATGATGAAGGACCTGGGACAGTTAATCAGAATTAACATGCTCTATATCTATCATGCTGCAAGTGTTCTACTATGTTCTCCATCTACCATCCTGGATGTGTTTCACAAAGTTCTAAATCTACCATAGTATGTGTTACAGCATGATCTACATCTACCATCCTGGATGTGTTCCGCCATGTTCTACATCTACCATCCTGGATGTGTTCCGCCATGTTCTACATCTACCATCCTGGATGTGTTACGCCATATTCTACATCTACTATCTTCTATGTGGTCCATCAATTTATACAACTACCATCATTTGAGGTTCACCATGATCTTCATCTACCATCATGTATGTTTTCCACCATCTTCTACATCTACCATCGTATGTGTTCCACCATGTTCTACATCTACCATCCTGTATGTGTTCCACCATGTTCTACATCTACCATCCTGTATGTGTTCCACCATCTTCTACATCTACCATTGTATATGTGTTCCACCATCTTCTACATCTACCATTGTATATGTGTTCCACCATGTTCTACATCTACCATCCTGGATGTGTTGCAACATGTTCTACATCTACCATCCTGGATGTGTTCCGCCATATTCTACGTCTACTATCTTCTATGTGGTCCATCAATCTATACAACTACCATCATTTGATGTTCACCATGATCTTCATCTACCATCATGTATGTTTTCCACCATCTTCTACATCTACCATCGTATGTGTTCCACCATGTTCTACATCTACCATTGTATATGTGTTCCACCATGTTCTACATCTACCATCCTGTATGTATTCCACCGTGTTCTACATCAGCCATCCTGTATGTATTCCACCGTGTTCTACATCAGCCATCCTGTATGTGTTCCACCATGTTCTTTATCTACCATCCTGGATATGCTCTTTATCTATCATATCTCCTGTGTGTGATTCTACACAATGTTTCTTCTCCTGACCTTTACAGTATTTGCTTTTGTACTGTTTTATCTCCCAGATCGTTTCTCTGTGTAACCTCAGAGCCTGAGTTTAATCTTCACTGTAAACCTGTCCTACTGCTATTAACTGCACAACCTGATACAACCCAGATAAGAGTAGGTTCCTCTCAATGGTTCTTCTTCCTGTTTTCCTCTTCCTCTTATGAAGGACCATTGTGTTTCATCTCAATGGTTTCTCATTCTCTTGTGCATTCTTTTAGTTTTCTTAGTCTTGGTTCCTCTCAGTGGTTCCTTCTCATGATATTAGGATGTTTCTCTTTTTGAGTCTTGGTTCCCCTTGTTGGTTCTTCCTCATGCATTTTCTTCTGAATCTTGTTTCTTCTCAGTGCCTTTTCTTCTTGCTCTTAGGAAGTTGCTCCTTTGAGTCTTGGCTATTTTTGTAGTGTTTCCTTATCATGTTCTAAGGATGTTTCTCCTCTTATGAAGAAACTTTTTCTTAGGAACATGAGAGAAAGAGCCACTGGGAGGAAGCAAGATTTATTTTATGATTATTGGATTATCTTTCTCTTATGATGTATCTTCTTTTGAATCCTGGTTCCTCTCTGTGGTTCCTCATTCGAGTTTTTCCTTTTTCAGTATTGGTTCCTCGTGTTGGTTCTTCCTCTTGTTTGGTGTTTCCCCTTTTGAGTCTTGGTTCTCCTCAGTGGTTCTCCTCAGTGGTTCTTACTCTTGTTCAATTTTGGGTCTTGGTTCTTTTCTTACTAGACGTTCTCCCTTGACTTAATCATTGGGGCTCTGTGTTACAGCTTACAGTGTTTGTCAAACAATTTAATGTGACCCAACCAGAGGTGATTGTGGGCTTAGAGGCTGCTGAGCACCCAAATAATAACAGCTTATAAAAAAACCTACATTAATCCAAAATCAGGGTTGGGGCAACACTGTTACTGTAAATACACCAACAAAAAAAACCTTAGTTCACAAAGTTTACAAATGTATTAAGACATTTTATTAAATTTAAAATATAATAAAGGATAATATAATATGGATCTATTCATGTTTTTTTCTTTTATATATATATATATATATATATATATATATATATATATATATATATATATATATATATATATATATATATATATACATAAGAAAAAACATGATACATATGCAGATGAGACCAGATGAGAATGAGAGAAATTCAGGGCATAATTACAATAAATTAGATCAGACACACCAATTTTAATAATTAGTTATTAATATTATAACCATTATCAACAGATTCTGAGCATATGGTCAATATTCATGTTGGCCTTACTCAAATATATGAATTGAATATCCATAGCTGACTTGCTGACACACACAGAGTTATGTTATAGTATCATCTTCATATCTTATCATTCTGTAACATTAATTATCTAATACACATACAGACAGCACTACTCTAGCACCTCAGCTTTAATAACACACAGACTAACCACCAGCACAGCAGCTAAATTAATTTAGCCTGCTAAATTAAACTAAACCCTCAGATATTCACTCCTAGCTACAATAACAGAATAAAGAGTGATCAGAAATATGGGTTAGGGTTTGAGCTAGACTGATAATTACTGTGATGTGTTGGTTCTGAGTGATAAAATACAAAAACACTGCTTTACAAAACTTACTAGACACACGACACCAGTCAGATAAAGCACTGATACTGTGTGTGCTTGCGATGCTGCATTGAGAGAAAGAGAAGCTGGATCATAGCATTTTGCAAGGCAGAGGCGGGGAGTGCTGTATATTCGTTGTTAAAATAATTGGTTAAAACATATACTCTCTATATACTCTCTATATACTCACTACCTACTCACTATATACCCTCTATGGATTTAACATTTCTGACAAAATACTGAAAAATACAAATTGCTGAGCGTGGATGATTCTCCAGGTCTAATTCTTCCACCAGACTGATCTGCTTGTGGTTTATGGGTGCAGGAATGTGCAGAATGCAGGGAATTCCATAATTCAGTCCTGGTGATGATGAAGGAGGCAGTTAAGTTAAACATGTGAGAAAATATTCCTGTTTAAAAGCTAATCAGATGTTTAAAGTGACACAGAGGGACCCATATTTGCAACTTTACAGGAGAGGCCAAAACTTTCTTCACTTTTAATGTAAGTCAATGGAACCAGAAGTTTTTCCAAGCTATTTTGGAGCATTTCTATTGGCCCATTCATCATAAAACTTCTGTAGAATATAAAGAGTAGCTGTCTTGTTCAAATGATATCGAAAAATAAAAATCGACAAAAATGGAGGTACACGTTTTTCCAGTTTGTCAGAGACAAATTAATGTTAAAAGAAAAAAAAAACATTATTATCTTTAGGGGTACTGGGACCCAATTTAGGGGTGCTTAAGCACTATTAAACTAGGGTTAGCTATGCCCCTAAACCCAACTACTTATGATGGGTTTGATCAGGTTCACCATCATCATTTCTTCATCATTCATAGACTGTCTACTGGTTTCTTCCGACTTACTGTTATCTTAAACAAGTTTCTGGAAAGTTGGAAAGCATCAACACTACAGGGATAACCTACATTCACCGTGCATCACTTAAATTAGTTTATCTTTCTATTAGGATTTTACTTTTTATGTTATTTGTGCATTTTTATGTATTTTATGTTTATTTTATATTCTTTTATTAGATTTTTTTCTATCGTGATTGTTTTAAATTAGTTTATTTTTCATTAATATTTTCATTTTTATTATCTTATTTGTTTATTTTTATGTCTATATTTATTTTATATTCTTTTATAAAATCTTCTTTTTTTATATTTATATTTTATTCATCTATATTAAATGTTTATTTTAAAATTTGTATTATTATTTTTGTTCGTTTTGTTTTTTAATCCCTTAAAGTGTAAATGCTTGGCTGCATTGCCAATGAGGGTCACCCCTCAATGTATTTCCGAGATAAAATAAAGGTTTTTTTGATGAACAGCTGTCTTACATGCTTGACTCTGTGTATAACTCTGGATGATCTAAAGATTCTATTGAGTTCTATTCTATTCTAAAGACTTTCTGTAATAAGTGGTCACTCTTTAAGAACTGACAGCGGCCGAAGCAACCCCGCCACACTCTTGAGTGGAGTAGATTGAGGAGACATTAGGGTAGATGAGGGTCAACTGAGAGACAACACTTGTAGGGATAACCTACATGCACTATGCCTCACTGGGAATATGGACTTCAGGTTCAGGACTGTATCCAGGCTTCAGTCATAGTTCGGACAGGATTTTGTGGAGCTTGCAGTCATGTGTTGATCCCGAAACCAGCTGCTGTGGGTTCAGCGAATCAGAGAATGTGATAGGACATGTTCGTAGCGCGTGTTCGGCTGCCAATTTCATGCCTGATTACGGCCTGGAGCTGCTTTGGAGCAACATCTACCTATAAAAAAGTGAACTGAGCTGCAGGTAATTGATGGCAGCAGACCTATAAAATGCCTGTACATGCCGCAGCAGGGAGGCCTTGTTTTTCTCTCCCCTCTCCCTTCCTTTCTCTTCATCTCCTCCTCCTCCTCCTCCTCTCTCACCCATCCCTCCTGCCTTGATTTATCTCTCCGGTGCCCTTCCCTCCATCTCGTCTCCACGGAGCCGTCGCCACAGTGATTTGTGCTCTGTTCTTCGCCGATGCGTCTTAAATTATCACCGTCTGTTATTAAACAGGAGCACTTAGAGCATTTGCGAGGGTTCACGTCAAGCACACACATACACGGGCGCGCACGAGGGGCCGGGGGAGGTACCTGCAGCGTCAGCGACGGGCTATGGGCTGTGAAAACGGCAGCGTAAGCAAATCTGGTCTGGACTTAAAAACAGCGAGCGCGGTGCCACCTCTTGCCCATCAATCACAACAAGCACACACACGGCGGCGGAGGCAGACCCCCGTGCACGAGCATGATTGCTAGTGAGGTGTGATGTAAGTGCAGCTACCCTCACATGTTCTTTAAGAAGTAGAAGATCTTTAAAGACTTTATTTACGCCCACTTAACATCGCAACGTGCCCCAGTTCTATTAAAGGATCCACCGAGTGGACAGAATACTGGAAATACAAAACGCTGAGCTTGGGCGATTCTCCAGGTCTAATTCTTCCGCCAGACTGATCTGCTTGTGGTTTATGGTGCAGGAATGTGCAGAATGCAGGGAATCTTTCTTGGGAAAAGAGATAAACATGGAAAAGCTCGTTTTAAAGCTTTTACGGAGAGAAAATACTGTATATCACTGGTGGGTTCAATGTAGAACTCTGTAATTCAGGCCTGGTGATGATGAAGGAGGCTGTTAAGTTAAACATGTAAGAAAATATTCCAGTTTAAAACCTAATTAGATGTTTAAGTGACAGAGAGATGCATATTTGCAACTTTACAGGAGAGGCCAAAAACCTTCTTCATTTTTAATGGAAGTCAATGGAACCAGAAGTTTTTCCAGGCTATTTTGGAGCACTTCTATTGGCCCATTCATCATGAAACTTTTGTACAATATAAAAAGTTGCTGTCTTGTTCAAATAATATAGAAAAAAAATCACCAATAATTTTGATCTATGTTTTTTTTTCTTTAAGCAGTGATGATTTATAAACTATAAGGAAAGGCTGGATGGTTGCACAGCGTAAGCAGAAGTATGTAAATCAGTATGTTTGTGGATTAGTGTTTGGGAACCTGTCCTGATTGAGTACATGCAGTTTGGAAGCTGTACGTTGAAAGAAACTATGAGGTCTGGGTGTGACCAAAAATGAATGGGACTCTATGGGGAAAAAAGAGGAATGAAAAAAATGACAAGCTGATGAGTGTGGGTCAAATCAACACTCCAGTCATGGTCGGGGGTGTTCCCAGAGTCAGCATATGTGAAACGGGTCGAGCAGAAGCACTTTTCCATCCTATTCATTCTCTATGGGACAAAAAAAAGGAATCTGAGCTTCCCATAAAAAAGCTGTATACAAGGCCCAATCACACAATCATACTGGGCAAACTGGATCTGGAACGGAGCTGATATCTCTAAAAAAGAGCTGGTTGGTCCTCACTAGCTGCACACAGAAAATCACATTGGCTTGTTTTTATCTATAAATCACTCTCTTTCCATCTGCCAGCTTACATCTCTTCTCTGATTTCAATAAATAACAATAATTATCAGACTCGCTCTAGTGGCTGGGTCACCTGTCCGGTACCGAGAGTTTTTAGTGAACTGGAAAAATCTGCTTTTAGCTACAGTGCACCAGCGAACTGGAACTCTCTACAGGAAACTCTTAGTCACCATCAGAAAGCCTGTGATTGTTTTAAATGAGTATATCTTTCTATTAGGATTTTACTTTTTATCTTATTTGTTTATTTTTATGTTTTTTATGTTTTTCTTAATTCTTTTATTTAATTTTTTTATCGTGATTGTTTTAAATGAGTTTATCTTTCTATTAGGATTTTACTTTTTATCTTGTTTGTTTATTTTTATATATTTTATGTTTATTTTATATTCTTTTATTTGATCTTTTTCTATCGTGATTGTTTTAAATGAGTTTATCTTTCTTTTAGGATTTTACTTTTTATCTTATTTGTTTATTTTGATATATTTTATGTTTATTTTATATTCTTTCATTTTCATTTTAAATTCTTTCATTTTTTTATTGTGATTGTTTTAAATTAATTAATTTTTTATGAGTATTTTTATTGTCTTATATATGTCTTTTGTTATGTCTATTTTTTTACATTTATATTTATATGTTTATTTTAAAATTTGTATTTCATTCATTATTATTATTTTTGTTCCATTTGTTTTCAATCCCTTAAAGTGTAAAAGGTTGATTGATTGATTGATTGATTGATTGATTGATTGATTGATTGATTGAAAACTGCATTATTTTGATTGACTGCTGTCTCACAGGCTTGACTCTGTGTATGACTCTGAATGAGATAAAGATTCTATTGAGTTCTATTCTATTCTAAAGACACATTCTATAATAAGTGGTCACTCTCTAAGAACTGACAGCGGCCAAGCAACCCCGCCACACTCGGCGTCTCTTGAGTGGAGTAGATTGAGGAGACATTAGGGTAGATGAGGGTCAACTGAGAGACAACACTTGGATGGTCATTATCATTTATCTTTTATTCATAACACACAGCTTTGCACAAAGCGATGCACTTAAGCAGCGAAAACACACACGCACACACACACGCGGGGTGATTTTGTATGTCCTGCATGCCCTGTTGTGCCCAGTCTTTTGCTCTTTTGCTCTTTTACGTCTGTGAAGAAGGAATAATTGGCTCCTTCCACAGCGAGAGGCCGCAGACAGCGAGCTGGAGAAGGGAATAGTGTGAGTGTTCTATTTACAGGGCGGTGAACTGTGCGTTTTGGAGAATATAATAGATCCGCGTTCGTGTAATGGCAGCTCAACCTCTTAGCGACGGCATTCGGAGCATAAAAGATTTTGAGTTAATTTGAGTTCATTTCCTTTTGATGAAATGCCAGTCCTCCTTTTCTTGGGAAGTCCTGTGAGTAATGTAAATGATCAAATGCTCGTTGCTCAGTAATCATGTTCTTTTTATTTTTTTTTCCTGGAAAAGTAGAACTCCTCCTCGTAGTAGTTATGCTGCGCTGTAGCTACAACATAAAGAAGTTCTTGGGACTGTAGCTTTTCATTACCATAGTAACAAAAGTTCTCTATAATATATATATATATATATATATATATATGTATAAAAGTTCAGACATTGTATGAATGTGTTCAGTTCCTTCTACAGCAATCTTGATTTAGCTTAATGAAGTACTGAGCAGTCAAAGCAGGTATTAGATGAGAACTGATAATAATACTGTTTTTTTAGGAGAAGCTTGGAAAGGGTTAAAAAACACACTGACATATGTAAAAGCACTACTTACTGTATTAATACTGTTTAATATTTAAATTAATGTTTTGCTGAGCAATTAGAAGCTTCCTAAATATATGGAAAAATGTTTTGCACAGTACTGTACAACTGTATATATATATATATATATATATATATATATATATATATATATATATATATATATATATATATATATATATTATAATTTTTTTTTTTTTTACTGTGCATATGGTGATTGACAGCTCATTCAGAGTGGTTTGAACTTTGAAAAGCCATGGAACTATTTAATGCTTCTTAAAGCTCCTTCACAGTTGTGAATATGCTGCCTAGTGCCTGAAACATTGTTTAACTTTGTTGCATAAGCTAAACAAACCCCTTCTAATGCCCACCTTCATATGTTATTGTAGGTATTGCTGAGTATCTCTTTGGTAAATCAACTCTGAAGAGACTAAAGAGACGAGCAGCTCCACCTTTATTAGCACCACAACCTCCAACAGTGACTGGAAGTAGCAGCCATGCTGTGTGAGTGGATCACTGTGTGCTGGTTGAAGCAGATCATCTTCAACTGAAAGTTTCACAGAGACACCTTTCATCTACTTTGATGTTTGATGTCCAGATGAAAGAGAGCAGCTGGTATTAGTAACATTAGATATTAGCAAGTTCAGAGTAAACTAGTATAACTAACTAAATAGTATGTGGGTGGAGCTTATTTACACTGAGGTTCATTTTATTTTGTCGATGTTTCTTTAGTATGTTCATCTCAGTGTAAACCAGCCAATCAGAGCAGAGCTCATCTCCAACAAATGGAAACAGTGTTTGCAAATCATAGACTCTATCTATCTATCTATCTATCTATCTATCTATCTATCTATCTATCTACATACATTTTGTAAATCTATCTATCTATATGCATTTACAAAATCTATCTATCTATCTATCTATCTCAATCTATCAACATACGTTTTTGTAAATCTATCTATCTACATACATTTTTTAAATCTATCTATCTATCTATCTATCTATCTATCTATCTATCTATCTATCTATCTATCTATCTACATACATACATTTTGTAAATCTATCTATCTATCTATCTATCTATCTACCTATCTACCTATCCATCTATCTATCTATCTATCTATCTATCTATCTATCTATCTATCTATCTATCTATCTACATACCTTTTGTAAATCTATCTATCTATCTATCTATCTATCTATCTATCTATCTATCTATCTATCTATCTATCTATCTACATTCATTTTGTAAATCTATCTATCTATCTATCTATCTATCTATCTATCTATCTATCTATCTATCTATCTATCTATCTATCTATCTATCTAATATACATTTTGTAAATCTGTCTGTCTGTCTGTCTGTCTGTCTATCTATCATTTAAATTCCATTCAGTGGTCTCTGCATTGTGTGAATGACCGGTCTGTGATGAATGGTTTATTAAGGACACTACAAGCGGCCTGCAGTAATATATTTTAGATGTGTAGATTCGGTGAGGGGGTCCGACAGTAAATAAAACGTTTATATCTGTAACCCCTCATTTCCATCAGCGCCACAGTAAAGAAAGCCCTACAACCATTTCACACCACACCCTCTGAATCACTCTGTTTCCATCTCAACACTTCAAATGCAGAAAATCTGAAAAAAAATTCTGATCCCCTCTGATGTTTGTTACAAGTCATTGTGGACTATTTCTATTGGTCCACTCCTCATGAACTATTCATGTAATCTAAAAAGCAGCTGGTGTTTCCAAACTGTATTAAAAATAGAATTATGAGGTTTTGATGGCGACCGAAACATTTTAGCAGCCCGACTCTGTGCATGAGTCTCAGTCAGCCCACCAAAATACCCCAGCACTGATATATTCATTCATTTAGCAAATGAAAGTGTTAGCATTTCCCACTGTGTTCATAATTATAACCAGTATATTCGATAAATTTCCATGTATAAAGTATGACACGACTGGGCCTCCATAATCTCCAAGGATGCTCCGCTTCAGTGTGGTAGTTTTTTTTTTTTCTTTCCTTCTACTCTCACTTCTCCGTCTGATTTCCGTCCACATTAGCATTAAAACAATTTGAATGGAAATGTGTGGCAGGAAAAAAAAAGGAGGAAATAAATAAATAAATAGCCTGGCCAAATTTAATCAGGCCGTCCTTTCGGGTATTTATATATGAAAAAAGTTGAGTTAGGAAGGAATCGGGAGACAAAGGTGAGAAAGAGAGAGAGAGAGAGAGAGAGAGAGGGAGAGAGGGAGAGAGGGAGAGAGAGAGAGAGAGAGAGAGAGAGAGAGAGATGAACAGTGTGACCTTGAGTGGAGCTCATTCCCTTTAAAGACAGGCAAGTGAATCTGATCAAGGCACAGACATCATCAGACAATCACTGGGGAGCTCAGCCTCGGCCTGTTAATGACCAGTTTAATCTACAGTGTGTGTGTGTGTGTGTGTGTGTGTGTGTGTTTGTGTGAGAGGAAGTGAGACAGAGAGTGAGAGACTCACACAGAGACAGTATATATTATATTATAATACATATGAGTTATAGTTTCATTTGTTTTCCAAGTGAAAAGTTTATGCCATTCGGCGGAGGCTCTTAGACAGTTTATCTGTACACAGGTAGGTGAAGGTAGTGTTACAGTTTACCTGTACACAGGTAGGTGAGAGTAGTGTTACAGTTTACCTGTACACAGGTAGGTGAAGGCAGTGTTACAGTTCACCTGTACACAGGTAGGTGAGAGTAGTGTTACAGTTTACCTGTACACAGGTAGGTGAAGGCAGTGTTACAGTTCACCTGTACACAGGTAGGTGAGAGTAGTGTTACAGTTTACCTGTACACAGGTAGGTGAAGGTAGTGTTACAGTTTACCTGTACACAGGTAGGTGAAGGTAGTGTTATAGTTTACCTGTACACAGGTAGATGAAGGTAGTGTTACAGTTTACCTGTACACAGGTAGGTGAAGGTAGTGTTACAGTTTACCTGTATACAGGTAGGTGAAGGTAGTGTTACAGTTTACCTGTACACAGGCAGATGAAGGCAGTGTTACAGTTTACCTGTAAACAGGCAGATGAAGGCAGTGTTACAGTTTACCTGTACACAGGTAGGTGAAGGTAGTGTTATAGTTTACCTGTACACAGGAAGTTAAAGGTAGTGTTACAGTTTACTTGTACACAGGTAGGTGGAGGTAGTGTTACAGTTTGTGGAATCAAACCCCAGCCTACAGCATGCATATTAACACTCATGTGGTGCTGGTGTGAGAGGATCAGACACAGCAGTGCTGCTGGAGTTTTCATGACTGTCATCACTGATGAAGAACTAGAGGAACACAAACTGTGCAGCAGCAGATGAGCTACTGTCTCTGACTTTACATCTACAAGGTGGACCAGCAAGTAGTAGGAGTGTCTCCAGCTGAACTGCTGTGTCTGATCCACTCATACTAGCACAACGTCAGTGTCACTGCAGTGCTAAGAGTGACCCACTACCCAAATAATGGATGTTTTGTGGTGGTCAGTGAAGGACAGGGTGAAATGGGACTAACACAGAATGCAGTGAATGGTTCTAATATACATGTAGTTGTACATTCTATACATGTATGTATGCTGAGATGGAGAGATAGTATGGACTGGTGTAGATGTTCTACATATACATGTGGTGGCATTACATGTGTATGTATGTGTGTGTGTGTATAGTTGGGTGACCATGATCCAAAGAAAAATAAAAGTTCTAAATAGGCCTGAAATGAAATTTGTGAATTACTGTACAGAGTAAAAAAAAAAAAAAATAGACATGCTCTAATGTGATTTGAAATCTTGTTATCTCGGTGGTAATAAGGGTAATTTATTTCCAACAGAAATAAGTCCAGAAGTCTTTTAACGGGAACAGTTCGTTCATCATGCTCTGGGTTATCCAATTTGTGGGAGAGAAAAAGCAGGGTGCGGTTTGTCGAGAGCTCTACAAACGGAGCGTTGGGAGCAGCGTGCTGCGTTTGGGGGGGGCAGAAATGACATTTCTCACACTGAGCGCTTTGGAAATGTCACATTTTTGGAGGCGGAGTGTGAGAGTGCCTGGCTCTCCACACTAAACAGCACCAAAGCCCATTAACACACACAGAATAATTAACCCCAGCTCTCCACACACACACATTCGGCTCGACAAAGCACTTAAACGCTCTCCACACAAGCACCAGCCGGGCTGCAAGCACACCACTGAAAACAGAGATGTGGATGAAATGGAAATTTTGAGTGACGCACACCAGCAAAGGAGCGGGATTTCATGTTAAAGGGGGGCCCTTCATTCAGGTTGTGGTCACCAGCTAGCAAGAGCATTATATTTCATTGACATTGCTGTGGTGGGGAGCTTCCATAAGCAGAGTGGTAACTGAACTTCTAAACACAGCACTGGTGTATCATCGCTGGCCTAACGTTTACTAGGCATGTGCATAGACGCTCAAGCACTGGGTTAACCATTATTTGAATACGGAATCACACTTTCATCACTATCAATCAAGACTTTCAATTTATGAAACACTTGTGGCATGGCTTTTCTGCTGACTAATGCTAGCTAGGGCCGGAAACAGCAAAAAAACATGTTTCTCTGATAAACTAACATGTTTCACCAAAAATGAAAGATGTTGCCATCATCAGCGTCCAAGTTAAGATTAACTGGATTAGCTTCTCCAAAGAGACAGCTTCCATCACCCATTCTACATGAAAACCATACAAATCCTCTCTTTTTACATTTACATTTACGACATTTAGCAGACACTCTTATCCCACTCTTATCTATCTAGTACAAACAGGTTTAAGTTCCAACTACCATAAACAAGTGCCAGTGCTGATACCCTGAAAACCTGAACAAGTTGATTTAAGTAATGCAAACTAGAGAAAATCAAATGGTTTGAGTAAAATCAACTTAAATGTCGAATGGACTGGACGTAATCATTTGAGTTGAATACAATGAAATCTAAATTTAGTTTGTACTTAAAATATTTTGTAAAATCAACCCTACTGACCATTTAATTCAACTCAACATTGAGTTTCCTGTAATCTAAATTAGGTTGTAAAAAACTTATAAATAGTCTCCATAAAAGCTGATGTTTTCCTACATCAAAATAACACAGACAGCAGTTAAATTTTGTTTGATTTTATTTAAAATTACATCACAGGGATCATCTAGGATGATCATGACCCTTGAAGGGTTCAGTAGTGATGATAACTGGTTTTGATTGGTCTAGTTAGAATACTGTTTATCTTACAATAATTCTTAAATACAGTTTACACACTGAAATGATAAAAACACAGTAAATTACATTTTCTAACTTTAGATCAGCATCAACTGCAGAACAACAGTTTTACACCACTTGAACACGGAAAACAACTTACCAAGTTCCAGAATGTGAAAAAGAGAGGGAAGATGGCGGCTTGGATAATTGTAGTCCTCTGTAGTTCTTCAAGAAAAGAAAACAATGGAGAAAATGTCCACTGTAGAGAAATCCCAGCACTACAGAGTTTCTGTCCGAGGAAAAGAAGTTAAACACAGAAAACACCAAATCTCACAGTGAAAATAGAAAAAGACTTCAAAACCTTTACAAGCTCCACTAAACAACTCAAACTAGTCTTGACTGAACTGACCAATGAGAATCTGGCAAGGTGCTACAGGGGCGTGGTCCAAGCTAAAACCTGATGTAATTTTGTTCAACTTAAAAATATTAGCGTACTCAGTTATTCTTTCAAAATAGTAGAACATACTAAAACATTGTAAGTAATGAAATACAAGCAATCAGTACATAAACAAGCAATCAGTACATAAACTCTTTACACAGAAACTAATTACAGGTTAACAGTGTAGCTAGAAAGAAGGCAACAAAATATAAGATTAGACACAGAGCAATACCTAGAGCAACACCTACAGAGAAGAGAATAAGGACAAGACTACATACACTGTAAGTGTAATACTTATCCAGAGTTCCTAGATTATAAAGTGCAGTTACAGTTTATACCAATGCTTCAGTAGATCAGTGCTTATAAGAGCTTCACAAAGAGATGGGTTCACTCTTCGGATGGCCAGTGGAAGTTTGTTCCGCCATCTTGATTCCAGGACAGAGAAGCGTCTTGTCGTGTGTCTTCCATGAATTTTGAGTGATGGCGGGTCAAGCCAAGCCGTACTTGAAGCGTGAAGGGCTCGAGGTGTGGATCAACTTTTGACCATTGCCAGAAGGTCAGGAGGAGCTGGTCCAATTCTTGGCTTTGTAGGCATCAGAACTTTAAACTGAATGCGAGCAGCTACAGGAAGCCAGTGAAGGGAGCGCAGCAGTTCATTTAATTTATTGGTCCCCTTAATGATTGCAAAGCACTTGGGCCCTGAAGCAGCTCTAAATGATGATGCTGCCTCCACCATGCTTCACAGTTAGGATGAGGTTTTGGTGTGCAGCAGTCTTTTCCCACCAAACAGTGGTGTGCGTTTGTGCTAAAACAATCCACTTTCTGTCCATCTGTTTATAGAACCTTTCCCTAGATGCTTTGAGGAACATCCTGGTGGTCTTGGACAAACTTGAGAGGGATCACAGTGGTATACTGTGGCAACTTCATTCTCATTTAGTGTTTTTCTAATAGTGAACATAGTTTGTAGCATCTTCTGTAGGTCTTTTGTTGTTAACCTTGGGTTCCTATGTGTTGTACACCCAGATCTTTAGCAATGCCTCTGTAGCCTTTTCCAGTTCCATGCATTTCTATAACATCATCTTCTAAGGTTGTCTGAAAGATTTTGTATGCTGCCTTTATTTAATGGGCAAAGAACTTGTGAAACCCACCCTGCCAATCTCAGCTCCTCAATGGAAACACCTTTTATCAATTAGCTTTGGGAGAAGTCATTAACACAGAGGTTCTCCTACTTATTCTTGCAAGTGTAGCATATATAAAGGCTATAATATGATAATAAGTACCAATTAGACAGTTCCTATGGAGCATAGGTTTGGTTTGATCCCGCCGTGCTTCGCTCAAGTGCCCAAGTTCTTTGAAGAACGAGACTTAGTTTGATGGTAGTATGTTGTGTTGTAACAAAAAGTAAGCTGCCGTCGTCTTACTTCACATGAAGGTTCTACTGTTAACATGAAGGTACCCCCTGATCCCCCCACTGCTTGGTTGGTTGGCTATGTTGTTGAGTTTAAAGCCTATAGATCACCAATATATGATGTTTTATTTTTTTGTTTCCAATGTAACTGTCCTAAACCACTCAAAAATTGGTGGGGCGTCACCCTAGTGGTGGTCAAATGCATGCCTCCCCCCTATGACTGTAGCAGTCATAGACCTGACCATTGAGGGATGGTGTAAAAGGGTGGTTGGCATATTATACACAGTCTGTAGTTACAGGACTACCAAGTGTACCTACATGGTAAGTGGGTCCAATAGAATGGAGGGTGATTGTAGATCTAGCTGAAGTGGTCAGTGAGGGTCCAGTGAGTTCACACAATAATCTAAAAGCTCCAGGAAGGCAGTCTGAAGACAGAGCCTGAGGAAAAAGTACATACGTACCGCAGGAGAAAGCAAACATTTATATATGTAGTCACTGTAGGAGAGTGTTTGTGCGAGTAGCTGGTATTTGAAGATGACGATGTTGACCCCCCCTCTGTGGTCACTGCGCCGCTCTGTGACCGGTCACCTCTCTCTCTATCCCCCTCTCTCTGTGGCCACCTCGTTCCCACGGCAACACAGCCTGCATGTTGACAGGAGGCGGTTGCCAGGCGACGGGGCTCTGGCGGAGCCTGTTATTAAAGCATCCCTTTGAGTGAGGAGGAAATTCACTTCCCCAGCGCTCCATCCCGGATATGAGGCTCCCTCTTTCTCTCTCTCTCTCTCTCTCTCTCTCTCTCTCACTTTCTCTCTCTCTCTCTGTCAGTCTTGACAAACTCATGGTTGTCTCACACTCACTGCAGAGTCTCCGAGTTGAGAATAAACAGTTATCTTCACTCCCAAGAAGTGACTGAATCACAACAGGAGCTTTGAATTTTTAATGACTTCTATGAATTTTTTCGGGAAGACTTCAGAAGAGGAGTCACTTTCATCCTTCTATTAAGCCTCAGAGCAGCAATTACAGATTACCTAGCCGCTTATTACTACTTTATTACAGGAATGGTCATATTTGCACAATTTTAAACGCATCTGTTCCATAAACACGCCCCAAAATCCTCTCTCCATCCACGTACACTCTTCGTTAAGGTGCCAACAGAGTTGTCAACATGGTTCAGGACACAGTGCAACTACGAAAATGAAAATAAATGTGTGCCGAAATGATGGGAAATGCATAAAGTTCTCTGGCAAGAATGCTTAATTCTTTGCGGTTACGGCTCGATAAGCTAGCACCAAGTTAATTAGCAGATATTATAAAACGTGGTGCGAAAGATTATGATGTATAATGCACAAAAACAGTGCTCTGGAAAAATGCATAATTCACCCCAATTAGTGCTTAATAAAATAGCGTGGAGCAGCCAGTTAATTACCACCTACTGGCTTGATAAGGCTTAAGAAGGGGTATAATAATAGCCACCTAAACTGCGGTGCAACTGATTATGATACATACAAATAAAAGAGCTGCGCAAAATGCTTAACTCGCTCAGTTTGCTGCTTAATAAAGATTATTTCACCCCAATTAGTGCTTAATAAAGTAGTAGTACTGAGCATCCTATCTGCCACCTGGCTATACAAGGCTTAATAAGGGCATTTAAGGATCAAGGTAAACGCCTGCATCGCTGGTGAGTTTTAGAGCTCAGTATGGATCCAGGAAGAGAGAAAATGAATTAAAGAATGTTTGCCTGGTGTTAATAATACGTTTATAGTATCACACTTCAATAATCAGATTTGCTCTTTCAGCCTACAGGTGCTCTAGTTTAACCCTTGGAGTCACATCTGAACTGACAACTTCAATAGACAGTGCAAGAAATATAGCAAAATTCGGTAACACAATGCATCCTGTATTTATAATGCATTATAAGGTGTTATATAGCATACATGATATTTCAGAATGTAGGGCATAATGAATTATAATACTTGTTTTTCAAACACTGTATACAATAATGGCTAACACTTTCTATGAATTACTTTCTATGTGGTGTTTTATGATGTTATATGACAGAATATTTCATAATGCCAGGTATAAGGTTGTACATAAAATTATCCATAAAATATACATAAAATAAATATACATAAATTGTATAAAAAATGTATAAAAAATTATACATAAAATAATAAAATATAATTAATAAAATATAATAAAATAAATACATAAATGAATAAATAAAAGGACACTGTCGTTAGAAGTGTTTTCAGTAGTGCAGTATGTAATGTTTCAGAGGGCACTGTTTGGGACACAGCCTTACTGTTTAACATTAATGTTAGTCTTGTCTAGTCAAGAAACCTCATTTCAGTTTTATGCTCCAAAGAAAATAATAATTTTTTAGTTATATGTGTATATAATCCAGACATTACGTGTATAATTTAAAGATTTTCTGACAGCAGTACCATGTAATGTGGAGTATCAAGTTTAGTTTGTAAAGTGGTCTTTAATTGGATTTATCTAATAATAATCAGAAGTACAGATAATGTTGTATTTTGTTTATTTATTTATTGTTTATTAATTTACTGTAATTCCATTAATGTTGTCAGCTTATAGGTAATATTTTAGGGGATAGGGTGGGTTTTGATTAGTAAATGAGTATCCCCCAAACTCACTCTTACACCCTTGTTCACATAGAATGTTTCTAATCCGGCGAAGTTCTTGAAGTTTCAGTCTGTGTAGGGTGAGGTCACTGTTGAATATATTATGACCTCCAACCCCTCAGACTGGACTGCAGGAAAAACCACTTCGGCTCAGGAATACTTCGGAGAGCCGTTGCAACTTAAAATTGAAAAAGTCCTATATCAGTTCTATGCAGAAACCTTGGGTCTGAGCTCATCTCAGATGGATCTGAATGTGAGAATGTGTGGTCAGATGGGTCTGTGTTTCAGCCTGTTTTTGGGAAATCTGTCACAGTATGGGGGGCACCAGTGCTCACAGTGACCTGTATATCATCGCTGTCCAAAGAAAAAAAAAAGTACTTTATAGGAGAGGACAAAATCCTACTTTACTTTCAATGTAAGTCAATAGAATCGGAATTACAAGCTATTCTGGAGCATTTCTATTGGTCCATTCATCATGAATTTTTCACACAATGTAAACAGCAGCTGTCGTGTTCAAATGATGTAGAAAAATTGATAATGATGGAGATTAATGTGACTGTATGTGAGTTCTAGATTGTTTAGAGCTTTATTGACGAGTGCAGAAGTTTAAAGTCTGGTCTAAAAGATACAGGTAGTCAGTGCAGCTCTTTAAAACAGGACTGATCTGAGATCTGTTTAGTGTTTGTTAGGAGTCAAGCTGCTGACTTCTGGACCAGCTTGACTGTTTTCTTAGGATCTACAGTACGAGACCATTACAGTGATCAACTCTGACCATTACAGCGATCAACTCTATTACAGTGATCAACTCTGACCATTACAGTGATCAACTCTGACCATTACAGCGATCAACTCTATTACAGTGATCAACTCTGACTATTACAGTGTTCAACTCTGACTATTACAGTCATCAACTCTGACCATTACAGTCATCAACTCTGACCATTACAGCGATCAACTCTGACCATTACAGTGATCAACTCTGACCATTACAGTCATCAACTTTGACTATTACAGTGATCAACTCTGACCATTACAGTCAACAACTTTGACTATTACAGTGATCAACTCTGACTATTACAGTGATCAACTCTGACCATTACAGTGATCAACTCTGACTATTACAGTGATCAACTTTGACTATTACAGTGCTCAACTCTGACTATTACAGTGATCAACTCTGACCATTACAGTGATCAACTCTGACTATTACAGTGATCAACTCTGACCATTACAGTGATCAACTTTGACTATTACAGTGATCAACTCTAACCATTACAGTCATCAACTCTGACTATTACAGTGATCAACTCTGACCATTACAGTCATCAACTCTGACCATTACAGTGATCAACTCTGACCATGACAGTGATCAACTCTGACCATTACAGTGATCAACTCTGACTATTACAGCGATCAACTCTGACCATTACACTGATCAACTCTGACTATTACAGTGATCAACTCTGACCATTACAGTGATCAACTCTGACCATTACAGTGATCAACTCTGACTATTACAGCGATCAACTCTGACCATTACACTGATCAACTCTGAGCATTACAGTGATCAACTCTGATCATTACAGTGATCAACTCTGACCATAACAGTGATCAACTCTGATCATTACAGCAATCAACTCTAACCATTACAGTGATCAACTCTGACCATTACAGTGATCAACTCTGACCATTACTGTGATCAACTCTGACCATTACAGTCATCAACTCTGACCATTACAGTGATCAACTCTGACCATGACAGTGATCAACTCTGACCATTACAGTGATCAACTCTGACTATTACAGCGATCAACTCTGACCATTACACTGATCAACTCTGACTATTACAGTGATCAACTCTGACCATTACAGTGATCAACTCTGACCATTACAGTGATCAACTCTGATCATTACAGTGATCAACTCTGACCATAACAGTGATCAACTCTGATCATTACAGCAATCAACTCTAACCATTACAGTGATCAACTCTGACCATTACAGTGATCAACTCTGACCATTACTGTGATCAACTCTGACCATTACAGTCATCAACTCTGACCATTACAGTGATCAACTCTGACCATGACAGTGATCAACTCTGACCATTACAGTGATCAACTCTGACTATTACAGCGATCAACTCTGACCATTACACTGATCAACTCTGACTATTACAGTGATCAACTCTGACCATTACAGTGATCAACTCTGACCATTACAGTGATCAACTCTGACTATTACAGCGATCAACTCTGACCATTACACTGATCAACTCTGAGCATTACAGTGATCAACTCTGAGCATTACAGTGATCAACTCTGATCATTACAGTGATCAACTCTGACCATAACAGTGATCAACTCTGATCATTACAGCAATCAACTCTAACCATTACAGTGATCAACTCTGACCATTACAGTGATCAACTCTGACCATTACTGTGATCAACTCTGACCATTACAGTCATCAACTCTGACCATTACAGTGATCAACTCTGACCATGACAGTGATCAACTCTGACCATTACAGTGATCAACTCTGACCATTACAGCGATCAACTCTGACCATTACACTGATCAACTCTGACTATTACAGTGATCAACTCTGACCATTACAGTGATCAACTCTGACCATTACAGTGATCAACTCTGATCATTACAGTGATCAACTCTGACCATAACAGTGATCAACTCTGATCATTACAGCAATCAACTCTAACCATTACAGTGATCAACTCTGACCATTACAGTGATCAACTCTGACCATTACTGTGATCAACTCTGACTATTACAGTGATCAACTCTGATCATTACAGCGATCAACTCTGACCATTACTGTGATCAACTCCGACTATTACAGCGATCAACTCTGACCATTACTGTGATCAACTCTGACTATTACAGTGATCAACTCTGACCATTACAGTGATCAACTCTGACTATTACAGTGATCAACTTTGACTATTACAGTGCTCAACTCTGACTATTACAGTGATCAACTCTGACCATTACAGTGATCAACTCTGACTATTACAGTGATCAACTTTGACTATTACAGTGATCAACTCTGACCATTACAGTGATCAACTTTGACTATTACAGTGATCAACTCTGACCATTACAGTGATCAACTCTGACTATTACAGTGATCAACTCTGACCATTACAGTCATCAACTCTGACCATTACAGTGATCAACTCTGACCATGACAGTGATCAACTCTGACCATTACAGTGATCAACTCTGACTATTACAGCGATCAACTCTGACCATTACAGTGATCAACTCTGACCATTACAGTGATCAACTCTGACCATTACAGTGATCAACTCTGATCATTACAGTGATCAACTCTGACCATTACAGTGATCAACTCTGATCATTACAGCAATCAACTCTAACCATTACAGTGATCAACTCTGACCATTACAGTGATCAACTCTGACCATTACTGTGATCAACTCTGACTATTACAGTGATCAACTCTGATCATTACAGCGATCAACTCTGACCATTACTGTGATCAACTCCGACTATTACAGCAATCAACTCTGACCATTACTGTGATCAACTCTGACTATTACAGTGATCAACTCTGACTATTACAGTCATCAACTCTATTACAGCGATCAACACTGACCACTACAGTGACCAGCTCTGACTATTACAGTCATCAACTCAGCGATCTGAGTCTAAGACCACATCCAGGTTACATACATCAGGTTTGATATTAGTAGCTAATGAACCGATGATTTAATTGTAAAATAAATCTTTTTAATTAACCAGAAGGAATAGAAATGTATATTTGCATGTCATCAGCATAACTATAACAGTTTACTTCATGCTTCCTAATGACATCACCCAAAGGTAACATGTACAATGAGAAAAGCAAAGGCCCTAGAACTGACCCTTGGGGTACCCCACATGGAAATATAAAATTTTCTTGATAAATAACTTCTTAGTGAAACTACGGACTGCCTCCTCATTAAACTTAAACTAAAATCTAAAGTTGTGTAGTAACGTTGTTTTATATTTCTAAAAACACAGTTATTATAAACATTTAATATCAAGACCAAAAGAACAAAACACAATTAAATTCTTCAGTAAAAACATTAAACACTTCTTTTCTTTATACATTTGTCAGTAAAATAAAGCTTCATTCCTGTTTTCATTGTGCTTCACAAAATGCCACAACATTTATAGACAATATACCCAAAATAAACAGCAGCTAACATGAGAAATAATAATCAATCACCACTTTCTCTGCTAACAGGTCTGTCTCTTTCTCTCTCTCTCTCTCTCTCTCTCTCTCTCTCTCTTTCTCTGCCCTGTAAGTGTTCCTCACTTTATTGTTCTTACAGCGAGTGAGAGAGGAGAGGCAGTAGCTTAATGAAGTGTGGATGATGGACTCCACCACATTTATCATTGACTTTGACTCCAGTTTATAGAGTCATGAATAATTTATTGTGTATGAATAAGGCTTTAGAATCTCACTGAGGCTTTTGGTGTACGTGTGTGAGTGTGTGTGTGTGTGAGTGTGTGTGTGTACACAATATATTCCTCCTTGAAGCTTTCCTGGAATTTCGATTAAGCTCAGCAACTCCGAGTCAACTCCATTGTCTTCTAACACGATCTTGCTCATGTCTAATGTTCCACTGGCTTATTCTGACCGGGAGGTTGCTGGTTCACGTCCACTCCTGTGATACAGTTCTTATCCCGGAGAAGATGATATATAAAGAGCTTTGGGTGTTTAGACTTAAGGTGGAGAACGAAATATGATCAGATCAAGTTCAGGTGATAAATATTGATATCAGCAGTGAAAGGTTATGAGGCATATTTCTGCAGATACACTGTTATTGAGGCCTCGGATCTGTTTGGTTTGTTTCTTGCTGGACTGATAAAAAGAAGGAGAGTGAGATTCATGAAAAAGTGGCTAGCCAATAGCTTCAACCTCACACTGAGCATGAAGGTACAATGCAGGTTATGCCTTGTTTACAGTACATGGGTTTAGCCATTATTGAACTGTCCCCACCGATAATATGATCCCCTCCAAAAAAGACCCCGATCTGTCAACGTTTCTTTAACCTAGAGGTGCGGAAAGGGTTAAATCACGTTAATCACATTAAATCTACTCGAGTCCTGCCTCGCAGTAACACATATGGGACAGTGTGATTGGCTGTGCCTCTCACTGTTGTCACGTGAGGGTCTGTATCTACTTCCCGACCAACGTCAAGAGCAAATCTACGCCCGCGGTTCTACGTGGTATAGCTAGCTCTCACATGCGTTTAGTTCTCACGAGAGTTTAGTTCTTGTGTGTTCTCATGTTTTTGCACAGGAGCCAGATGAGTGGGCGGTTCCCCAATGTGAAAATCGGGTAATTAGTAACCCCGCCAATCAGTCATGTTGTGTGAAAGCCACGACAACTGAAAGACTTGCCAATACAGCTCAACCAGTCATGTAGTGTGAAGACCTGACCACGCAGACAGTCGTGTATTGTGAAGACCTGACCACTCAGACAGTCGTGTATTGTAAAGACCTGACCACTCAGACAGTCGTGTAGCATAAAGACCTGACCACTCAGACAGTCGTGTAGTGTAAAGACCTGACCACTCAGACAGTCGTGTAGCGTGAAGACCTGACCACTCAGACAGTCGTGTAGCGTGAAGACCTGACCACTCAGATAGTCGTGTAGTGTAAAGACCTGACCACTCAGACAGTCGTGTAGTGTGAAGACCTGACCACTCAAACAGTCGTGTAGCGTGAAGACCTGACCACTCAGACAGTCGTGTAGCGTGAAGACCTGACCACTCAGACAGTCGTGTAGTGTAAAGACCTGACCACTCAGACAGTCGTGTATTGTAAAGACCTGACCACTCAGACAGTCGTGTAGTGTAAAGACCTGACCACTCAGACAGTCATGTAGTGTGAAGACCTGACCACTCAAACAGTCGTGTAGTGTGAAGACCTGACCACTCAGACAGTCGTGTAGCGTGAAGACCTGACCACTCAGACAGTCGTGTAGCGTGAAGACCTGACCACTCAGACAGTCGTGTAGTGTAAAGACCTGACCACTCAGACAGTCGTGTAGTGTGAAGACCTGACCACTCAAACAGTCGTGTAGTGTAAAGACCTGACCACTCAGACAGTCGTGTAGTGTGAAGACCTGACCACTCAGACAGTCATGTAGTGTGAAGACCTGACCACTCAGACAGTCATGTAGTGTGAAGACCTGACCACTCAGACAGTCATGTAGTGTGAAGACCTGACCACTCAGACAGTCGTGTAGCGTGAAGACCTGACCACTCAGACAGTCGTGTAACGTGAAGACCTGACCACTCAGACAGTCATGTAGTGTGAAGACCTGACCACTCAAACAGTCGTGTAGTGTGAAGACCTGACCACTCAAACAGTCGTGTAGTGTAAAGACCTGACCACTCAGACAGTCGTGTAGTGTGAAGACCTGACCACTCAGACAGTCATGTAGTGTGAAGACCTGACCACTCAGACAGTCATGTAGTGTGAAGACCTGACCACTCAAACAGTCGTGTAGTGTGAAGACCTGACCACTCAAACAGTCGTGTAGTGTAAAGACCTGACCACTCAGACAGTCGTGTAGTGTGAAGACCTGACCACTCAGACAGTCATGTAGTGTGAAGACCTGACCACTCAGACAGTCATGTAGTGTGAAGACCTGACCACTCAGACAGTCATGTAGTGTGAAGACCTGACCACTCAGACAGTCGTGTAGCGTGAAGACCTGACCACTCAGACAGTCATGTAGTGTGAAGACCTGACCACTCAAACAGTCGTGTAGTGTGAAGACCTGACCACTCAAACAGTCGTGTAGTGTAAAGACCTGACCACTCAGACAGTCGTGTAGTGTGAAGACCTGACCACTCAGACAGTCATGTAGTGTGAAGACCTGACCACTCAGACAGTCATGTAGTGTGAAGACCTGACCACTCAGACAGTCGTGTAGTGTGAAGACCTGACCACTCAGACAGTCATGTAGTGTGAAGACCTGACCACTCAGACAGTCATGTAGTGTGAAGACCTGACCACTCAGACAGTCGTGTAGCGTGAAGACCTGACCACTCAGACAGTCGTGTAACGTGAAGACCTGACCACTCAGACAGTCATGTAGTGTGAAGACCTGACCACTCAGACAGTCGTGTAGCGTGAAGACCTGACCACTCAGACAGTCGTGTAGTGTGAAGACCTGACCACTCAGACAGTCGTGTAGCGTGAAGACCTGACCACTCAGACAGTCGTGTAACGTGAAGACCTGACCACTCAGACAGTCGTGTAGCGTGAAGACCTGAGTGGTTTGGCAGCGTTCGCTATTCACGAACGTTTGTTGTTAGTAATGGGCTCTGGGTGTTAGGTGGTCTTTCACTTTGTTAAGGCTAGTGATGAGATGCCTGTTCAGAAATATCCTGCAGTCAGCAGCTTCACTGACCCGAGTTCTCGCCTCGCTGGAGTGTCATGTAGCTCTCTCCTAGCTTTAAAGGTGGGGTCAGTGACGAGAGCAATGAATAGCACCGATGACCATATATACTGTAATAAAACAGCTTTAGTGTAATGTGTTGCTATGGTAACAGACTAGGAGGGTTTGGGTTAGCTAACATTTATATTAACTTTAGTCAGAAAGCACTCTGAAACATAAAGTTACATTACTCTCTGGCCACGCCCCAAACTGCAGACTGCTACTACACTACATACATAAAAAATAAAATATAATAAATAAAATAAATGAATTAATAAATAAATAAAAGGGCTCCATCATTAGAAGTGCTGTCAGTAGTGCAGTATGTAATGTTCCTGAGGGTGCTGTTTGGGACACAGCCTTACTGTCTAACATTAATGTTAGTCTAGTCTAGTCAGGAAACCTCAACATACATTTATTTATCATTTCATTTCAGCATCATGCCATTATTGTTTAGTTTGTAAATGGTCTTTAATTGGATTTATCTAATAATAAACAGACGTACAGATAATGTTGTATTTTGTTTATTTATTTATAATTTACTGTAATTCCACAAATGTCGTTCTACATCACTATACATACAGTGATTTACTACCTTACCTACAGTGGAATCAGCTTATAGGTTATATTTAGGGGATAGAGTGGACTTTGATTCATATTAGCAAATGTGCCCCTCCCGCCAATGTCAAACCCGCTCCTACACCCTTGCTTTTGTTAGTGTATGTACTGAATATCTCTTTGGTAAATCTATTGAAATCAGTTTATTTTATTAATTATTTTTTAAAAATCTTGTTTTTGACCATGAATCATTATTTTAATTATTATTTATTTACCTCATGAACATAAACAATGTTTGTAAACATGTTCCTGTATGCAAATGTTTACAAATGTCAACAGTTCATATTTCATAGTGAACATACTGTATAAGGGGTTAATTCTGAGCCATGTTGTGTGTTGTGAGAAGGGTAGTGATACAACAATAACTTTTTATTAATAAAGCAATAATAATAAATCTGAAATCAGGATTTATGATGATCAGAAACAAGTACATTGAAAATATCACAGAAGCTTGAATGATGAAATGAATTTATATATTATTTATTGTGCATTAAAGGGTTAAATATGTCCCTTACTTAAAACATAACTTTCACATTATGCTATAAACATGGCTATAAAGTGTAATACATATATATATATATATTTATAGCCATGTTTACTGTGCCTTAAACATGAATTATGACATGTTATGAACATGCTGATAGCTTGTAAAAAAGCTCTATAATGTGTTTTAATGAAAATATGTGTAACATCCTCATGAATGGATGTACTAATGCATTATGGAACCTGACTGTATCAAGTCAAATACTCTATATATAGCTTTATATATGTGATTATAGCTATTAAAGAACAATTATACTAGCCTAGGCTCATTATTATAATGCATTATGTATTTTATATAATATTTTGTGAGTGCATGTTTAACAGATTATGAAAACATAGGATTCATAAGATGTGTTACCCCAAATTCACATATTTGAAACCCTCTTTAAAATCTCTTCACGGCTGGTTGTTTTGTGTGTCTTAAGCAACAGGACATCCACATAAACAGATTTTTAATCAGCACAAACTGCATCAGGAGGTGCTCTGAGACGCGGTCCAGCCAGATGTTTTAAAGTGTGAGTGAATTCCACAACCAAAATCTCTGTGTATGGGGAAAAGAACGCCCACACGGCTGAACAAAGCTGCCGTTTAGTAAATATTTAATTCAACACATCATTATTTGCTGCTTTGCTGCAAAATATTATGGTTTAAGGCATGTGGTTTGACCAATACAGGGGTCTAATTATTCTAAACAGCCAACTTAACGTGAATGTTGGTGTAAGGAAACAAATAATAGCGTGAAAATATATGATTTTTAACGAGGCGAGTGTCAGCTGAATAGAAAAAAGGGGAACATGAGCAATTAGTGGCTGGATATGAGTTGATTTGCATATTATATTTGTTTGCCAAGTGTAAATACACATGGGTAAAATCTTATCAAGTTCCTTGATAAGAGTTGAACTTGATTTGGAGTGATTATTATATATATACACTACCGCTCAAAAGTTTGAGATCACTTTAGAATTT
Organism: Megaleporinus macrocephalus; assembly: GCA_021613375.1. NCBI lineage: Eukaryota > Metazoa > Chordata > Actinopteri > Characiformes > Anostomidae > Megaleporinus > Megaleporinus macrocephalus. Next base: position 42,317,174 of record CM038713.1, read on the forward strand.
AATTTCATGCAATTTTCATGCAATTCATGCAATTTTCATGCAATCCACAAACAATATTGTCCATTTCACAATTAATTTAAGTGTATCAGATGATTTTTAAAGAATAAAAATGTTTGTATTAAAGTCTATTTTTGTATAGAGGCTTATTTTACATATAGTTCTATTATCAGTAATTCTCCGTCCTCTGTCTAAATCTCCTGGTACGACCACCAATCCAAGTTAAGGATGTTATTGGACTAATTGGTTGTTAGGACACTTTTACTCAATTGTGATGCACAGCTGAAAAACATTCTACTAATAAGTGAGTATAAAAGGGAACAACATTCTAGGTTAGTTTAGTATCTGAAGATCAGCAGCTGATGGCTTGCTGACCGACTCACAATGACCAGAAAGAAACAACTTTCTTTAGAGACCCGTCAGAACATTGTTGTGTTGAGGAAGAAGATACTCCATTAAAACAAGAATATTTCACTGTGATCCCAAACTTTTGAGTGATAGTGTATATACTATATATATATACAACATTATATAATAATATAATGTACGCATAGCGTACAGTAAATATAGTTTAGTATCTCTCTCAGGGTGCAAAATATGAAATACTTAACCTCCCGGACACCCTGAATGTCTCAAATTCAAAATACTGTAAATGCACATGTTTAAAATCTTATCAGGCTGCTCCAAATAGTGCTGAACTTGATTTGAAGTCTTTATTAATATTTAATTGTTGAAAGGCAGATGTTAGTACCTGCAAAAGCATTTCTGCTTGCCGCACCTCCACCGGCACCAAAGTACCTGTTGCAGGTTCTTCATCTGGAAGCCATCCTTCACTGATGTTTCACCCTTTTTAATCTCTAGAACATCTCAGGGGGGTGGGGTAGCAGACAGAGATGGCTCCCAGATAAAGACCCTGCAACTGGATTTTGATGGTCAGGTTAACACATGGCCTTTTACTTTACCCAGCTCTTCTCAGCCAGAGCCAGAAGCTTCCCTTCTCTGCTTCTTCTGAGAGATCCTTTATGACCCTCTTGGCCTTGGCTGACGTGAAGCCAACATCTTTCAAGAAGCGGTTGTTTGAGAGGCTCACAAAGCCACAGCAGCCGACTTCGACTGGGTAGGTGGTTGCTCTCCAGCGTTTCTCTTGGCATTCTGCCACTAGGTCAGCGTACCGTGACTTCTTCCTTTCATAAGCCTCTTGGATGCTCTGCTCCCACGGCATGGTCACTCCTGCTTTGTCCATTGGTCTTGCTGGCATTGACTGATAGACTCGACAAGGAGCTTTACTGCCTCTATCCTTGCTACATCTGTGACCACCAGGTTTTTCCTTTCCTTCATGGATGCTTTGGACCGCAGCTTCAGTGGCTCTCCCCATCTTCCTTGTTTCGTTCTTCCCACAAGCTCTTGGTGCTCTGGAGATGGCACCATACATGCATGCTTCTACCTTCCATGCTATACCTGTCCATTTACTGGCACCAGCATTCCTGATGTGGTGGTCACTCGACTGTCTAAGTTCCAGGACCAGCCTGGACTTCTCTAGCCGATAACCAGTGGAGAAGGTTCTCAGTGGTAGCTGGAGTGCATTTCTTCTGAACAGTGAGGCATCAGACAGGCATCTTGGAAGTCCCAGCCACTTGTGGATGCCCTGGCATCCAGTTTTCTGACTGTTGTTTCTCTTATTTCAAACATCTTCAGTGGCCACATCACACAATGGTACATTGGTAGAACCAGACTTCTGGGAAGGTAGGTCCGGTATATTTGCTTCAAGCCCCCTTTTAGCTGGTCTATGACTGAAGCCACCATGTGTCTGTCTGAAAGGTCAACTGAATATTCTCTGCCCAGGCTTCTGATTGGTTGTTCTGCAAGCACTGGAATTCTCTCTCCTGCCACTTGGAAAGTGAGTCCATTTGTCTGTCTCTGCGGATCGACAGGCTGTGAGACTTGGCGAGTTTTATTTTCAACATGGCCCACGATAACAACTCTTCAAACCTCCTAAGGAGCTGTGATGTACAAGCAGCCATCTGCAGGAAGCTAGTTACATCATCCATGAAACAGTGAAGGGGGGCAGCTGTTGGCCTGCACTATTGACCATTGATCTCACTCCAACCAGGATGATCTCAAAGGTGGGTGAGATGGAACACCCCATTGAATTCCACTGCCTAGGTGCTGCCACTCAGTTGTACAGCTCTGCAGTGTGTGGCAAACCTTCAAATCTGTGTAAAAGCTCTTCATGAAGTTCTTGTCCAAAACTGGCACATGGAAGAAATCCAGGGCAAAGCTAATCAGCTGGTGTGGGACTGACCCATAGGTGTTCTCAAAGTCCAGCCAAACAACATAGAGATCCTTCTTTTCCCTCTTGGCGCTCTGGATCTGATCCCAGATTACTGCTGCATGCTCTGAACACCCTGAGAACCCCTGGGACTCCTGCTTTCTGACAACTTGTGTGGGTGTAGTTGTTTAGCAGCAGGAACTTTGTTATCCTCTTAGCAATGATGGAGAAGAAAATCTTTCCCTCTCCGTTTTGCAGAGCAAGGCTTTGGAACTGTCCAAGGGTAGATGATTCCTGCTCTTTTGGAACCAGAATGGCCGCAGCTCTGTCCCACTCAACAGGCACACTCTGTTATTTCCAGATGAGCCTCAACAGTTTCCACAGCTCCTTCAGACTTGAGGGCATCTTTTGTAGATTTTGTATGGAATGCCATTTGGCCCAGGGCCGGAGCTTGACCACGCTCTTTTTACTAACCCATTCAGTTCAGTTAGCTTAGGTGGTAAGAGTTCAAACTCCATGGTTGGCGCAACTGGTTGGGGAATATCGCCGGGGGACACAAGGAGAAGGTATCTTCTTGTGGCTTCCATCTGCCTCCTTAGGTGCGCCTCAAGGTCTCGCTTTGCCATAACCAAGATGCTGCCAGCAGGCTACTGGTTTTGAAAGTGTCCTTAAGGAATTTTGAAAGCTGGCTCTATTTTCTCTTCCTTCTCTTTCTGACATGCTCAACCCTCCTGAGAGATGTAAGGCGACTCTTTGCTCTTTACTACACTTTACTTCACTCCACAAAACCTTCACAGCCTCTTTCTCTTGTGCCTCCAACTTGTTTTATGCCTTGAGGTGTGCTCTTCATTCTTTAATGAGCTGAAGAATTTCCTTTTCCCTTCAACTCTTGGCTTTGTCACATAGGTTTGTTGACGGTGGAGTGGGGGGATCCCAGTGTCTCAGGGTGGTCTCATGTCTATGTTATCTTCTGGTTCACTCCTTTTAGTTTAGGCTGTTATAGTTAGATCTGCTGGAGTCGCCAGCCACACTCTAAAATTCTGAATATTCATATTCTCTACAGTCTTACTCCCGAGCCCAACTAACTTTCTCTCTTTACTCTTCCTGAGGTAATGACTGTCCTCCTGTCTGTTGAATGCTGTTGGAGGACTGACCATCAGGGCCTCCTCCCCACCATCACCAGCCAGCTCTCCTGTCCATTTGTGCCACCCAGATGCACCAGCATTGAGATAGGATGGGACTGTTTCAGCTCACACCCACTTTACATAAAGACTCAGTCAGAGACTGCCTCAATCAGAGACTGCCTCAGTCAGAGACTGCCTCTACCTGTGCAGCTTCTAAAGCTTTGCTATCCAGATTTCAAACAGAGACTCTTTTCTTTGGTATTTATTTTATTAAACTGTAAATACTGTTTGATCAGAGGAGGACGGGTCTCCACTTCTGAGTCTTGGTTCCTCCCAAGGTTTCTTCCTCCAGTCTGAGGGAGTTTTTCTTGCCACTGTTGCCTCTGTCTTGCTCACTAGGGGGTATATGTTGTAACTGTCTGTTTTCAGAACTTCTGTAAAGCTGCTTTGTGAATTGAATGGAATTAAATTTG
>CM038713.1:42328536-42331036 GCA_021613375.1 Megaleporinus macrocephalus
ATAAAGCTACTCAGAGAATAAAGCGAGTCAGAGAATAAAGCGAGTCAGGGAATAAAGCTAGTCAGGGAATAAAGCTACTCAGAGAATAAAGCGAGTCAGAGAATAAAGCGAGTCAGAGAATAAAGCGAGTCAGGGAATAAAGCGAGTCAGGGAATAAAGCGAGTCAGAGAATAAAGCGAGTCAGGGAATAAAGCAAGTCAGAGAATAAAGCGAGTCAGGGAATAAAGCGAGTCAGGGAATAAAGCGAGTCGGAGAATAAAGCTAGTCAGAGAATAAAGCTAGTCAGAGAATAAAGCTAGTCAGAGAATAAAGTAAGTCAGAGAATAAAGCTACTCAGAGAATAAAGCTACTCAGAGAATAAAGCGAGTCAGAGAATAAAGCGAGTCAGGGAATAAAGCTAGTCAGGGAATAAAGCTAGGCAGGGAATAAAGCTAGTCAGGGAATAAAGCTACTCAGAGAATAAAGCTACTCAGAGAATAAAGCGAGTCAGAGAATAAAGCGAGTCAGAGAATAAAGCGAGTCAGGGAATAAAGCTAGTCAGGGAATAAAGCTAGGCAGGGAATAAAGCTAGTCAGGGAATAAAGCTAGTCAGGGAATAAAGCTACTCAGAGAATAAAGCTAGTCAGGGAATAAAGCTAGTCAGAGAATAAAGTAAGTCAGAGAATAAAGCTAGTCAGAGAATAAAGCGAGTCAGAGAATAAAGCTAGTCAGGGAATAAAGCTAGGCAGGGAATAAAGCTAGTCAGGGAATAAAGCGAGTCAGGGAATAAAGCTAGTCAGGGAATAAAGCTAGTCAGAGAATAAAGCTAGTCAGAGAATAAAGCTACTCAGAGAATAAAGCGAGTCAGGGAATAAAGCTAGTCAGGGAATAAAGCTAGTCAGGGAATAAAGCTACTCAGAGAATAAAGCGAGTCAGAGAATAAAGCGAGTCAGGGAATAAAGCTAGTCAGGGAATAAAGCTACTCAGAGAATAAAGCGAGTCAGAGAATAAAGCTAGTCAGAGAATAAAGCGAGTCAGGGAATAAAGCTAGGCAGGGAATAAAGCTACTCAGAGAATAAAGCGAGTCAGGGAATAAAGCTAGTCAGGGAATAAAGCTAGTCAGGGAATAAAGCTACTCAGAGAATAAAGCGAGTCAGAGAATAAAGCGAGTCAGGGAATAAAGCTAGTCAGGGAATAAAGCTACTCAGAGAATAAAGCGAGTCAGAGAATAAAGCTAGTCAGAGAATAAAGCGAGTCAGGGAATAAAGCTAGGCAGGGAATAAAGCTACTCAGAGAATAAAGCTAGTCAGAGAATAAAGCGAGTCAGGGAATAAAGCTAGTCAGGGAATAAAGCTACTCAGAGAATAAAGCGAGTCAGAGAATAAAGCGAGTCAGGGAATAAAGCTAGTCAGGGAATAAAGCTACTCAGAGAATAAAGCGAGTCAGAGAATAAAGCTAGTCAGAGAATAAAGCGAGTCAGAGAATAAAGCGAGTCAGGGAATAAAGCTAGTCAGGGAATAAAGCTACTCAGAGAATAAAGCGAGTCAGAGAATAAAGCTAGTCAGAGAATAAAGCGAGTCAGAGAATAAAGCGAGTCAGAGAATAAAGCGAGTCAGAGAATAAAGCGAGTCAGGGAATAAAGCTAGTCAGGGAATAAAGCTACTCAGAGAATAAAGCGAGTCAGGGAATAAAGCTAGTCAGGGAATAAAGCTACTCAGAGAATAAAGCGGGTCAGAGAATAAAGCGAGTCAGAGAATAAAGTGAGTCAGAAAATAAAGTGAGTCAGAAAATAAAGTGAGTCAGAGAATAAAGCGAGTCAGAGAATAAAGGTCATGTGGTGTCTACGGCTAAGTTAAAGCCCTGACTTCATTCCCAAAATAACACTCTTAATTATTAATTAGGTTTTTTTAAACGAGATCTAAAAGCTTCCAGACAGCAGCGTCTCTATCTTCACCAGGTTACACTACTGAACAGAGAAACTCACATCAGTAGATGATTAAGCCTCATGACTTGAACTGTAGCTTGAACACATGGCCGCTGTCCAAGGTGCTGATCAGCACTGACGAACACGTGCAGGTGTGGTTGCTCTTCGCTGCTTCAGGTCTCGTAGAGAAGCAGGGCTGAAGAAACAGCTCGTTTGTGCAGCATATGGTCACACAGTTAGTACGTTATTGATCATTTACATCATAGTTAGCTTAGTGAACTTCTGATGACCACAGAGTTCCTCTCTACACAGGATCTTCTTCTTGCTCCTTCAAGAAATTTCATTGCAAGCTACACTGTAATGAATTTACTGCGGATATACAACAGTACCTTACTCTATTTTATAATAATTATAAAATACTGTTAAATTATCACTCATTGTATGTAACTTAACCAGATGTGTCATGTAACAAAGTACAAATACTTGAGTACAGATTTAGGGTTATTTATACTTTAAGGAAGTATTTATTATTTTTACTTCTACTCCTTATATTTTAAACATACTCTCGTTACTCCTATTTCATTTCAGCTTGTTTAC
>CM038713.1:42336036-42443536 GCA_021613375.1 Megaleporinus macrocephalus
GTCTTGCTGTAGACCAGCCAATCAGGGCAGAGCTCATCTAATTATTTATCTATTATTTAGTTTTTCACAACTACAACAATGATCATGTCTTCTTAACAAATTTTATATATATTATATGGATTAACAATATATCCCCATGGGTATAACCTCCAGATAGGAAAGTTTAAGTATCTCTGGTTTTTGTTTATGAGCAAAGGTGTCAGAAGTATTTACATTCATTACTCAGGTAGAAGTATAGATACTAGGGTTTAAAATACTTCTGTAGAAGTTGAAGTATCAACTCAAGCTTTTTACTCCAGTAAAAGTGTAAAAGTACTGCTTTCAGAACTACTTAAAGTATAAAACTAAAAGTAATATAAGCAAAAAAATGCCATTACGACAAAAGCTTCGGCCGCACCACAGGGGTCTACAGTGCCCTAACCCACCTCCCCAAAAACCCAATTCTTCTAAAAGTCATAATGACTATAATGTTATATTAAAATGTTAATGTTGGTAAATTTGTGATGCGCTAGGCTTCCTGTTTCAGCCGCATATACACCCATTGAACATGAATGTAGTTTAGTACAATGTAAATATATTAAAGAAGCGTATCTGTTACTACTGAACATTAACATGTGTTTCATGGAGCAGAAGATATGATGACTAGTTCTCTATAAATATTGTGATGAAGTCAAACTCCAAAGACATGTTATCAATAATCTTTACTGGAATGTTAATGTACATGAATGAAAACTAGCTGAAATAACACCTCTGTTCAGGAGTGAGGGAAGGATGGAGCCGGAGGTTGACAGGCGGGAGGTTGTGCAGCGTCTGCAGTGATGCAGCTCTGTACCGATCTGTCCTGGTGAAGAAAGAGCTGAGCCAAAAGGCAAAGCTCTTGATTTACTGGTCAATCTATGTTCCTACTCTCAGCTGTGGTCAGGAGCTCTGGGTAGTGAGAACGAGATCGCGGATACAATCTGCCGAAACAAGTTTTCTCCATGCGGTGTCAGGTCTCACCCTTAGAGATAGGGTGAGGAGCTCAAATATACAGGGGAGGCTCAGCGTCGAGCCGCTACTCCTCCACATCTAGAGGAACCAGTGGAGGTGGTTTGGGGATCTGGTTAGGAGGCCTCCTGGTCGCCTCCCTGTGGAGGTGTTCTGGACGTGTCTGACCGGGAGGAGATCTCGGGGAAGACCTAGAACGTCTCACCGTCCCCCCGGAGGAGCTAGAGGAGGTGGCTGGGGAGAGGGAAGTCTGGGTTTCTCTGCTTAGACTGCTACCCCCGCGACCTGTATCCCTGGAACAGCGATGGATGGAACATTATATCCCATTTTCATGGAAAACCTTAAAGACATCAAAATTCACTACCTCATCCTCAGACACACTACCCGTCAAAAGTTTGGACACACCCAATTGAATTGATATATTTTTTTATAATTATAAAGACTTTTTGATCTTAATTCATTGAAAGTTGAGTTTTAATAGTGAACTTGGAGCCAATGTACAAAAATATTACTAAAACAAACATTTTACTGTATTTAAATGACAATGTATATTGTCACTATGCCAAAAAAACAACAACATTATAACCATTTGTAAAATATTTTGCTTAGTAATTGTCTTTTACATCATCAGTGTTAGAATTTCACGATGATTGAACCAATAGAAATGCTCCAAAATCATAAACAATTCTGCTTCCATTGACTTACTATGATAGTAAAGTTGCTACTTTTAAGATCTTCTAAGTTCTTCTTTGGACATCTTCTTCAGTCCTGTTAGAGAAGCAGCTCATGTGGCTCCTCATGATGAAGCTGCTGGTCAGAATGTTCAAAGTATGTAAACCTGCATCAGAGCAAATGAGCTCATTTCTAAAAGACCCTCTAAACATTCTTTAAACACAACCAGATGTTTTATTCTGCTCCAGGAATAATTCCATACCGACTATTCAATAGTTCTGATCTCTTCACACTTATTCACTAATATTATTATTAACATTAATATAGTACAAATAAGAAAAAGCCTGGTTGGCACCCTCACAGTAAGATGATCTGGGTTGGGTTCCCAGTCCGGGTGGTTCTGTGTGGAGTGTGTAGGGTCTCTCTGTGCTTGAGTGAGTTCCTCCGGGTACTCCGGTTTCCTCCCACAGTCCAAACACATGCATGTTAGGATCCTCACTCTAAACTGCCAGTAGGTGTGAGTGTGTGCATGAATGTGTGTTGGTCATGCGATGGACTGGTGACCTGTCCATGGTGTACCCCGAATAGCATGATAAAGCGGAGAATAATAGATGGATGGAAGAAAAACCTGGGTATGTGTGCCCAAACTTTTGACTGGTAGTGTTTGTAAGTGAGAGCACTTAGCTTGTTCTCTGAATAACAGCCCGTAGCTCAATATCAGGCAGGAAATATTGATGTTTTCTCACAACACAATTGATGCCACGGCAGATATTATGAAGCTATTAATTACAAAAACAAAACAACAGCGACAGAGACACAAAGAAAAAAAAAAGAAAGCAAGAAAATAAACAGAAGAAGAAGTTAATTAGAGAGGAGTAGTAAACAGCTCCAGCTTCCTGAGTGCGGGTGAGTGCTGCGTGGCGGTGCACTCGGCGCTCTTTGAAATTTCCTCTCCTCCACAGGCCACATTTAGCTCTCTCTTTACCAGCTGAGGGAAAAGGCATTACAGCCCCAGCCGTCTGTAAACAAGCCTGGCCGGCTGTTTACGCCCGTCACAGCTAAGGACCTGTTGTAATAGTTTTTTCATGGTCATTTCACACAATCAAATTATGCCAAGAGAAAGCAGCGAGCGAGGGAATAAGACGAAGAAAGGGGGCGGGGGGGTGAAGAGAAAGAACTTCCGTCAAATGAATAGCAGGCCAGGGTGGGGAGAGAGGAGGAGGGGGGGGTGGAATAAAAATGTTTTCTAATCCAAAAGAAATAAATAAATAAACACAACGTGGGCCTGATGAATGGTATTGTGAACTTCCTTCTTCTCCGCTCAACGTAGCCATTCTTTCTTTTTTTTCTTTCCTTTTTTTTCTGGAGGCGAAATTGCTGTGAAATTGAAGGCAGGAGGGCTGGAGTGACCTGCGAAGGCAGCCCGGGAGATGAGAGGCAGAAAGGCAGGCGAGATTTTTGCCTTACATTTCCAGGTCCAGAGGCTCGGCCTCAGAGGAGGAAACTCTCCACTAACTGATGTGGATGCAGGAGAAGAAGAAGAAAACAGATTCTGCCTAGACGCCAGATATGAAGGTCTGAAAAGAGGCACTGTGTTTCATGTTGCTCACTGCCTTGCTGTGAAACTCCTGATCCTAGTGCTGCCTGCTCATCGCCACAGTGCCTCTCTTCTTTTTGTTTCACGCACTCTTTAAAATAAAGGCACCAACTTTTGGCTTCCTGAACAATTGAGCAGCTGGTCGGATCGGTTAGAGCTGAGACATCCCAGGAAACATCCATGGAATAGTTCTTATCAGCTCTAGCAATAAAAAACAGGAGCTGGCTGGAGCTACTCAAGAGGGGCCTGGTATTATTGTAACGAGTGCTCATCTGATGGGGGAAGGGGAGTCAAATCTGAATGGCTTGTTGAATCCCATGTTTTCTGATCTAAGCAGCCTAAAAATTATTAAATGACTGGGTTGTGTTATGTAAGAGTTTCCAGATTCCCAAATGCATGTACACAAAAACTGATCATAATATACATTACCAGTTAAACTTTTTTGTACACTACCAGCCAAAAGTTTTAAAACAGTTCTGGCTGGTAGTGTATCTAAAACGTTTGACTGGTAGTGTATCTAAAACGTTTGACTGGTAGTGTATCTAAAACGTTTGGCTGGTAGTGTATCTAAAACGTTTGACTGGTAGTGTAACTAAAACGTTTGACTGGTAGTGTACTAAAACGTTTGTCTGGTAGTGTATCTAAAACGTTTGTCTGGTAGTGTATCTAAAACGTTTGACTGGTAGTGTACTAAAACGTTTGGCTGGTAGTGTATCTAAAACGTTTGACTGGTAGTGTACTAAAACGTTTGACTGGTAGTGTATCTAAAACATTTGTCTGGTAGTGTGTCTAAAACGTTTGACTGGTAGTGTATCTAAAACATTTGTCTGGTAGTGTGTCTAAAACGTTTGACTGGTAGTGTATCTAAAACGTTTGGCTGGTAGTGTATCTAAAACGTTTGACTGGTAGTGTATCTAAAACGTTTGGCTGGTAGTGTATCTAAAACGTTTGACTGGTAGTATACTAAAACGTTTGACTGGTAGTATACTAAAACGTTTGGCTGGTAGTGTATCTAAAACGTTTGGCTGGTAGTGTACTAAAACGTTTGACTGGTAGTGTACTAAAACGTTTGGCTGGTAGTGATCTAAAACGTTTGGCTGGTAGTGTATCTAAAACGTTTGACTGGTAGTGTACTAAAACGTTTGACTGGTAGTGTATCTAAAACGTTTGTCTGGTAGTGTACTAAAACGTTTGGCTGGTAGTGTATCTAAAACATTTGTCTGGTAGTGTATCTAAAACGTTTGACTGGTAGTGTATCTAAAACGTTTGACTGGTAGTGTATCTAAAACGTTTGGCTGGTAGTGTATCTAAAACGTTTGACTGGTAGTATACCAAAACGTTTGGCTGGTAGTGTATCTAAAACGTTTGACTGGTAGTGTACTAAAACGTTTGACTGGTAGTGTACTAAAACGTTTGACTGGTAGTGTATCTAAAACGTTTGACTGGTAGTGTACTAAAACGTTTGACTGGTAGTGTACTAAAACGTTTGGCTGGTAGTGTATCTAAAACGTTTGGCTGGTAGTGTATCTAAAACGTTTGGCTGGTAGTGTACTAAAACGTTTGACTGGTAGTGTATCTAAAACGTTTGACTGGTAGTGTATCTAAAACATTTGTCTGGTAGTGTATCTAAAACGTTTGTCTGGTAGTGTACTAAAACATTTGACTGGTAGTGTACTAAAACGTTTGTCTGGTAGTGTATCTAAAACGTTTGACTGGTAGTGTACTAAAACGTTTGACTGGTAGTGTACTAAAACGTTTGTCTGGTAGTGTACTAAAACGTTTGACTGGTAGTGTACTAAAACGTTTGTCTGGTAGTGTATCTAAAACGTTTGTCTGGTAGTGTATCTAAAACATTTGTCTGGTAGTGTAATAAAACGTTTGACTGGTAGTGCACTAAAACGTTTGTCTGGTAGTGCACTAAAACGTTTGACTGGTAGTGCACTAAAACGTTTGTCTGGTAGTGCACTAAAACGTTTGACTGGTAGTGCACTAAAACGTTTTACTGGTATTGTATCTAAAACGTTTGTCTGGTAGTGTACTAAAACGTTTGACTGGTAGTGTACTAAAACATTTGACTGGTAGTGTACTAAAACGTTTGACTGGTAGTGTACTAAAACGTTTGACTGGTAGTGTATCTAAAACGTTTGACTGGTAGTGTACTAAAACGTTTGACTGGTAGTGTACTAAAACGTTTGACTGGTAGTGTACTAAAATGTTTGACTGGTTGTGTACTAAAACATTTGACTGGTAGTGTACTAAAACGTTTGACTGGTAGTGTACTAAAACGTTAGACTGGTAGTGTACTAAAACGTTTGACTGGTAGTGTATCTAAAACGTTTGACTGGTAGTGTACTAAAACGTTTGACTGGTAGTGTATCCAAAACGTTTGTCTGGTAGTGTATCTAAAACGTTTGGCTGGTAGTGTATCTAAAACGTTTGACTGGTAGTGTACTAAAACGTTTGACTGGTAGTGTACTAAAACGTTTGACTGGTAGTGTACTAAAACGTTTGACTGGTAGTGTATCTACAATGTTTGACTGGTAGTGTATCTAAAACATTTGACTGGTAGTGTATCTAAAACATTTGACTGGTAGTGTATCTAAAATGTTTGACTGGTAGTGTACTTTTACTGTACGTTTATGACCTCACAGCAACCTGTATTTGAATGATTTAGTCCTTTCATCCACACAGTAGTATTTCTCCTCACTGAAAACGAGGCTTTTGGAAAACCAAGTAGACATTTCTCTGTTTTCACACTTGTCCCCAATGGTTGTGTTCACACCCAGGATGGATTGTCTTTAGGGGGGTGGGCGATGGTGGGGGGCTCATTATCACTGGTTCGCTGTCACACACAAGAAATTTTGTAATTCCATATGTCACATTATTGTCCACGAATACAAACACTCAAGTGCAGAAGAACATGACTGTTTTCCTCTGAGTCCCAAACAATCCTTTTTCTGTCAACACAAAACTTCAACTGGGAAGTTACACAATAAGTCTAACACCAACCAGCTCTACTGTTTTAACTCCAACCAGCTCTCCTGTTCTGACACCAACCAGCTCTCCTGTTCTAACACCAATCAGCTCTCTTGATCAATCACCAACCAGCTCTACTGTTCAATCACCAACCAGCTCTACTCTTCAATCACCAACCAGCTCTACTCTTCAATCACCAACCAGCTCTCCTGTTCTAACACCAACCAGCTCTCCTGTTCTAACACCAACCAGCTCTCCTGTTCCAACACCAACCAGCTCTCCTGTTTAATCACCAACCAGCTCTCCTGTTTAATCACCAACCAGCTCTACTGTTCAATCACCAACCAGCTCTCCTGTTCTAACACCAATCAGCTCTCCTGATCAATCACCAACCAGCTCTACTGTTCAATCACCAACCAGCTCTACTCTTCAATCACCAACCAGCTCCACTCTTCAATCACCAACCAGCTCTCCTGTTCTAACACCAACCAGCTCTCCTGTTCTAACACCAACCAGCTCTCCTGTTCCAACACCAACCAGCTCTCCTGTTTAATCACCAACCAGCTCTCCTGTTTAATCACCAACCAGCTCTACTGTTCAATCACCAACCAGCTCTCCTGTTCTAACACCAATCAGCTCTCCTGATCAATCACCAACCAGCTCTACTGTTCAATCACCAACCAGCTCTCCTGTTCTAACACCAACCAGCTCCCCTGTTCAATCACCAACCAGCTCTCCTGTTCAATCACCAACCAGCTCTCCTGTTCTAACACCAACCAGCTCTCCTGTTCTATCACCAACCAGCTCTCCTGTTCTATCACCAACCAGCTCTACTGTTTTAACTCCAACCAGCTCTACTGTTCTATCACCAACCAGCTCTCCTGTTCTGACACCAACCAGCTCTCCTGTTAAATCACCAACCAGCTCTACTGTTCAATCACCAACCAGCTCTACTGTTCAATCACCAACCAGCTCTCCTGTTTTAACACCAACCCGCTCTACTGTTCCATCACCAACCAGCTCTACTGTTCAATCACCAACCAGCTCTACTGTTCAATCACCAACCAGCTCTACTGTTCAATCACCAACCAGCTCTCCTGTTCTAACACCAACCAGCTCTACTGTTCAATCACCAACCAGCTCTCCTGTTCTAACACCAACCAGCTCTACTGTTTTAACACCAACCAGCTCTACTGTTTAATCACCAACCAGCTCTCCTGTTTTAACACCAACCAGCTCTACTGTTCAATCACCAACCAGCTCTCCTGTTCTAACACCAACCAGCTCTCCTGTTTTAACACCAACCAGCTCTCCTGTTCTAACACCAACCAGCTCTCCTGTTCAATCACCAACCAGCTCTCCTGTTTAATCACCAACCAGCTCTACTGTTCAATCACCAACCAGCTCTCCTGTTCTAACACCAATCAGCTCTCCTGATCAATCACCAACCAGCTCTACTGTTCAATCACCAACCAGCTCTACTCTTCAATCACCAACCAGCTCCACTCTTCAATCACCAACCAGCTCTCCTGTTCTAACACCAACCAGCTCTCCTGTTCTAACACCAACCAGCTCTCCTGTTCCAACACCAACCAGCTCTCCTGTTTAATCACCAACCAGCTCTCCTGTTTAATCACCAACCAGCTCTACTGTTCAATCACCAACCAGCTCTCCTGTTCTAACACCAATCAGCTCTCCTGATCAATCACCAACCAGCTCTACTGTTCAATCACCAACCAGCTCTCCTGTTCTAACACCAACCAGCTCCCCTGTTCAATCACCAACCAGCTCTCCTGTTCAATCACCAACCAGCTCTCCTGTTCTAACACCAACCAGCTCTCCTGTTCTATCACCAACCAGCTCTCCTGTTCTATCACCAACCAGCTCTACTGTTTTAACTCCAACCAGCTCTACTGTTCTATCACCAACCAGCTCTCCTGTTCTGACACCAACCAGCTCTCCTGTTAAATCACCAACCAGCTCTACTGTTCAATCACCAACCAGCTCTACTGTTCAATCACCAACCAGCTCTCCTGTTTTAACACCAACCCGCTCTACTGTTCCATCACCAACCAGCTCTACTGTTCAATCACCAACCAGCTCTACTGTTCAATCACCAACCAGCTCTACTGTTCAATCACCAACCAGCTCTCCTGTTCTAACACCAACCAGCTCTACTGTTCAATCACCAACCAGCTCTCCTGTTCTAACACCAACCAGCTCTACTGTTTTAACACCAACCAGCTCTACTGTTTAATCACCAACCAGCTCTCCTGTTTTAACACCAACCAGCTCTACTGTTCAATCACCAACCAGCTCTCCTGTTCTAACACCAACCAGCTCTCCTGTTTTAACACCAACCAGCTCTCCTGTTCTAACACCAACCAGCTCTCCTGTTCAATCACCAACCAGCTCTACTGTTCAATCACCAACCAGCTCTACTGTTCAATCACCAACCAGCTCTCTTGTTCTAACACCAACCAGCTCTCTTGTTCATACGTGCCAACGACAATAGCCTTAACTTCATAACTGTGCCACCCAGATGTATTTGATTCAGATCTAAAGATTAATTCAAAACTTCATAATTCAAGTGAAAAAACTTTCATATCTTAAGCTTTTATTTTCTAGCAGAGATCAAACACTAAAAATGTGTGAAAGCTGCATCCAAGCCTCACTGTTGTCTGTAGTGACCAATAGTGCCTCTCAGTCAATTCTTTGGACACGTTTGGGTTTGGTGGTTGACAGGAGAGCCTTACTATATATATATATATATATATATAAAAAACCTGCTGTCATGGATACATTGATGCGTGCCATGTTCATTTTAATATATTTTCATATCATAAGTTGTAAGGCATTATTGCCCTTTACAGGGTGGGAGTGCTTGTTTTTTTTAAATACTGCATTCATGGGCAAACCTAACTGGGCCTGAGGGAGATGGATAAAAATCTGTTACCTTGAGAACAGTAAGAATCTACATGACATCATATTTCAATTACTGTTTAGTATATTTAGCAATGCCTAAAACCTTGACTGAGCCCCTGATATAGATAATGACACGACTGTACTCATGACTTACAGAAAGATAAATCTACTTCACCTGTTCGCTTCCATCAACACTGTACAGACAGCCCTGATATCTGTGTATATGCTTCTTCTTGGTTTGGCATTTCATGCTGGCCTTTTTCAGACAGATCCTTCACAAACTGTTACTTCATATATTTATTTTATCTTAAACTCTAAAATGTGAAAGAGGTGGTAAATATTTAGGGTAGATACCAGTGGTCGGGCTGGCAGGCCTTGGCAGCATCAGCTTGTCTGAGTCATGAAATGGGAGGAACTGTTCTGTCATTTCTTAACTCTTTGGAAATGTTTCCTGGTAGTTTGCGTTATTTTTTGTATTGGGGTCCATAAGGTGCCAGTAACACTGCTGCATGACGTAAAACATACTGTAATATCAAAACAATGTGACATCAATTGTAGTTGCTTAGCGATGAGGCCTGGCCAGAGTGACCCCATCTACAGTATGCACATCTGTGCTTGTGTTAGGAGTAATAGTTGATTGTTTTGAGACCTCCACCTGACAGAGATTGGCCCTAATTATGGTGTCATTTGATTTTGAGACCTGTTCCTGACAGTGATTGGTCCTGATCACCGTGCTGTATGTTCTGGACCACTCCCACCCCGCCAAGTGTGATTGTTCCCAATTACTAGATAGTTTAACCTTCCCCTTGATATTTATTGGTTTTATTGACTACATCATTTGTTTGAGACCTCCTCTGTCTGTGGTTGTTCCTAATACCTATATTGTTTATTCTGAGACCTCCTCCTGACATGGGGTCCTTATCCCCATGTCATTTGTTCAGAGACCCTTCCCTTGACTGTTATTGGTCCTAATGCCCATGTCATTTGTTCAGAGACACTTCCTCTGACTGTGATTGGTCATAATCACTGTGTCATTCATTTAAAAACCTCCTCCTGACAGATTGGTCCTATTATTTATGTTGTTTTTTTCTTAGACCTCCTCCTGACAGATTGGTCCTATTATTTATGTTGTTTTTTTCTTAGACCTTCTCCTGACTGTAATTTGTTCTAATCCCCATGTTGTTTGTTCTGAGACCTCCAACTGACTGTGATTGGTCCTAATCCCCATGTTGTTTGTTCAAAGACCTCCCCCGGACTGTGATTGTTTTCTAATAACCATGTTCTTTGTTCTGAGACCCTGCTCTACGTTGATTGGTCCTAATCAGTATATTGCTCATTTGAAGAACTCCCCCTGACTGTGATTGCTTTGAGACATCCCTCAATGTGATTGGTCCTAATCCCCATGTCCTTTGTTCTGAGACCTCCACTTGATTGTGATTGGTTCTAATCCCCATGTCGTTTGTTCTGAGACCTCCTCCTGATTGTGATTGGTTCTAACTCCCATGCCCTTTGTTCTGAGACCTCCACCTGATTGTGATTGGTTCTAATCCCCATGTCCTTTGTTCTGAGACCTTCCCCTTACTGTAATCGATTTTAATCCCCATGTCCTTTGTTCTTAGACCTCCACCTGATTGTGATTGGTTCTAATCCCCATGTCGTTTGTTTTGAGACCTCCCCCTGATTGTGATTGGTTCTAATCCCCATGTGGTTTGTTCTGAGACTTTCTGCTGATAGTTTGATTGTTCCTAATTACTATATCGGTTTTTCAAAGACCTCCTCCTCACTGTAATTATTTCTAATTACAATTTTCTTTTTCTTGAGGTTCCCCCTGACTGTGATTGGTCATAATCACTGTAGCACTGTTGTGAGACCTTCTCCTTGATAACAATGGATTCCTATTACTACGTCATTTGCTTTGAGACCTTTCCTTGGTTGGAGGCCAGAGACCTCCCCCTGACTTTGATTGGCCCTAATCATGGTGTTGTTTTTTCAGAGACCTCCTCCTTACTGTGATTGGTTCTAATCACTGTGTTATTTGGTCTGAGTACTTGTTCCAACAACTACATTATATATTAACTACATTTATATTGAGACCCCTCTCCCACACCAACCGTGACTGGTCCTATCTACCATGTTGGTTGTTTTGAGAGCCCTACTTTGACAGTGATACACTCTAATCTCTACTTCTTTTGTTTACTTCAGACAGTGACTTTGTCCAGATCCCTGCACTGTGTTGTTCTGAGACCTCCACCCGACTGTCAATAGTCATAATCACTATCTTGTTCTGAGGCCCATCCTTGACTGTGACCGGTCAACTAAACTTCTGGAGGTGCTGAGATATATCTAAAGCTTCTCTTAAGTATCCAGCATGTCCGGTATTTGTTGGATTTTGTTTATTTTTGTTTTAATTTCACTGTTTATAAGTTTATTGCCCACTTTAATGTACAATCACTAATGCGTTTGCTCACAACAACATTTCTCTGGAGTTGACATCTTGAAATAAAAAAGCCTGTTTTTTAAATATTTTTATGTGTGTGTGTGTGTGTGAGAGCGAGAGAGAAAGAGAGAGAAAAAGAGAGAGAGAGAGAGAGAGAGAGAGAATCATTGTGTTAATTATGAGTCTGGTTCTCCTCCAGACAGCCCTCCTGCATTAGTATTGAGTGGTAGTATGAGTTTTAATTTATCCCCCAGTGTATTGGCCTGCCCAAGCTCCTTCCTCTAAAGATCACACTCTCCAGACCCTGGAGCTTCTCCACAAGTCTGCAAATTACTCCACTATCTCGCAGTCACACTCCTTATCTCCTAACCACCGCGAACGCAACGCTTGTTAACGGCCAGATCTATAAAACCGCCCATACGATGCCACCTGAGTGCTGCGCTGAAGGTTATTTCATCGAAAATGTTTGTCTAAGGGCGATCTGACCCAGACCAACTGAAAGCTAGCTGCTTTATTTGCCCTCTTGTCACTCCTTTTATCCTTTACAAAGGTTAAGTGCGTCTTTTTCTCACTGGAGACTCCGCTGAATAACATTTGCTGGTCCTGTGCCGGCCTGGCTCTAGAAGTCTCCCTGCACACTACGCTCTTTCAGGATGGGGGACCGGGTAACAGTCAAAAGAAACAAATGGAAAGAACGAGCTCCTCGCGGATTTGAGAATCAACTGCTGTGACTTTGAGGCCTCAAGGACAAATCATTCACGTATGTCATTCTTTATATGGCCTCGAAAAACTCTGCCTGTTCTTGATTAGTATTAGGGTTTTACTCAGGGCTGGACTGGTAATCTGGCATAGACAGTCTTCAGGGCCGATGCTGTTGGATTTTTTTTTCTTTCCTTTTTTTCTAAGAGACCGACAGAGGGGGCAGCCCGTTGGTTCAGCCCGTTGGTTCATCTTCAATACAGACAGTGGACTGAACCAATCAGGATATAGGACGAAAGCAGCCCCGCCCTTTATTTGAGTGATCTCCTGTAACTCCCGCTAGTTTCAGTGTTGAGATCACGTGCTGAAGGAGTGGGGTCGCGAAAGAAAGGGGGTGCGGAGAAGTTGCGTGCAAAGACATTGAAGAGTGTTACTGCAGATGAAGAGTGTTTCTGTAGATGTAGTGTCACTGTAGATGTAAAGTGTTACTGTAGACGAAGAGTGTTACTGTAGATGATCTCCCATGGCCTGCACAGTCACCAGATCTAAATATTATTGAGCCACTTTGGGGTGTTTTGGAGGAGCGAGTCAGGAAACGTTTTCCTCCACCAGCATCACGTAGTGACCTGACCACTGTCCTGCAAGAAGAATGGTTAAAATCCCTCTGACCACTGTGCAGGACTTGTATATGTCATTCCCAAGACCAACTGACGCTGTATTGGCCGCAAAAGGAGGCCCTACACCATACTAATCAATTATTGTGGTCTAAAACTAGGTGTTTCAGTTTCATTGTCCAACCCCTGTATATCATAATATGTTATGAAGCCTGACTTTATAAAGTCATAAACTTTTCCTTGTGCGTATAATTATTTACTACTAATTATTACTGCTTAAAAGCAATTCTATCAATTTATGACTGGTATTATAAAGTGATGATAATATAATGCTTTGTAAATGCATTTATAAATTATACATTTTTTAATGAATACTGGAATCAGAGGAAGTATTACCAAGTTTATACCAAAAATTTGGTTGGAAAAAACACCAAAAAGTTTAAATAAGTCTGCACTGAAATGTATGAATGTAACACAGTAATATGAATGAAAATCCAAATTAGTGATTAAAAAGCTGTTTATTTTCTTTGCTCTGCTGCGAAGAAGAATATTCACAGTTTGGGAAGCAGCAGATCAACAATTTGAGAGTAACTATGCTTTCTCTCTCCAAAAACACATTACTTGTGGTCTATGGGAAACCATAGAAAACAACACTCTGATCTCTGAAAATCAGTAGATCCACTTAGAAAGGTCAGAACGAAGCTCAGTAAAGTTCAGTACTTCAGCAGAGCATAAATATAAGTGTACAGTCATTGTTTGTAATCAATGCAATAGGCTGCCACTAAATTTCTGTCTGAAACTCATGTAAAATTATTTTTTATTTTGGCAACAATCATAACCATTAAAATCGACAATCAAAAAATTAACGGTTTTGATGCACAACCTTAGCAAACCTCCTCTAATGCACAACATAGGTTAAACTTGACTCATATTTGTTTCCTATGTTATTTTATGTACTGCTAAGTATCAGTTTATTTCGCTATTTAATGTTAATTAAAAATCTTGGTTTTGGTTATTTACTTCATGAACAAAACTGGGGTTTGTAAATAAGTTCCTGACTGCACATGTTTATGAATGTCAACAGTACCTATCAAACTCCATAGTGTATATATGATGGCTAATCCTAAGTGTGTCAGAAGGCAGTGATACAAAAAAATAAAAACTAAAATCAGGATTCGCAATGATCAGAAACAAGTAAATTGAGGAATTTATGGAAGCTTAAATGATAAAAATTAATTTATGGCAAAGTTATAGAAAATAAAATCTCAGCCGGGTCAATGTTAAATCCCAAATGGCAGTCTTCTGGGCCCAAGCTCTACTTTCTTTGTAAAGCCTTTTAACAGGAAATAAAATAAATGTTAAGTTATAGAGCTCTCAGAATGCAAATACCCTCCTATGAAGAGCCTTGGCCCCTTTGGATCCAAGTGTCAGAACGCAACAGAACTGAGTAACGCGCAGAGTAAAAAGTCTAGAGTTTAATATAAGGCGTTTGGCAAAAGGCGAGTCTCCAAAAACCATGAGATCCAACAAACAGGACAAGGCAAATACGGTATCCAATAATATAGGGCAAGGCAAAAACTGAGTCAAGGATGGGAAACAGGTAATACACAGTAATGTCTGGAGAGTAACAGAATGCTTTGTAATGCTGCTAACAGTCAATACTTGGCGAAGAGCACAGAACAGGACGGAGCTTAAATACACAGGTATACAGGTGATGATAATCAATAGTCAAGTGACCCAGTATGTCACATGACTCTGACCGGGAGTCATGTGACTGGTAGGAGAGTTCTGGGAAATGGGGTTTGTAGTGTTGGTTTGGTCTTGGGAGCCTACGGGAGATGTGACACCAAGAATCAAGACTGAATATAAGCTTTGGTTACTTATTTAGGGGGCAGTCGTGGGCTGAAGGTTAGGAACACAAACAGCAGTTAAATTTAATTAGAATTTATTTAAAATTACATCACTAGGATGATCCTGACCCTTGAAGGGTTCAGTAGTGATGATGACTGGTTTTGATTGGTCTAGTTAGAATACTGTTTATCTTACAATAATTCTTAAATACAGTTTACACATTGAAATGATAAAAACACAGTAAATTACATTTTCTAACTTTAGATCAGCATCAACTGCAGAACAACACTTTTACACGACTTGAACACAGAAAACAGCTTACCAAGTTCCAGAATGTGAAAAAGAGAGGGAACATGGCGTCTTGGTTAATTGTAGTCCTCTGTAGTTCTTCGAGAAAAGAAAACAATGGAGAAAATGTCCACTGTAGAGAAATCCCAGCACTACAGAGTTTCTGTCTGAGGAAAAGAAGTTAAACACAGAAAACACCAAATCTCACAGTGAAAAATAGAAAAAGACTTCAAAACCTTTACAAGCTCCACTAAACAACTCAAACTAGTCTTGACTGAACTGACCAATGAGAATCTGGCAAGGTGCTACAGGGGCGTGTTCCAAGCTTAAACCTGAAAAGTTTGTTCAACTTAAAAATATTAGCATACTCAGTTATTCTTTCAAAATAGTAGAACATACTAAAACATTTTAAGTAAAACTTTAGTTTTTAAGCAATCAGTACACAAACTCTTTACACAGAAACTAATTACGGGTTAACAGTGTAACCGCAAACTGCTTCCCAGGTGCTGTGGATAGGGCTGCTTTAGCTCTGGGCAAGTGTGCTCACTGCCCCCTAGTGTGTATGTTAACAAGTGTATATGTGAGCTTTTCACTGCACAATAGCTCTAAAGTAGCTCTAAATTCTAATTATTAGCTTTATATGTCCAGTGCAATGTTAAAGAAGCAAGTTCAAAACATTGTCTGCATCGACTGATTGCTTCTTTGGCGAAGGTCTGTTGGAGGAGAAAGTGTGAACCAGACTTTGGCTTAAAGTATTCTTTGCATGGCCATTCAGTGGTTTTAGGCGAAGACAGAAGGCCATGAATCTACGAGCGCTGCTTGTCATTGGCCCTCCCATTTGTGACGAGTGATAAAAAGCCTTTGACGTCTGATTGGTCCGTTGGTCTGTGCAGGAATGAATCAATCTAGGTTAGTAAACCCAAACCCAAACACACAAACACACACACACATACAAAACCACACATGCCTGAATTACCCTAATGGAATATGAAATCAGATGGAGCTTATTTAAAGCGATATGATGAATGGGGGTCTGAGGCTCGATGAAGTGGGAGAGAATGTGAGTGATTGGGTTGCAGTCCATAACAAAGACTGTAGTTGAGTTTGCTGGGGGAAGAAGGAGGAGGGCTTAAATTATAGGAGGCTATTTGGGAAACAAGCGACGATGTTATATATTTCCTCCCACGCCCACCTTCTTAACTCAAAGGGAATAAGTGGACAGAATCAACTTTGCAGACATCCATCAAACGAAATGAGTTTTTCTTTTTTTTTCTTTTTTTTTTATTCCGGAAAGGCAAGAACCGAGCCCTGCACTCAAATGAAACCTGCGTTCGTGCTCTGCATCGGAGCAGCTTGATGTTTCTTTGAACTCTGCGCCGCAGACGTGTGCACGTGTGCACGCAAGCGTTCCTCATTTCTGATAATGCTTTTAATGCAGTCAGCGGGAACAAAGGCATAGATTAATTTCTTCATTTGTTGTCTAAAGAGAGAGCACGACAGGTCATGGCGTGGAGCGCACGGCTTGATAACCCGCAGTAATTACAGCAGGCGTTAAGTCTCCCCCTCAGGCCACGATCATTAGCAGAAAATGACCTTTGAAGCTTCACACTGCCAGTCATTAACTGCGGCTGAAAACTCCTGCGTCGATCCCAGATTCTTCTCACAGGCTCTTGAAGAAACAGAAAAAAGAAGAGAGAGAGAGAAAGAACACGTCAGATGTTCCGAGCACAAGTTTCCAGGCTCTGGGTTTATCTGCAGTATATCAAGTCTTTGAGTGGATGGCATTTGCAGCCAGCGCCCAGGTTCAAAAGCATAAATGCGCCGAAATGCCACTCGGGCCAAAATGCGGGGGGGGATTTACATCGCTTTGGACCGAAGGGGAAATTTCATAAAGGGGTTCACGAGCAGGATCCCCAAACACAAACATAAACATGCCGCTCCTTCGTCCTGCGCCTGGGAGCCGTTTATCATCGGAAATTAAAAAATCCTGCCTCTGGTTTAACCCTTCAAAGGAGCTTTATGAAGATGGAGGAATTGTTCTCACCTTGTTCGAAAATAAGTTTGACTTAGAGTGTACTATATATATATATATATATATATATATATATATATATATATATATATATATATATATAGAGAGAGAGAGAGAGAGAGAGAGAGAGAGAGAGAGAGATAGATAGATATATAGATCATATCTTTAGCTCCAGATTGAAGAATAAAGTTAGGTTCCAGATTTCTCCTGGACGCCCCAGACATTGTATGAATGTGTTCAGTTCCTTCAGCAGCAATCTTGATTTAGCTTAATGAAGTACTGAGCAGTCAAAGCAGGTATTAGATGAGAACTGATAATAATACTGGGTTGTTTAGGAGAAGCTTGGAAAGAGTTAAATAAACACACTGACGTATGAAAAAGCACTACTTACAGTATGAATATTTAAAATGAATATATTTTGAATATTTAATATCAAGATTTTGGTCATAGCTTTTTAAATAAAATAATATCCCCATGTGCCTAAAACATTAGACACTATATATATATATATATATATATCAGTGTACCAGTTGGTACCCACCAGAGCACCAGTTGGCCTTTATGTGTATTTCAGTACTTAATTCTTGTTAATTAATGTTTAATTGATTCCTATTTCACATCCTAATATTACTGTTTATTTTCTACAAGTGCATAGTATATCATTTACATATACATATACAAGTACATATACTATATCAAGTTTGGACCCTTATTTGTACTATTTTAATAGTAATAATATTAGTTAATAATTGTGAAGAGATCTAAACTATGAACGTTTATAAAGAATGTTTAGAGGGTCTTTTAGAAGTAAGCTCATTTGCTCTGATGCAGGTTTACATACTTTGAACATTCTGACCAGCAGCTTCACGAGGAGCCACATGAGCTGCTTCTCTAACAGGACTGAAGAAGATAGTGTAGATGCTGAGATCTTGTTCTGATAAACAGGTTTGGGGGTTTTATAGCTCTTATAAAAATATACATTCTCATTTTTACATTTAAATACAGTCAAATGTTTGTTATAGATTTATACATAGGCAACAACTTCACTATTTACACTGGTCTTTTAACACATTAAGATCAAAAAGTCTTAGACATATATAATATACATTCAGGTTAGGTGTGTCCAAACTTTTGACTGGTAGGTTACTTTTACTTGCAAGTTATTAAATGTACAAATATAGATTTTGATTATATATATATATATATATATATATATATATATATATATATATATATATATATATATATATATATATATATATATATATATAATTTAAAGAAGCAAGCAATCAGGAGAGGAGTCGTCTTTGCATATATCTGTCTTAAAGACATGGTAATGAAAATGGCCTACAAGATAAAAGGGGTCCTGTAAAAATGAAACCCAGTTTGAATTGATTACTATGTAATTACTGAGTAATACTCCTTTTTATGGAATAAGACTCGGAGTTTAAGACTCTGTATGTGGTGGAGAAGGAGCATTTGCCCCGTCACTGGTGGTCAGCTGTTCTGCTTTGGTACCTTCTGACCTTCTGCGGACACCAGAATTGCAGAGCAATCAGAACTTTAACACCTGTGACGGGAAAACCACACGGGGTCAAAAAAACACAGTTATTTTAGGAAATGATTGGTTCAAATTGCTCACAACTGCCATCCATCATGTTAAACCTCCGTAGACCTGTTCCGATTGGGGAGAGGTATTAAACAAACCAATCATTTGATGAAGTGTGGAGAGATTTCTGAACCTGAAAACGTACTTGTCACATTTGTCATGTAACTACAAGCTTCCAGCTCCAAACTTGCTATTTCAAATATCCGAAATTCCCCATTCCGACGACCTTTAATTAGCTCATCACAGGCATTACAGGTGACGCGTGCGGATTTGTCATTTGATCCGAACGATTAATCAAACCCGTTTTAATCCTTCCAGTGGATCAAAGACGGGCGCTGAGGCTTATGGGGGAAAAGGTGAGAGAAGAAACAAACTGCAGAAGAAAATCAGCTGTCAATCACCTCACACGTCCAATTAGTAAACAAGCGCAACTGCTTATTACTCGGTGCGCACTGCCTTAAAGCTGTCGTTAGTACTTAGTGTTTGTTCTTTCCTCCCACCAAAGCACTCGGTGGCCTTCATGTGTATTTTGGTACTTAATTAAAACTATACTTAACTCCTGTTTCACATCCTAATATTACTGGCTATTTTCTGTAAGCACATAATATATCATTTCATACACTTTCAGTCGAAAGTGTGAACACACCTACCCAGATTTATCTTATCTGTACTGTATTAATAGTAATAATATTAGTAAATAAGTGTGAAAAGATCAGAACTATAGAATAAGAGGTATGGAATTATTCCTGGAGCAGAATTAAACATCTGGTTGTGTTTAAAGAATGTTTAGAGGGTCTTTTAGAAATGAGCTCATTTGCTCTGATGCAGGTTTACATACTTTGAACATTCTGACCAGCAGCTTCATGAGGAGCCACATGAGCTGCTTCTCTAACAGGACTGAAGAAGATAGTGTAGATGCTGAGATCTTGTTCTAATAAACAGGTTTATTTCCATTTACAGTAAAATGGAAGGCATAGGCACCAACTTTATTACTTAAACATGTTTTTCAACGTGCTCATTTCCAGACTAAACTTTTGACTAGTAGTGTATTTTCACTTGCAAGATATTCTGTGTTTAAATAAATACTCTAATCATTGTGAACCACAGGCAAGAGGGGCAGAACAGCTAATTTGTAGGAGCGATCTGTACGATTTTTGGTTTAAAAATTCCAAAATTAATCCAAATTTGTAAAAACATGAAGAATTAACAATTGTGACAGTACAAAAGGGGGCAGCATATAAGAAAGTTGTGGTATCTAACGCTATCAGGACTTCAATAACAGTGTTAACTACCTTACAAAGCACCTTTAACAAGACTGAAAGGAGGTTAGCATACAGCACCAGGACAGCAGAACTACTTCCTCATCCTCACATGTTGGACTGATGATGACAGACTCGACACTACAGTGACTCACTATCACCTCCTCAGGTACAAAGTGGTATTACAGTAGTTCACTGTCACTTCTTCAGATACAAAGGGCTTAAATGTCATTCAAACAAAGGGTTTTTTCATGATATTTTCTCTAGAATGGCTAACAAGTTTGGTTGACAAGTGCTAAAGAAATATTACCAATTATGATTACCATTGTTTCAGTTTGATGTTTCTTCAATGTATTATAATCCTTTTCTTTAAAACTTGCTAGTAGTATGCTGATGTCTTGATAACTATCAAGCTAAGGTTACAGTGATACAGCTGAATTGTACGTGATTATCGTTCAATTATACTTATTTTAATGTAATGACACCCTCAATAAGACCTCAATATGCCCTAAATGTATGCCCTGAAGAGGTGGTAATGAACCACAGCAGTACCACTTTGTACCTGAAGAGGTGATAGTGAGTCACTGTAGTGTCAAGTCTGCCATCAGTCCAACATGTGAAGATGGGGAAGTAGGGCTGCTGCCCCAACGCCGTATTCTAACCTCTTGAAGGTGCTGCCAGCTCCCCTGGTTAGATAATTTAAGAACAGGGAGCCAATGAAAAAACAGTAAACACAACAGTAAACACAACCCTGGAGCTGTTTCGCCACTGGAGATGCTCTTTGAGAGTACAAGGGCAAAGTTTAAGGCAAAAGTGGAGTTTATTTGGACTTCGCCTGCAGTTAAAATCAATTCTATTCTAGAATTTAACCTGAAAGAAAATGTTAACCACAAAAAAATGTGTGGTCAGCATCTTCAAACATATTAATTATAAAAATTAGTGAGTATAATAAATTGTCAGTGTCCAAACAAAACATATATCTTTTTTTGTTGATTTTTATTTTACTGCATTATTTGAACACAGCAGCTGCAGTTCACATTCTGAGTGAATTTCATGATGAATGGACCAATAGAAATGCTTCATAATAGCCTGGAAAAAAATCTGGTTCCATTGACTTACATTGAAAGTAAACACAGTTTTTGTCCTCTCCTGTAAAGTTGTCGTTTTTCATTGGACAGCAACAAAATATTAGTATATTTGTTTTTATAGATATGAAGACAAATTGATAGAAAAGGATGTCCAGCCAGTAAAGACACACCTACTCAGTTTTCTAATGGTCACTATTTTCCAAGGCCTATAATGTTGTATGTATTAAGTGTTAAACATGTCTTCTATATCAGATTCTTGAACATGATCCCGTCCCTCGTTTCACCACTCACTCATTTCCTATACGGGCGTCAGCCTCAGGCTTCACACGTCTCAGAAACAGACGTCAAGCAAAAAAATCAAAATAAAAACATCTTCAAGATTATCAAAAGCATCTGTTCAGTCAGTGTCCAGACTTTTAACTGCTGCTGAAGGTACATGGGCTCAGACTTACATACATCACTCAATCAAACCTGGACCATCTGGTAGCCTTAAAAGTGCAGCGCGACAGAGGAAAAGGTGAAAATGCTCTGTCAGGAAACAGCAGGAATGCTCCTCGCTTGTAAAATCACATTTGTCTCGTTCCTCAGCTGCCTCTCCAGAGACTCGGCGCCACATCCACATCGGAGTCAGAGTGAGGGACGTCCCTGAGGTACAAGGAGCCAGATACAGAGACGCAGGAAGTCAACACCAACAGCTGCCGTCACAATTTCTTCATCATTCTTGATCCTGCGTCTCAGGTAGGTGTCTTGCCTCGTACGTGAGAATGAATATTTAAACCCACTTCCACACAAAGTAAGTGTGAAGACCACACATATGGTTTGTGGGCAGGCTAAGGAAAAACAGTTTACATAGCCAAGTCCATAAATATATGGACACGGACCAAAATATTGTTATTTATCTTATTTCTACAATACTGTGCCCAAGTTTGAGGCACTTGAGGACATTGTTTTATTTGGAAATCTATTTTTGTCCAGGTAGAAGCTTATATATACTTTTTAAGTACTGAAACAGTATTAATTAACAGTAAATAGTGCTTTTACATACATCAATGTGTTTATTTAACCCTTTAAGCTTCTCCTTGTGGAAACAACCCAGTATTATTTACAGTTCTCATCTAATACCTGCTTTGACTGCTCAGTACTTCATTAAACTAAATCAAGATTGCTGCTGAAGGAACTAAATACACTCATACAATGTCTGGGGCGTCCAGGAGAAATCTGGAACCTAACTTTGTTCTTCAAACTGGAGCTCAAGATATGATTTACTTCTCTCACAATAACATATTCATGTTACATTGTCTGCTCTAATGATATCTGGTGGTACACTAGATAAATACACTTATTTATAATATAAAGGCATATATATAAACAGTGAGCCGAGGTGCCTCAGACTTTTGTACAGTGGTGTATATTAGAGCTCAGCTTTAGTTTGAGGGTATTTACATCCAAATCAGACGAACTGAGTTACAGGATCTCATTGGACGGCCTAATGCAATCATACATTTGGTGGTCATTTCTAATATATTGTTGTAAATGCTTTGCTAGGACGTATTCACATCACTAGATGCTGAGTTTCGTCCCAGGTTTCTAGTTTCTCGCTAGGCCTTGGGGCTTTTTACCATGTGTTTTGCCTGAAGCACATGCCTGATTGTATGGGGGTAAGATTATTGCTTTGGTTGTTGCAGAACATTCCACTTCTTTGCCTTGAATTTCTTTCACAGTGAGCTTTGGGTCATTGTCTACCTGCCTTGTGAAGCACCGTTCAGTCTTAAAGCATTTGGTTGAATCTGAGCAGATGTTGTATCAATATATACATCATTGTTTTACTGGCTCTCATAGATGTCCAGGCCATAGCACTACCTCCACCATGCTTCACAGAAAAGATAGTATGGAATCGTCAGACAGATCTGAAGTCTATAATAGCTGCTTCCTTCTTTCATAGCCCTGAGAACTATCTTAAGATCTTCAAGTTACTATTAACTTGGTATATATGATACAGCGCCATATTAAATGGTTCTGAAAGCAAATGATTTAAAATCTTCTTACCATCACCTTGATCCAGAGATCTCAGAGTGCCATTCGGAACCAGTTTCCATTTGTTCTTGAGATGCGAGAAACTCTGGAGTACGCGTTGTTGGTTATATTGGTGGAGGCTCCAAATGTTGATGTTCAATAAATCACCAGACCAAAAGCCTTAGAAATTAAGAATCTAATTCAATCTGCAGAATAATTCCAAATCATATAGTTTCCACCAAAGTTTGTGCAATCTGTGACCAGCTAGAGCTGAATCATGTTTTGACCATGCAATCAGCATGCGGTACTTTCCTGATCTCCAGGACCATACTCTTCTCCTCCCATCTCTCTAGATGATCTTTTTCTCATCTGTACAGCCTTTTTTTCAGATGGGTTTTGATCCAAATCCAATCTAATCTACCTGCATTTATGTAAACCTTCTCTTAATAACTGACTTGGCCACAGATACACCAATCTGATCTGGACAAATGAATTTTTGTCAAGGTCTTTTGGGCCTTTCAATGTTTCTAATCTAACCAGTGTGTTCTTTCTTACTAAGAGCATACCAAAAAAATATTTGGCCATGTATAACATTGTTTCTCTCTCTCCTGTGGGTTTGTTTTTAATTTTTCAAACTAATGATGGCTTATTTGTTTGCCATTTAAGCTCTCTGGACAAAGAATTTTAACTCTAGACCATCTATCCGCTTCATTATACGTGAAATAGTAAGAAAATAACATACAACTGTCCAGATAATACTCAAACAACCAACTGTACAATTATCTACCAACTGTACAATATATATATATATATATATATATATATATATATATATATATATATATATATATATATATATATATATATATATATATATATATATATATATATAAAATACTAATAAACAATAACACATTACGCTTATATAGCATCTATCATTCATTCGCTTAAAGGCCAAGCACCACATGGCCACTCCTGGTGATTTCACATTGTTTTAGTCACTGAAAATATATAAACATGACTTAAAATGAAATGCGCTGCTTAATTTTGCTTAAAAATAGACCAATTTAATTTAATTGAGTGAAAAAAACAAGCTCGCTCAGTAAATTCCTGAACGCTACCGTGTGACGTCACTGGTGGACAACAGTGAACAGCGACGCGATACAACAGCACTATGACTGACTGGGACTGAGAATGTTCCAGAACTGCTTCTTCAGATTCTGATGATATTTCTGAATTTGAATTAGAAAGAGCTGTAATGTAGAAATAGACCACCATATCACTTAGTCCTGAGACTTTTAGTTAAACCACACCCACAACAGCAGCTCATCCTGAGTGTAAACAGTATCTAGCTAAATAACCAACCAACATTATTCATGACAACAGCCTAGCAACCAGATAATCTCAGATATAGATGTACAGTTATTGTAGTAAATATGATGAAAGTGGAACTCGCTCTCATACGACTCTATAAATCTTCATAACTCAACTACGTTAGCTTAGCATAACTTGAGCCACTGAACTTAGCAAGTGAAGCTAACGTTAGCTAACATCAGGTAAAGCAGGCTCAGTAACAGAGCTTACCTGGTTTACCTCCACGTACACGGAGGCTCTTGAACTCCTCTCGCTGGTTTCCTACACGCCCATATTGTTGGAACAGCGCCAGACTTAAGATCCGGTCGTCGTGTAAGCCTACGTCCCATAGTCGTGATGATCTACAGGTGTGAAATGATTTACAGATGACGGAGTGAGAGGACGGTCCTTTCCAGTTGTTAGGTTTAGTCCACTTTCTGGATATTTGGGGGTCTTTGGGTTGTTTGTGTACGGGGGTCCACTGTACATCCAATTACTGCAGCCAGAAACAACAACACCTTTCTGTCACTGTGTATTACTGTAAGTGCATCTTCTAGCATTGTTGTCCACCATCTACGTCACACGCACAACACCTACAGCAGTTTTCGAACAGTGGGCGGAGCTAAACAGTCTTTTAAGCCATGTTTCTTGACTTTGTAAACAATAAAACGTTTTCTGACTTTTAATAATCACAAGTTAGGATCTCAAACTCCACTGTATTTATGTGTTTGGCATTTTCATATGAAGTCTACTGGAGCCATGGTTGGACCTGGAGGGGTTAAAGAACTTCATACAATGGTTCCCCATCATGAAGAAGAGCTATTTATCCAAGGAAGGACCACTTAAGAGTCCAAATGCTTTCGTCTGAAGTTCTCATGCTTCCATATATAACCACTGCTTTTACTCAAGAACCCTCAACCACTGTGGTGAACTTGAGTTAGCATCACGTCTGAGTCCATTATCTTCTCCACTTACCTTCCATTTAGCGCAAATGATCTCCAGCCACCAGCAGGCATATGCTCGCATGTAAGCGCTTGATGAACAACAAACGCTGAAGGTCGAGGTGCTTTTCCCCAGCCAAACCTGCTCAACACACGCCCGGGATGCTTCACTCAGACGCTCGGAGACTTCAATCAGAAGGTCAATTCCGGAGCTGAACTCTCGGATTGTTTGATATTCCAGTCAGCTTTTTTCGTCTTCACTTATTTATCTGTTCTTAATTTGATAAGCTTCAGCATGGCAGAAACAGTCGAGCATACCTAATGAAGTAGTTTATATGCAAATGATGAGCACGAAATAAAGTTAAAGATCTTCGGGGATCACAAAACAACACAACGGCGCCGAGCACACACGCGGCAGCCTGGCGTGGGCATAGTTTTATCAAGTTTTAGGAGCGAGAGCGCCCGCACGCCGAGGAATCTTTTTAACTTCAGCATATTTCGCTCACACACATACACATACACATACACACACATATACACACACCTGTGTCCTTGCTGGTTGACATTTCAAAAGCGCAGGACGGCTGCGGTGATCAAAAGAGGAGCGGCGTCCTTGAGTAGAAACCCCCTCAAGACCCTCGTTCTCGTTCTTCTTCATTTGATATGGCTGCACATTTCGCACGGCTCAATTAAAACCATTTTTAATGCTTTCTCGTTCTCTTTTAAGTGCGACTCCGGCCCCCTCTCGTTCCCCTGAGTCACTGCGGAAGAAAGGAGAAATCACAGTAATAGAATTCAGGGAGCACATTCGTCTAATGAAAGACGAGGGCTAATAAAGATTTCTTGTGATTTAAGAAAAAAAAATGTGAGAAAAGATCATGATAAGAGGAAACGGTCGATTCATTACCTGCTAATCTGCAGCCTGTAGATCAAACAGCGATTGATTTCCGGCAGGCGTCGGCTGTGGGAGCTGCAAATTCCATAAGAGCCATGTAAATGTAAAGAGCTGTGAGTTCGTCATACCAGGTACAGGTAAGAACAGCAGATCTGATTAGAACAGATGTAAATAATCATACATACAATACAAAGTAACATGAATATGTTATTGTGAGAGAAGTAGATCAGATCTTGAGCTCCAGTTTGAAGAACAAAGTTAGGTTCCAGATTTCTCCTGGACGCCCCAGACATTGTATGAATGTGTTCAGTTCCTTCAGCAGCAATCTTGATTTAGCTTAATGAAGTCCTGAGCAGTCAAAGCAGGTATTAGATGAGAACTGATAATAATACTGGGTTGTTTGCACAAGGAGAAGCTTGGACAGGCTTGAATAAACACACTGGTGTATGTAAAAGCTCTACTGACTGTATTAATACTGTTTGAATATTATAAAATAATTTGTTTTAAAGTGTTAAATATTGTTTTCCTGTCTGGAAAATAAGTGCACAGTGCCGTAGTTTCCCCTTCTTGTGGTTATTGCTGGTATCTGTAGTTATTGTATTGTATTTATTTACTAGGATCAGTTAAGCTGTTTTGTCTCAGTCTTGATTGAGAATCTGTTGGGTCTCAATTAGATATTTAAACTTCAATCAATAAAACACACACAATATATAAATATAAAATTTAATCATGGATGAACCAATAGAAATGCACCAAAACAGTTTGGAAAAAATACTGGTTACATTTACAATGTGACTTACAATGAAAGTAAAATGTTTATCTTTGGACAGCGATTATATATATATATATATATATATATATATATATATATATATATATATATATATATATATATATATATATATGTTAATTATTATTATAAGACAATTTAGTTTGCTGGTTTAGTTTGCTGTTTGTCCTGGAAGCTTAAATGAAAGTTGCATGAAAGGAGTCTATTAATCTTTGGGAAATATAAACGGCCATGTTTGTTGCATGGTGACACATGGATGTGTGCTCTGCAACAAGATGAACTGCTGTTGTTTCACTTTAATGTCTATATGATGTCACTGTGACCCTAAAAATGAACACACTTTACAATGTAAACTATCATAAAGTTTATTAGATTATAAGATTTTATAATATTATTTATAATATAGTACATATGACTATTTTTTTATTAGTGTATAATCACCTGTAACTACAAGCCATCATGTTCTTTTGCTTAGAATGTGTCTTCTAGCAGAAGCTGCCACCGCCATGTTTCTGCTGTAGCCCAGAACACTGGCTGTACAGAGTGGCGGGTTATTTGGTTTTAGCGGCATATATAGTACCACCTAATTTAAATATTTAATAACTTTTAAAATAATGCTACCAAAAGTAGTTCAGCATCTTACTCACCAGCTACTACAGTGAATTTTTGCCGGTTAGCTTTAAATGGTACAGCAGTTCCATTCAGCTTCTTATTTGTAGTTAACTCTTATTATTGTATTGATATTTAAAGTGGAACTGGAAAGCTGGAAGAAGCAGCTGGTAAAGATCTTCATCAGAAAATGTTTCCAGCATAAAAAGAAAAACCAGAGTGTTTGCTGGTTTAAATCAGCCTATCAGAAGGGCAGCAGTGATTAAGAATTATTCTGAATTGAATTAAAATTAAAAACACACTAAAACATTAAAAAATGTACATGAACAAATCATTGCTATGCTGTTCTAATGATATGAGCATGCTAGGTGAACCCACTCGGTGGTAGAATAAATAGCTAGAACTGCTGCAGAACCATTTTAAGAACCATTGTAAGATGTTTGAGAACCCCAAATTTTAAGAAATTCAATCTTTTATTTAATAAATGTAATAAAAAAGTCCTGACTCCGCCCCCCGAGCAGCTCCTGACTCCACCCCCCGGGCGGCTTGTCCCCGAACTGCCTCTGTTAATGCGGGCTCTGCTGTCCCCACAAGCCTGCCTGCCCGGTTTTGTTCCTGTTTGTGTCCCTGTTCCTGTTTTTGTGTTTTGCCCTGTCCCCTGGCCTCTGTCTGGTCTGTTGTCTCGTGTTTTGCCCTGTCCCCTGGCCTCTGTCTGGTCTGTTGTCTCGTGTTTTGTCCTGTTCTCGTGTTTGAGTTCTGTCTGGTGTTTGGTTTGTTCTCTGCCGTGGTTCTGTTTTCCTTGTCCTCGTCTTGGTCTCCTCCCGTTCCGTCTCGTCCGTCTCCTACTTTGTCTTTTCGTTGTCCTTTCTCGGTTCCCTCGTCATCCTCCTCCTGTGTCGTCTCGTCGACTTCCTCCCTGTTCGTCTCATCGTCCGTCCTCGTTCTTGGTTTTGTTTGTCCTGGTATGGTTGTTTCTGGTTCCTGTCTGTCTGTCTGCTCCAGTCTGTTCCCGTTTGTTTATCTGTCTGTCGGTCCTTTGTCATTCGCTTGTCAGTCTGTCTGTTTTCCTGTCTGTCTGTCCCTGGTTGATTTTTTGTCTGTCTGTCTGTTCCCGTCTGTGTGTCCGTCTGCGTCTGTCTGCCTGGTCTGTCTGCCTGGTCTGTCCGCCTGATCCGTCTGCCTGGTCCGTCCGTCTGTCTGTCTGCCTGGTCCGTACGTCCGTCTGTCTGCCTGATCCATCTGCCTGGTCCGTCCATCTGTCTGCCTGGTCCGTACGTCCGTCTGTCTGTCTGGCCCGTCCGTTTCTGTCCCATCCTTGTCCTGGCCCTCCTCTGGGGTGGCTCCTGGGGTGGTTCTGTTTGGCTACCCAGTGTCTCGCCTTGTGCTACCCAGTGTCTCGCCTGTCCATCCACGTGCCCTTGTTTACGTTCTGTCATGTCCGAGTGGTGTTTGTTTTAGTCACGTGTTTGCCCTTGCCCCGCCTCTCTCAGCTGTTTGTCATTTTGTATTAGTCTAATCACCTGTTTGCTCCTCGTTCCCCTGTTAGTCCATGTATACATACCCTGTGTATTCATTCAGTCTGTCTTTGTCGTTCAATGCTATCATGTTACGCTGTTCATGCCCGTCTTTGTGTTATTAAACCGCTGTTTTTCTATGGAAAGCCCGTGTGTGTATTCGCTCCTGCTCAGCCGTGACAGCTACAGCAACAAACCTAATGCTTGGTTCTAGGAAAGGTCCTATGGTGTGGGTGGGTTCAACAGCTTGCAATACCCCACGCCACCACTAGAGGTTACACACTGCCCCTTTAAGTTCAGAGGACGTTTAAAACCTCACGTTTTAAGGAAACTAACCAAAGGAGCAGTGCGCTGTTTAACTTGACTCCATTGATTCTGTGATTGAACGAAAACAGACGGAATCGAAAGCACAATATTCCGAGCACTCGGATACAAAGAGGCAACCGCAGAAGCAAATATGGATCCCGGACCCATTTAAACGGCACGCTTATTAGCAAAATAGAGCCGGCGCGCTTTATACTCGTCAAATTTCTGCTGGCAACGGCAGTAAACACTATTTCCCTGTCTGAAACAGGCAGAGTGCTCTTAAGTGTCTCGTCTCGGATCCATTTGAATCAATTAAAGTGAATTAAAGGACTTTTCAGCCGACTTGTTGAATTATTTATTGCGTTTAATGATCCCGGCGGAATTAAACATAAGTTGAATCCTTCATTATGAATAATAAGTGATTAAAAGAGGCCATTTCATTAGCGGCGCTGTCGCTGAAAATTTGGCATTCGGTTTTTAGACACAGGCTTGAATATTTTGAGGAAATTATGCTCAATCGGTTTAATACCCAATGATCTGACGCAATGCTCTGGAGGCGAACGGAGCAAAAAAAAAAAAAAAACACACACACACGAGCCTGTGCTGGAATGCGGTTCCTCTGAACTGGAGAAAATAGAATCGGGAGCCATTTCTTTGAAAAAAGCTCGATTTTAATAAGGCACTCATGCTTGTACAGTAAGCTGGAACCAACTCTGCAACATTTATTTAGCCGGTTCCTGTAAATACTGTAGAATCTACAGCCTCCGTCAAAAGTTTGGATAAACAGAGTGTTTGAAATGATTCATAGAAAGATGTGAGGAAACGTTAGACGTGTTCAGACTGATGAGCAGAGCTCTAGATGATTCCACAGTAGCTGAGGAAGCTGTTTAACATCAACAGTGTTCAAGTATAAAGAGTGATGATTAAAGAGGAAGAAGATGAAGGTGGGGCGGGAGTAAGAAAGAGAGGGCAAGAGCGGAGAGGGAGGAAGAGGCAGAGTAAAGAGAGAGAGAGAGGGGAGAGCACGTGGAGAGAGAGAGAATGAAGGGGGAAGAGACAGAGAAAGTAGAGAGAGACACAGAGAGAGGGAAGGAAGTGGAGATGAAGAAAGAAAGAAAAAAGAACAGAGAGGTGGAGAGGAAACGAGAGATTGAGAGAGAGAGACAAAGAGAAATGGACAGAGAAAATCAGCAAAGAGAGAAACTAACAAAGAAAGAGAGAGAGAGAGAGAGAGAAAAGGAAGTGGAGATGAAGAAAGAAAGAAAGAAAAAAGAGCAGAGAGGTGGAGAGAAAAGGAGTGAGGAGTGTAAGAATGGAGAGAGAGGGAAAGTGGAGCAAAAGGGTGAGAGAAATAAAGGAAATGGGAAACGTAAAGAAAAAAAAGAAAGAGAGAAAGGGAGAGTGGGGAGAGAGTGTTAGGGAGAGAGACAAAGAGAGAGAGCATGGACAGAGATACACAGCAGAGAGAGAAAGAAAGAAAGAAAGAAAGAAAGAAAGAGAAAGAAAAGGAAGTGGAGATGAAGAAAGAAAGAAAAAAGAGCAGAGAGGTGGAGAGGAAAGGAGTGTAAGAAAGGAGAGAGAGGGAAAGTGGAGAAAAAGAGTGAGAGAAATAAAGAAAATGGGAAAGATAAAGAAAATAAGGAAAGAGAGAAAGGGAGAGCGGAGAGAAAGTGAGATAGAGAGACAAAGAGAGAGCATGGACAGAGAAAAACAGAAAAGAAAGAAAGAAAGAAAGAAAGAAAGGAAAGAGTAAAGGAATAAGGAGAGAAAGGGAAAATAAGTGTAAGCGAGAGATGAGTGAGTGAGAGACGGTGTGAAAGAGACAGAGAGGGAGAGAGAGAAAGAGAGAGAGAGAGAAAGAGAGAGACAGAGAGAGGGAAGGAAGTGGAGATGAAGAAAGAAAGAAAAAAGAGCGGAGAGGTGAAGAGGAAAGGAGTGTAAGAAAGGAGAGAGAGGGAAAGTGAAGAAAAAAGGTAAGAGAAAAAAAGGAAATGGGAAAGGTAAAGAAAAAAAGGAAAGAGTGAAAAGGAGAGCAGAGAGAGAGTGAAGGAGAGAGACAAAGAGGGAGAGCATGGACAGAGAAAACCAGCAGAGAAAGAAAAAAAGAAAGAAAGAAGGGAAGAAAAAGAGTAAATGAAAAAGGGGAGAAAGAGAAAAAAGTGTAAGCGAGTGAGTGAGTGGAGAGGGCAAGAGCGGAGAGGGAGGGAGAGGCAGAGTAAAGAGAGAGAGTGGGGAGAGTAAGTGGAGAGAAAGAGAATGAAGGGGAAGAGACAGAGAAAGAAAAAAGAGCGGGGAAGTGGAGAGGAAAAGAGTGTAAGAATGGAGAGAGAGGAAAAGTGGAGAAAAAGAGTGAGAGAAATAAAGGAACTGGGAAAGGTAAAGAAAGAAGGAAAGAGAGAAAGGGAGAGTGGAGAGAGAGTGATGAGACAGAGAGAGAGCATGGACAGAGAAAAACAGCAGAGAGAGAAAGAAAGAAAGAAAGAAAGAAAGAAAGAAAGAAAGAAAGAAAGAAAGAAAGAAAGAAAGAAAGAGTAAATGAAAAAGGGGAGAAAGAGAAAAAAGTGTAAGCGAGTGAGTGAGTGAGTGAGTGAGTGAGTGAGAGGGACGGTGTGAGACAGAAAGAGTAAGAGACTGACAGAGAGAGAGAAACAGAAAGAAAGAAAGAAAGAAAGAAAGAAAGAAAGAAAGAGTAAATGAAAAAGGGGAGAAAGAAAAAAGTGTAAGCGAGTGAGTGAGTGAGTGAGAGAGAGGGACGGTGTGAGAAAGAGAGACTGACAGAGAGAGAGAAAGAGAGAGAGAGAGTAAGAGAAAGAGGCATACGTCAAAAGTTTGGATAAACAGAGTGTTTGAAATGATTCATAGAAAGCTGTGAGGAAACTGATGAGCAGAGCTTTAGATGATTCCACAGTAGCTGCGGAAGCTGTAAGTATAAAGAGTGATGATTAAATCTGGAGGTGAATGACTGACTGCAGTTCAGAATTTATAAAATTATAATAACTCAAATTAATAAAACATCTTAATGAACATCTATAAACACACTGTGTCTAGTTTCTGATTGTATACACTGTACAGGTTATTACTGTATATTAAATAGTATGTTATTAATGAATCAGGTTATCGCAAGCTTTTAAGAGGTGCCACAGAAGAGAAGAGAAGGAAAGAAAGAAAAGAGGGGAACAAACTAAAGGAAGAGGCATGATATAGAAAGAGGAAGAAGATGAAGATGGGAGTAAGAAAGAGAGGGCAAGAGTGGAGAGGGAGGGAGAGGCGGAGTAAAGAGAGAGAGTGGGGAGAGCAAGTGGAGAGAGAGAGAATGAAGGGGAAGAGACAGAGAAAGTAGGGAGAGAGACAGAGAGAGGGAAGGAAGTGGAGATGAAGAAAGAAAGAAAAAAAAGAGCGGGGAAGTGGAGAGGAAAAGAGTGCAAGAATGGAGAGAGAGGAAAAGTGGAGAAAAAGAGTGAGAGAAATAAAGGAACTGGGAAAGGTAAAGAAAAAAGGAAAGAGAGAAAGGGAGAGTGGAGAGAGAGTGAGGGAGAGAGGCATGAAGAGAGAGAGCATGGACAGAGAAAAACAGCAGAGAGAGAAAGAAAGAAAGAAAGAAAGAAAGAAAGAAAGAAAGAAAGAAAGAAAGAAAGAAAGAAAGAAAGAGTAAAGGAAAAAGGAGAGACGGAAAAAAGTGTAAGCAAGAGATATAGATATTGAGTGAGTGAGTGAGTGAGTGTAAGAGACAGTGTGAAAGAGACAGAAAGAGTAAGAGAGAGAAAGAGGGGAGAGAGAAAGAGAGAGAGAAGTGAGAGAGTAAGAGAGAGAGAGAGAGAGAAGTGAGAGAGTAAAAGAGAGAGAGAGAGAGAGAGAGAGAGAGAGAGTAAGAGCGAGAGAGAGAGAGAGAGAAGTGAGAGAGTAAGAGAGAGAGAGGAGAGAGAGAGAGAGAGAGAGAGAGAAGTGAGAGAGTAAAAGAGAGAGAGAGAGAGAGAGAAGTGAGAGAGTAAAAGAGAGAGAGAGAGAGAGAGAGAGTAAGAGCGAGAGAGAGAGAGAGAAGTGAGAGAGTAAAAGAGAGAGAGAGGAGAGAGAGAGAGAGAGAGAGAGAGAGAGAGAAGTGAGAGAGTAAAAGAGAGAGAGAGAGAGAGAGAAGTGAGAGAGTAAAAGAGAGAGAGAGAGAGAGAGAGAGAGAGTAAGAGAGAGAGAAGTGAGAGAGTAAAAGACAGAGAGAGAGAGAGAGAGAGAGTAAGAGCGAGAGAGAGAGAGAGAAGTGAGAGAGTAAAAGAGAGAGAGAGAGGAGAGAGAGAGAGAGAGAGAGAGAGAAGTGAGAGAGTAAAAGAAAGAGAGAGAGAGAGAGAGAAGTGAGAGAGTAAAAGAGAGAGAGAGAGAGAGAGAGAGAGAGTAAGAGAGAGAGGAGGGGGGAGACTGTTTATATTTGCTCTTCTCTTTGATAAACCCCTGAGAAACGCCCAGCCGCTCATTTGTGATGCAGTAAAGCCTCAGATCCACACCAGCCTCAGCTAAATATACCAAACTCAATCAAATATTGTTCTAATGTGACAGATCCTCTCCGCGAGGAGCAGCTTTAATTAAATACTGCTCCGGTGTGAGAAGACTTCAGAGCTGCTCTAACAGAGGTGTGAACATAGAGGAAGAGAAGAAATATAGAAAAACTGGCTGTGGACTCAGCGTCTTCTGCTGCCCAGCTCGGTTTACACCCGCGCGTGTAACAGATTAGAGCACAGTAACTAACTCTGCCCTGAGCGGTGCATTAATAATGGAAGAGTTTTGTCCTCGTGTAGGAACGGATAGTCGTTGATGTGCTTCTGTTACTGTGAGGCTGTTTGTGGAGTTGAAATAAAAACATGAGGAAAGGTTGTGCAGAGGTGCCTCAGCTTTCCTCAGTAGTAGAGTTGTAAAGTGGTTCCGATCACAGTGGTGGTGAATGGAACCAGACCTCCACCTCTAAAAGCTCTTGCGATAGCTTTTGTGATAGTTTTGAGAAACCTTTGGCCTGGAAGTTTTCCTGATTATACTTAAAGAGTTTGAGGCAAGTAATTGCCTTAAAATATTTAAGTAATGCAAACTAGAGAAAATCAAATAGTTTGAGTAAAATCAACCTAAATGTCAAATATACTGGAAGTAATCATTTAAGAATCTAAATTGTTTGTACTTAAAATATTTTGTAAAATCAACCCTACTGACCATTTAATTCAAGTCAACATTGAGTTTCCTGTAATCAGAATTAAGTTATTAAAAACTTAAAAATAGTCTCCATAAAAAGCTGATGTTTTCTACATCAAAAGAACACAGATAGCAGTTAAAGCAGTTAAATTTTATTCAAAATGACACGGAGGTGTAGTGGTTAGTATGGTGGTGTAGTGGTTAGTACGGTGGTGTAGTGGTTAGTATGGTGGTGTAGTGGTTAGTACGGTGGTGTAGTGGTTAGTACGGTGGTGTAGTGGTCAGTATGGTGGTGTAGTGGTCAGTACGGTGGTGTAGTGGTTAGTACGGTGGTGTAGTGGTTAGTACGGTGGTGTAGTGGTTAGTATGGTGGTGTAGTGGTTAGTATGGTGGTGTAGTGGTTAGTATTGTGGTGTAGTGGTTAGTATAGTGGTGTAGTGGTTAGTACGGTGGTGTAGTGGTTAGTATGGTGGTGTAGTGGTTAGTATGGTGATGTAGTGGTTAGTATGGTGGTGTAGTGGTTAGTACGGTGGTGTAGTGGTTAGTATGGTGGTGTAGTGGTTAGTATGGTGGTGTAGTGGTCAGTACAGTGGTGTAGTGGTCAGTATGGTGGTGTAGTGGTCAGTATGGTGGTGTATTGGTTAGTACGGTGGTGTAGTGGTTAGTATAGTGGTGTAGTAGTTAGTATAGTGGTGTAGTGGTCAGTACGGTGGTGTAGTGGTTAGTACGGTGGTATAGTGGTTAGTACGGTGGTGTAGTGGTTAGTACGGTGGTGTAGTGGTTAGTATGGTGGTGTAGTGGTCAGTATGGTGGTGTAGTGGTCAGTATGGTGGTGTAGTGGTTAGTATGGTGGTGTAGTGGTCAGTACGGTGGTGTAGTGGTCAGTATGGTGGTGTAGTGGTTAGTATGGTGGTGTAGTGGTTAGTACGGTGGTGTAGTGGTTAGTATGGTGGTGTAGTGGTCAGTATGGTGGTGTAGTGGTTAGTATGGTGGTGTAGTGGTCAGTATGGTGGTGTAGTGGTTAGTATGGTGGTGTAGTGGTCAGTACGGTGGTGTAGTGGTCAGTACGGTGGTGTAGTGGTCAGTACGGTGGTGTAGTGGTTAGTACGGTGGTGTAGTGGTTAGTACGGTGGTGTAGTGGTTAGTATGGTGGTGTAGTGGTCAGTACGGTGGTGTAGTGGTTAGTACGGTGGTGTAGTGGTTAGTACGGTGGTGTAGTGGTTAGTACGGTGGTGTAGTGGTTAGTACGGTGGTGTAGTGGTTAGTACGGTGGTGTAGTGGTTAGTACGGTGGTGTAGTGGTTAGTACGGTGGTGTAGTGGTTAGTATGGTGGTGTAGTGGTTAGTACGGTGGTGTAGTGGTTAGTACGGTGGTGTAGTGGTTAGTACGGTGGTGTAGTGGTTAGTACGGTGGTGTAGTGGTTAGTACGGTGGTATAGTGGTCAGTATGGTGGTGTAGTGGTCAGTATGGTGGTGTAGTGGTTAGTATGGTGGTGTAGTGGTTAGTATGGTGGTGTAGTGGTTAGTATGGTGGTGTAGTGGTTAGTACGGTGGTATAGTGGTTAGTATGGTGGTGTAGTGGTCAGTATGGTGGTGTAGTGGTACCCCGCATTCGCCTGATGATACTGGCTCCAGACATAAAGTAAAGATGATGGATGGATGTAAATAAAACTTAGCCTGCAACAGATTTTAATGAATATATATAGCTTGAAGTAAATTTTGGTTCCATTGATTTACATTTATAGTAAAGCCCTCAACTCTTCATAGTTCTATATAGAACCATTATCTTTACTAAAGAACACATTCACTAGCCATCTCTTTTAATAGCGTATATAAGACACCTTGTGGTGGTCCTGTGGGGGTCCTTACCACTGAAAAACAGGGTAATGAAGTATACAGAGACTCAGATGAACTACAGTGTAATTGTAGAAGTACAAAGTTCTCCTAAATGATAAGTGGGGCTGATATAACAGCCAATGATTGTAGATACCAAGTGGTGTTCAGACTCGTTGAGGGCAAAGACAAACAAACAGGACGAGTTTGAGAAACTTTGGAGGCCTCGAAGCAGATCTGGTGAAGTTTCCATCACGTGGGAGCTAGAGTACTCGGTGTTCTCCACAGAGCTGTGCTATATCTGAGCATCCATAGATCTCAATGATGATGTACCTGCCTGGACCAACTGTCTTATCTTTATTGGAATGAGTGGCTGAACGTACACAGGCTCCAAATAGTGACGCGCAATCTGGACTCATCAATCAACTCGTACCTTTCAGCCCGCTGAGAACGTGTGAGCGTGTGACAGAGCTAAATCACAATACGGTAACAACAGGAGTGGCAGCATATGGAGCCAGAGTGATACTAATACTAACCACAGGAAACGAAACGGGTCCTCTCTTGTTTACCGTCCTGCTGTTCTAGCCTTAGTCTGTTCCGTCACCGCGGGCTTGAGGTGATCAATCTTTGCTTTGCTTAACGGGGAATTTTATAATATGTCAGCATAATTCAATTGCCGGGATGTACAGACAGTCATGCAGAGAGGTTTGGTGTGCAATGCTTCATTGTAGGGAATCACTCTGACTTGGCGGAGACAGGAACCAGGGGTTGCCATGTCTACAACACAAATATAGCCAAGGACCAATGCTGGCAAGTCCACCTTAAACTCTAACCGCGTGTCTCCAGCTATACAAAAACATTGCTTTTGCATTTATATGCAACACTGAGATAAACAAGGTGATACAATAAAAACTGAGG
This sequence comes from Megaleporinus macrocephalus, assembly GCA_021613375.1. NCBI lineage: Eukaryota > Metazoa > Chordata > Actinopteri > Characiformes > Anostomidae > Megaleporinus > Megaleporinus macrocephalus. The sequence continues at coordinate 42,373,405 of CM038713.1, forward strand.
CAAGTTTTTTGTCTTGAATGTGACAGCCATGACAGTCAATATGCTAAAACGAGGCTAATATTAGCCGAGTAACTTAAAATATCCTCCTGTCAGCTGTTCTTACTGCCCACCTGCTGAGATATCTCCTCATCCTCCTTAACTAGCTTTTTTTTTTTATATCTCCACTTCTTGCTGCCGTCGTTGAGTTTTTTACATAAATTGTGAGCGCTGTAATAAACTCTGCTGGCTGTTGTGTTAGCCGGCCAAACATCATTATGCTGCGTTTAAGCTCCTGAGGCTGATATCAGCTTCTTATTTGAGATTCCATTCCACCTTAAATACAGCAGTTATACACCAGCTCCTAAACAGGCATCTAATTGTAAGTGCTACATCATTTAAGGTGGACCAGAGCATAAGAACAAGAGGAAGCTCACCTCGGGGTCTTCAGACAGAGAGCAGAATTCATGATTCCACCAATTATTCAATTTAGTTCAACTCAATTCAAGTTTATTTGTGTAGTGCCTCTTACAACAATGGCATCTTTACAGAAGTTTGAGAACATGAAGTTCCAACATGTTACCCCCAGTGAGCCAGGCAGAGGTAATGGTGGCGAGGAAAAACCTACCTCTAGACTGGAAGAAGAAACCTTGGGAGGAACCAAGACTCACAAGGGGAGGCCTGTCCTCCTCTGGTCAAGCAGTATTTACAGTTTAGTAAACTAAACACTGGTACATAACAGCAGTTACATACCAGCTCCTAAACAGGCATCTAATTGTAAGTGCTACATCATTTAGGGTGGACCAGGGCATAAGAAGAAGAGGAAGCTCACCTCAGGGTCTTCAGACAGAGAGCAGAATTCATGGTTCCACCAATTGTTCAATTTAGTTCAACTCAATTCAAGTTTCTTTGTGTAGTGCCTCTTACAACAATGGCAGCTTTACAGAAGTTTGAGAACACCAGTGAGCGAGGCAGAGGTAATTGTGGCGAGGAAAAACCTACCTCAAGACGAAACCTAGGGAGGAACCAAGACTCACAAGGGGCGACCTATCCTCCTCTGGTCACACAGTATTCACAGTTTAATAAACTAAACACCAAAGAAAAGCTGAGAGTCTATGTTTGAAGTCTGACTGAGGCAGTCTCTGACTGAGGCAGTCTCTGCCTGAGGCAGTCTTTGCCTGAGGAAGTCTCTGACTGGGTCTTTATAAAAAGTGTGCATGAGCAGAACCAGTCCCATCCTATCTCAATGCTGGCACATGTGGACGGCACAGGGATAAAGCTGAGAGTGCTGCAGTTGTATGAACAGGAGAGCTGGTTGGTGTCAGGTGAAGTCGTCCAGGTCCTGCAGAAGCATAGCAGCCCCAGACGATCACACTACCACCACCATGTTTTACTGGGGGGGTGCTGATTGGGGACTGAATAACTCTTGTATTACTACATATATACTCTCAGATGCCAAACATCCGCTGAGATTTACCTTCTAAGATAAAGGCTTATAAACGATGAGCTCAGCTGACTTTTGCACAGCAGTGCATCTTCTACCAGGTGTAGACCACCAAACCCCGCCTCAACTCAAAGAAGCCCAGTTCTTGACTTCTCTTCAAACTTCAACACTTATAAATACGTCTTAATGAATGAATGAGGTGATTTAGTATTGGAATTATAATTATAATTACGTTTGAAATGAGCAAACAAACAAACTGAACTTTTGCGATTTATAATTTTAACAGATTAGTCTTTTGTGGGCTTCTTTGAGTCGAGACGGGGTTTGGCGGTCTCTAATCATTAGATCTTCCACCGGCGGGTGGGCGTGCAGATGTTTGGCATCTGAGTAAACAATGAGCTCAGGTGACTTTTGCACAGCAGTGCATCTTCTACTGGTTAACTGACACGAGGAGCTGAAGCCTGTGGTGGAGTTGGTTGGTTAGCTGGGATAAACAAAGTCTGGTAGCATTTCTTTCCTCTGAAGAACTCACAGCCCAACACTGGCGGCCGTTCTGAGTATATAAAGTATATACAAATACAAAGCAGGCAGCGAGTCTATTAACAAGGCAGAAATCACCAGCAGCCTCAAGCTAAGCACGTCCACCCGCCGGTGGGAGATCTGATGATTAGAGACCACCAAACCCCGCCTCGACTCAAAGAAGCCCACAAAAGACTGATCTGTTAAAATCTTCAATCGCAAGTGTTATGTTTGTTTGTTCGTTCGTTTAAAACGTAATTATAATGTTCTTTCTTCGTCTAAAAATAATTCCAATACTAAATCACTTCATCGTCTTAATCGTTCATTAAAACATATTTATAAGTGTTTAAGTTTGAAGAGAAGTTAAGAAGTGAGTCGATTATGTCTGAGGTGTCAGTTATTTTATAGCCGGCGATGTCATCATTTAATTTCAATTGTTTTTATTTGTCTATTTGTATATATTATATATATCTAACATAAATATCATTGCTGTGCTTCAATTCAATTCAATTCAATCTAATCGTTTTATCATTATTTTTCATTGAGAGCTCACAAATACGTCCCTGTGACTCATACCACGTCTGCATTCAGCTTTCTTCATGTGATTGAAATCATCACTGAATCTCTGGAATAAGATAAATAAGAAGATCTGCTACATAAAGTCTGTTTACTGCTAAATTGTGTCAACACAGAGCAGGTACTATTAGGGAGGTGGGTCATTCTCAGCACTGCAGAGACACTGACGTGGTGGTGTATTAGTGTGTGTTGTGCTGGTGTGACTGGATCAGACACAGCAGTGCTGCTGCTAGAGTGTTTAAACACTGTGTCCACTCACCGTCCACTCTATTAGACACTCCTACTACTTGCTGGTCCACCTTGTAGATGTAAAGTCAGAGACAGTAGCTCATCTGCTGCTGCACAGTTTGTGTTCCTCTAGTCCTTCATCAGTGGTCAAAGGACGCTTTCCACAGGATGCTACCGAAAGGAAGCGGCCCAAAAGAACATGGCCAGAGGACGCTGCCAAGTGGGCTGCTCAAAGGACGCTGTTCAAAGGACGCTTTCCACAGGAAGCTGCCCAAAGAATATGTCCACATGTCATGGCCACAGGACGCTTTTCACAGGACACTACCCAAAGGGCACTACACAAAGTAAGCTGCCCAAAGGATGTTTTCCACAGGACGCAACACAAAGGACATTACACAACTAAAGCTGCCCAAAGGACGCTTTCCACAGGACACTTCCCAAAGGACACTACACAAAGTAAGCTGCCCAAAGGACGCTTTCGACAGGATGCTACCCAAAGGAGGGTACCAATGTAGCTGCCCAAAAGACGCTGCCCACAGGACAGTGCCCAAAGGATGCTGCCCACAGGTTGCTTTCCACAGGACGCTGCCCCAAGGACGCTGTGCACAGGACAATGCCCAAAGACTGCTGCTCACAGAACAATGCCCAAAGGATGCTGCCCACAGGATGCTTTTCACAGGACGCTGCCCAAAGGACGCTGTGCACAGGACAATGCCCAAAGGATGCTGCCCACAGGATGTTTTTTACAGGACGCTGCCCAAAGGATGTGGTCACAAGACGCTGCCCAACGGGCTGCTCAAAGGATACTGCCCACAGGACACTGTTGTCTGGATAGTGTTGGCTGGTGGACAATTCTCAGTCCAGCAGTGACACTGAGCTGTTTAAACACTCCAGCAGCAGCACTGCTGCACACACAGCAACACACTGGGCTTCAGGCTGCACTACAAGAGGTCATCCGAAGGGTCAAACCAAAAATGAACAGCATTCCAAAAACTCTACCATGTTTAGTTTGTGTTGTTAGTTTAACCACCACTATAATTTATTAACTACTATAAACTGCACATCACACCTAAAAGTTTATAAAGAAATATCAATGTGCTGGTGTGTGTGTGTGTGTGTGTGTGTTTGTTCTCGGCTGACTGAGCCCCGACTTGGGACGCGATGATTTCGATGGTGTGTCAATGTGTACACAATTAACACTCGCACACGCGCGCACACGCACTCGCAAACAAACCCACATATAGCTCCACCATATGTTGGGTTTTGGTTCAGCAGGCACTGTGATTTGACTGAACGCTGAAGAGAGGGGCTCTAATTGGGTGTTTTCGCAACCAGATGCGCAATAAATTCTGTGTAGAGCGCGATTATCGGCCGCAGCTCAGAGGAACAGAGACGAATCGCGGCCTGAAAACTCTATCAGCCCGGCCGCCTCGCCTCGCCTCGCATGCAGGACCCGGGACAGCGGATAAATGGCGCGAGGGAAGCGAACGGGCATTAGAGTGAGGCGTACGAGGCGTGCATATCTAAGGTTGCCATAATCAAGTTCATTGGCAGCCTATCCCAACAGTCCCCCCCCCTCCCGCCCAACCGCCACCCCCGGGAACGTGATCAGGCTGGTGAATTTTGAGACACTTCACCTCATCATTGGACTTTCTCATGAATACATTTGCTCACGTTGAGTTTAATAGTGTTTATAATGGACTGCACAGCTTGGCTCTTTGTTCGCGCGCAGTGAGCACAATCTCTACGGGCGGCTCTCGGCTGCTGTCGGGATCACCTTCAGCCATCAAGATCATTATTTGGCGTTTCTCTTGATTGCGAAAGGCTAATTGCTGTATTTGTTGAGGAAATGAATTTTCCAATTAGAACATGCATGTAGGCAGTCATTCCGCCTCGTACAGCGACTCGTGATCCTTTAGTCTCGTATTTAAACAGTAGTTTGACGAGGAATTAGATTTGTTCATTTGAGTTTATTAGCCACAAATGTAGTTTCGTAAAGATAAAATGACTCAAAACAAGATTAAAACAGACAGGAATATGTTTATTTACTACACAATAACTTTAAATTAATCTCAAAATTAAAAATCTGATCATATTTAGGATCATTTCACTTCCCATTGGCAGTGCATCACAATTTATAAATGATCAAATTTGATTGTTGTATATCACAGGAGACATAAAGGAGAGAAAATACACTAGTAACACTGTCTATAGAGCAGGTATCTATAATGCTTTATAACAATGTATATAAATAATGTTGTAACACCACTGTAAAAACCCTCATAGCACAATGCATTATGTTTATATATATATATATATATATATATATATATATATATATATATATATATATATATATATATATATATATATATATATATATATATATGTATCGATATATAGCTATGTAGACTCATCCAGAACAGTTTATAACATCTGTAAAATTAGTAACATCAGCGTCTCTCGGGGGAACCAAGACAAAGACATTTAACACTACTAATCTGATACAGCACTTCAGAGACACCACACAGCTGAATACAGTGAGTATCAGCAAACAGCAGAGCTAGCACACACAGCTAACACAAAACAAACAACCCAGAACACCTACAGACCAGATCTGACCGGTACGAACAGAACAGCAACAGAAACAGCCAGAGAGCTAAAGAACCACAGCTAGAGTGATTGAGTTTATAGTTCTAGATAAGCAGATCTTCTCGGCTGTAGAAGACGTTCATTCTGCTGCCTAATGTTCCACCTGGATCCATCTCTAGTAGAGATACTTTTCAGATGAGGCTCTTCCGGAGCTTATCAAGCGGTTTACTCCCACATAGACCAACTTCTAATTTAGTTACAATATTATACTGTTTCACTTGAGTTTGTTAAAAATGGTAATAAACCAGTTTCCACCATGTTTCATGACTTGCTAGCGCTAATAACTACATGTAGCCCTGCCGTGGCATATAGCCCCGCCCTCTATCAGTATCAGCTATCAGCTGATCGCACTGAAAGGTGATCGGCGCTTGGAATCGGCCTCAAAAACTCTGATCGGTCCAACTCTAATATATATATATATATATGTATATAATACGTGCTGTGATGATTCATATAATGCTTTATAAAGATTCTCCACTTTAACTCACTTTAACTTCATACTGTCTAATGTTCTTCAGTATCTTTAAATGAATAAAAACATAAATTTGCAATATCACGTAACAGCTAATGACCATTTATAAGCCCTCTTGACAGACATGCAGTAAAATTGTTATTGATCAACTCTATTAATTAATTGATGTTAACATAAGCACATAACAACCTATAATGCACTATATATTTTATTAATCTTATTTATATAAGTCTAAATAAGAATGTTTATTAGTATTAAGTATTACGTAATTATTTTACGAACTACATGCCATTATCAATGTATCTAATTACTCAATTTCTCTATGCTTGTATATATATGATCATTGTCCAATGAAAAACATGTTTCTCCATTTTTGTTGACTTGAGTTTTCTACATCGTTTGAACACACCAATGGTTGTTTACTTTGTGTGAACATTTCATGATGAATGGACCAATAGAAGTGCTCAAAATAGCTTGGAAAAAAATCTGGTTCCATTGATTTACATTGAAAGTAAAGTATGTTTTTGTTCTCTCCTGTAAAGTTGCAATTTTGGAGATTGTTTTTCATTGGACAGCGATGATACATGAAAACATTTATCTCCATTTTTGTCGATTATCATTTTTCTGCATAATTTGAACACAACAGCTGCCACTGACATTGTCTACAATTTCCATAGAAATTCTGGTTTCATTGACTTACATTGAAAGACTTTTTTTATATTTTATACTGTGGTGTTATATGATATTACACAATGCATATAAATACCTGATTCATAGAAATTGTTCTTCTACCAAACCTTCTAGGATGGTGGATAGGTCAATGACTATGTATCTGTATGACTATGAAGAGTAGACTAATCTGTGAATTTCAGATAGCTATCAAAAAGGCTAACAGGGGCAGCTCTATGCCAGCACTCTTCAAATAACTACTACATAAAATGTATGTTTTAGCATTTTCTAGCATTACTGCACCAGGAGAGCTAAGAGAGCTGCTGTGAGTTGCTGTGTGAAGCCTGATATAATAATTCAAACATCAAAAGCATCATGTTTTTCGCACCACGTCGCTTGTCTTTAGGATCACACACACTGACTTAAAATAAAGATCCAGCTCAATATATAGGCCTCAGATGATCTCAAGATCAACACTGTAGTGATGAAGTTATGAAGGAAAGAGTAGATACTTCTCTCACGGTCCTTAGAAGACGTGTCCTTCCCCAAGTTTTGACTGAGTTCTCTTTGAATTCTCTTTTTAATCATCTGACTCTGGAACTGCACAACCTATGAGCTTTTCTGTACATTGCATGCAATTACACATTTTCACCAGAGAGGTCTCCAAATCCCCAAAACGTACACAGTGCAGCTTTCAGGTTTGTAGCCAACTTCAATTAAAACATAGAACACAAGCTTCAAACAGCAAAACCTTAACGTGATTCGCCGCCAGCTTATCACTACCATACTACCAGTCTCCCATAGGGGCGCTAGCAGAAACAGGCATAGTGTTATTTTACATAGTGCTCCGTCTTTGAGTTCGGCCAATTCCTGGCCTACTTCTAGCAGTCACAGTCTGCCCCTGATTTGAAGGTATTATTAACGGCCGCATTACGAGGCTCATCGGAGGGATAGTTTTTGAATTACTCTCGGCGAGTCAGGAAAGCACTTAGTCTCCCGCGGCTTTCAATCATGACCGGAATGAGGGCCGAATTGTTCCACGGTGCAAAAATGACACTATGGCCGCGGAGGGTTGAGCCCCCCCGAGACACTAAATTCAGGGACGACATCCGTAATCGCTCGGCGCTCTCCTGCAGGTTAGAAAATAACGGTTAACGACCCCTTAAGGCCGGCTAAAAGCTCTCGTAGAGAAGCAGCGCGGACCCTGACTGTCCCGAAAAAGGAAAGAGGGAAGAAAAAAAGAAAACGACTCTGTAGATAGACCGAACATGAAACGTCTTCTAATGCGAACGCTTTCCGCGGGAGCTTAGCAGCCAGCGCCGGAGCAAAGAGCAAGCGCGTCGCGGCTCCGGCGAAAAAAGGAAGCTTAATTATGTTTCATTCGTATGCAATGCCCATGCGGCCTTCTGCCCATGCCCTTTCTTTAAGACACACTCAGAAAGGAAACTTCTGGCACTCTTGTCTTTTTGCCAACAACCACAATCCCCCACCACCACCGCCACCGCCGCCCCCCGTATGCATGACTAATAAATCAAGAAAAAAGAGGAGGTGTGATGAGGAAGAAAGCAAGAAAAAAAGGGAGCAGGAATGAAAAAAATAGGAGAGAAACAAATTCCATCTGTCCAAATTTAAATAAGTTTCGCCACCGGCTGCGGAGGTGCCTTTCACAACTCCGAAAAGGTTAAACTTCCAGAAAGTTCTGCGCCGCCTATGGCTGGGGAGTGTCACTGAATACGTGCGAGTGGGTCGGGCGTGAGAAACAAGCCAGCGGATGATATGGAATTCAGCGCACCTGTACGGGGAAGAGAGCGCAGAGGACAGCGAACAAAACCCCCCGAACGAAATTAGAGAGTCAAACGCGCCAGCTGCCAGCAGCGCGATAGAGGTCAGGGTTCGAGCGAGCATCTGAACGCACGCTTTGTTTTTTTTTGCCTTGCTGCCGTTTCTTTCTGACAGATCCGACTTGCGTTTGGCTCGGAATGCTGCGTACGGAATGCACCTCTAAGAAAATACAGCGCATTTCCATTTCCATCTGAGCGCTGACCTCCGAGCCCTTGGGCGCGCGAGTCCGGCCGCGCTGTTTCACTGTTACCGTGGTAAACAGATGCAGTTTGAAGAGGACCTTTACTTTTTCCTTGCACATTAAAAACATTGTGGCGACGTGGGACTGTTAGAGCTCAGCTTTTGGTTCAACACTTAAAGAAAAGAAAAAACTTCTAATAGCCACATAAGCTGCATGAGTTAATTGCCGTTCAATCATTTGATTGATGTAAACAAAGTCATTCAGACTGATTTGGTTTGAAATACTAGTGAAACGTATTGAATCAGGCTTGTTCACAGTGGTGGTGATAGTAACCAGACGTCCCCCGGTTAAGCTTTGCTGTAGGGTACTGCTCATAGGGCTACATGACATTTACATGAACTTGTGTATTTAAGCTTATTCCAAAAATTGTCAATCGCTATAAAGGGAATATTTGCCAAGTTTGATCAAAGTTATGTAATGTAGCCTATATGGCAGATGATGCCTACTGGAATAAACATTTATTAACATTTATATAGGTTGTCGAGTCATATAGGTGTCATGTAATCTTATGAACAAACTCGACAGTGATGTGTTTTTAAGCTTATTCCAATAGTTGTCAATCGCTATAAAGGGTGTATTTACCAGGTTTGTTCAAAGTTATGTAATGATCCACCCCCATGCTTCACTCTGGGCATGCAACAGTCTGGGTGTTAGGCTTCTTTGGGGCTTCTCCACACCGTAACTCTCCCGGATGTGGGGAAAACAGTAAAGGTGGATCATCAGAGAACAATACATGTTTCACATTGTCCACAGCCCAAGATTTGCACTCCTTGCACCATTGAAACTGACGTTTGGCATTGGCACGAGTGACCACAGGTTTGGCTATAGCAGCCCGGCCGTGTATATTGACCCTGTGGAGCTCCTGATGGACAGTTCTGGTGGGAACAGGAGAAGCTGAGGTGCACATTTAATTCTGCCGTGATTTGATCAGCCGTGGTTTTATGTTTTTTGGATACAATCCGGGTTAGAACCCAACATCCCTTTCAGACAGCTTCCTCTCGTGTCCACAGTTAATCCTGTTGGATGTGGTTGGTCCTTCTTGGTGGTCTGCTGACATTACCCTGGATACCGTGGCTCTTGATACATCACAAAGACTTGCTGTCTTGGTCACAGATGAGCCAGCAAGACGCGCACCAACAATTTGTCCTCTTTTGAACTTTAGTATGTCCCATAATGTTATGTTATTGTAATATTTTGAGCTAAACTGTGCTCTTACCTGCTAACTGAACTTCACACTCTGCTCTTACTGGTGCAGTTAATGAAGATTGGCCACCAGACTGGTCCAATTTAGCCATGAAACCTCCCACACTGAAATGTTTCAGTTTCATTGTTCAACTCCTGTCGGTTGTCAAGTCATATAGGTGCCATGTAGTCATATGAACAAACCACAGTACACAGTGATGTGTATTTAAGCTCCTTCCAATAGTTGTCAATCGCTATAAAAGGTATATTTGCCAGGCTTGATCAAAGTTATGTAATGTGAAGTAGCATATATGACGGATGATGCTCATTTGAATAAGCATTTATTAACATTTATATAGGAGGTCAAGTCATATAGAGGTCATGTAGTCTTATGAACAAACAATATAGTAATGTGTATTCACGCTTATTCCAATAGTTGTCAATCGGTATAAAGGATATATTTGCCAAGTTTGATCAAAGTTATGTAATGTTATATAATATTTATGACAATTAATGCTTACTGGAATAAACATTTTTAAACATTCATATAGGAGGTCAAGTCATATAGACATCATGTAGTTTAATGAACAAACCCTACAGTGATGTGTATTTAAGCTTATTCCAATAGTTGTTAATCGCTCTAAAGGGAATATTTGCCAAGTTTGATCAAAGTTATGTAATGTAGCCTATATGGCAGATGATACTCACTGAAATAAGCATTCATAAACAATTGTATAGGTTGTCAAATCATATAGGTGTCATGTAGTCTTATGAACAAACCCTACAGTGATGTATATTTAAGCTTATTCCAATAGTTGTCAATCGCTCTAAAGGGTATATTTGCCAGGTTTGATCAAAGTTATATAATTAGCATTTATTAACATTTATATAGGTTGTCAAGTTGTATAGGTGTCATGTAGTCTTATGAACAAACCCTACAGTGATGTATATTTAAGCTTATTCTAATAGGTGTCAATTGCTCTAAAGGGAATATTTGCCATGTTTGATCAAAGTTATGTAATGTAGCCTATATGGCAGATGATACTCACTGAAATAAGCATTTATAAACAATTGTATAGGTTGTCAAGTCATATAGGCGTCATGTAGTCTTATGAACAAACCTTACAGTGATGTGTATTTAAGCTTATTTCCAATAGTTGTCAATAAAGGGTATATTTGCCAGATTTGATCAAAGTTATATAATAAGCATTTATAAACATTTATATAGGAGATCAAGACATATAGATGTCATGTAGTCTTATAAACAAACCCTAACATGTTACTGTCCTCCGCTAAAAGCTACACAACAGAATGACTGTGAATGGAACAGCGTTTGGTGCGTTAACACCTTATACAATACATCTTTTCATATTTTTAAGATACCACATAACACCAAATATGTTAACTAAGCTGATTGTTTAAAAGCCTTTATCTGATCAGTAAGTGATCAGTAATCACCAGTAGGAACACCAGATATGATTAGTACATATGTAAATAATCATACATACAATACAAAGTAACATGAATATGTTATTGTGAGAGAAGTAGATCAGATCTTGATCCAGTTTGAAGAACAAAGTTAGGTTCCAGATTTCTCCTGGACGCCCCAGACATTGTATGAATGTGTTCAGTTCCTTCAGCAGCAAATCTTGATTTAGCTTAATGAAGTACTGAGCAGTCAAAGCAGGTATTAGATGAGAACTGTAAATAATACTGGCTTGTTTGCACAAGGAGAAGCTCTAAAAGGGTTAAATAAACACTGATATATGTAAAAGCACTACTTACTGTATTAATACTGTTTAAATGTTTAATTATTTTAAATAAAGTGCTTTGCTGAGCAAATAAAGTCTTACTGTCTGCTAAAATAGGTTTTAAATATATAATAATGTCCTCAAGTGCCTAAAACCATTGCGTAATATTGAATATTATCATATTGGTGAGAATAAAGTGATGCACACGTTTGAACCCAGTGCATTTTCGGTGCATGCTCACATTTTCAGCCTGTATGTAGGAACACTATGTAAACGGACTCATCAAGAATGACCTTTAAGGATAGTGTGACACAGCACGAACCTCGTCCAAGTTTAGAGCATTATTAACAGATTTACATCCCCAGAGTTCCACTGGGGTTAACTGAGCGCATATTGAGTAAGGAAGAGCCTAAATAGATCTGCTTCCTAAGCGGATAAACATCACAAAAAGTTCCTGCCCTCTACGAGGCTCAGAGACACTGCAGGCTTCCGGCGCGTCCCGCTAATTTCATTTTCACTCACACGCGCTCAGAAAAGAGCCCCGGCCTGGTTTTTGTGCGGAAGAAAACGGACCAACAGCCGGGACCTGCTGGCTCACTGCTTTTTTCTCCGAAACCCATCAGCCGTGACACGGGCACCTGTCGGGGGAACAAAGAGGACCCCTGTGAGTTTAATCACCTCTAATGCAAGATTATCCAGGTGCCAGAGGACATAATCTCGCCCCAAATACATCACCTGTCAACAGCTCCGCGAGCATCATACACATACCGGCCCCTCTTTTCCCAAAAAAAGAAAAAAAGAAAAAAAACATCTCTTAATCGTTATGGAAGTCACTCAGCTAGAAAATCACAGTCGACTCCCTTCCACCCATTTTCTCCCTGGCAGCCGCCGAGTGTCACATCCTGGGGTAAGGCAGAGTGAAATTCCAGAAAAGAAAACTTTCTGTATATACTGAGCCAGTGAATGAGGAGTGATTTAGTACCGTGTCATCCGTTTAGGGTAAACAACAGTGGTTCACTAGCTGGACATTCATTAAGAACTGCTGCACCCAAATAATAACCAGACAACAGCTTTCCTGTAGTTAAAATCTGACCAATCATGAGCTGGGGGGCTGGTGTATTGTGCATATGGGCTACTATTTAACTTACAGAAAGTGAAAATGTAAATATATTATTATATCTTTTAGTAGTCAGTGTACAGCTTGTAGAGCAGTGAACAGTAGTCAGTGTACAGCTTGTAGAACAGTGTAAAGTTGCCTTGCCCTCAAAATAACTCAACACACAGCCATGTCTAAACTGCTGTACACAGACTACCTTACACTGTTCTACAAACTGTACACTGACTACTGTACACTGTTCTACAAGCTGTACACTGACTACTTTACACTGTTCTACAAGCTGTACACTGACTACTTTACACTGTTCTACAAGCTGTACACTGACTACTTTACACTGTTCTACAAACTGTACACTGACTACTGTACACTGTTCTACAAGCTGTACACTGAATACTTTACACTGTTCTACAAGCTGTACACTGACTACTTTACACTGTTCTACAAGCTGTACACTGACTACTTTACACTGTTCTACAAGCTGTACACTGACTACACTGTTCTACAAGCTGTACACTGACTACTTTACACTGTTCTACAAGCTGTACACTGACTACTTTATACTGTTCTACAAGCTGTACACTGACTACTTTATACTGTTCTACAAGCTGTACACTGACTACACTGTTCTACAAGCTGTACACTGACTACACTGTTCTACAAGCTGTACACTGACTACTTTACACTGTTCTACAAGCTGTACACTGACTACTTTACACTGTTCTACAAGCTGTACACTGACTACTTTATACTGTTCTACAAGCTGTACACTGACTACACTGTTCTACAAGCTGTACACTAACTACTTTACACTGTTCTACAAGCTGTACACTGACTACTTTACACTGTTCTACAAGCTGTACACTGACTACACTGTTCTACAAGCTGTACACTGACTACTTTACACTGTTCTACAAGCTGTACACTGACTACACTGTTCTACAAGCTGTACACTGACTACACTGTTCTACAAGCTGTACACTAACTACTTTACACGGTTCAACAAGCTGTACACTGACTACTTTATACTGTTCTACAAGCTGTACACTGACTACTTTACACTGTTCTACAAGCTGTACACTGACTACACTGTTCTACAAGCTGTACACTGACTACTTTACACTGTTCTACAAGCTGTACACTGACTACACTGTTCTACAAGCTGTACACTGACTACTTTACACTGTTCAACAAGCTGTACACTGACTACTTTATACTGTTCTACAAGCTGTACACTGACTACACTGTTCTACAAGCTGTACACTGACTACACTGTTCTACAAGCTGTACACTGACTACTTTACACTGTTCTACAAGCTGTACACTGACTACTTTACACTGTTCTACAAGCTGTACACTGACTACTTTACACTGTTCTACAAGCTGTACTACTACTAAAATAGATTTACATGCTCCAACTGTCCCATTCTGTACATCTGTATTCACCCTCTGTTTGAAACCCTCTGTTGAAGCTCTTGTGTCTTTAAGCCCCACCTCCCAATAAGCCCAGTGTGTTCTAACTGGTCAGCTCAGCCACCCTGTTCAATTTCAGTCAGAGTCCGCTCCTGAAAATCGGGCAGAACAAAGCAGTAGGCCCACCTTCGCAAGCTAGACTGGTCAGTTTTCAATGCTGTGGATCTCAGTGTGCTGTGTCAAGCTTGCCGGTAGGCGGGCACTAAGGCTTGCGTTACAAGGTGATGTCACTAAGGCTTGCAATTCAAGATGATGGCAACACATTTCAGTAACAGGGTTGCTGTTGCAGCTCTGAGTACTGTGTGAGGTTGGGCCAAACCTGCTGGGTAATAGGGATTGTGTTATGAGATGACATCATCTTGTAACAGAGAACAGATTTGGCTGGAATTGGGCCCTTGGCGTGAGCTTTAGAACTTTGTGGGACGTTTACAAGCACAAAAATCTACAACACACTAAAGGAAAGAGCCATAAAAGCACAAGAGGTCCTGCATGCTTTCGCGGCCACATTAATTTAAACCCTCGTCCCTGGATGGAGAGGCTGGATGTGAGTAATAGAGATATTTGGTGTCAGATGCGTCTGCTGGTCCAGTAGCTCGATCCCACTTTACCGCCAGCTTATGGGAGCGGTAATAACAAACGCAGCCTCTCTGACAGCTTGAGACATGAGTGTTTTTTTACCCAGCATCCATTTCAGGCTTACCATTTAAGCGCAATCCACCGGTTTACCCATCTCCGTCTCATATTTCTTCATTTTTGAGAATTCGACGAACCCATTGGGTTTCAAGCACTTTCAAAGTGCAGGCAAGCCGCCAGCGCTGTGGCACATTTGAGGGAATATATTTCATCCCACCCCACCCCAACCCCCAACACACCCACCCAAACCCAGTACAAATGAAAGGCAAACGGCAGTCGTTTCGGATTCACTGAGTCGGTACGGTTTTAATGGAACGTACGATAAATCCTTGAGCAGTTCACGTCTTTCCACTCATTACGCTCATATAACAATCAAACGTGTGCCGAATGGGAATCTGCTTAGCCAGGGGTAAACACGCAGCAGGACAAATTAAACACGGTACCGCGTTCGGAGCTAAACTTCCTCTAATCGTGAACCTGTTTTTTTTTGTTTTTTTAATTGATTTCATTCTTTCCGTGCACTCGTGGACTTTGCACTTGTGCCAGTGGGGCTAACTTCAAACGCTCACTGAAAAACTGTGTGTTTTTTTTTTGTTTTTTTTTTTCCTTCCTCTTTCTCTCCGGCTTCATAAATACACATTGCATCAGTGTGGCATCAGCATCTCTCCCTCTCTCTCTCTGTATTCCTCTCTCTATTTCTCTTCCCACATATAGCCATGCCTGTTTTCCGCTCCTCTTTTCCTGCTCTTTCGCCCTCTTTCTCTCCGTCTGTTCGGAACAAAGCGCTCCGGCTCATTAGGAGACGGAGCAGACGGGGGGAGGCGTCAGGCCTTCACACTTTATCCCAGGGACTAGAGCCGGATAAATCAAAGCGCCGTGCCACTCTCGCTCGGAAATAACAACCGTCTTTAAACTGTTTTGTTTGGGCGCTTTAAGAAGAAGGGAGGGACCCTTGGCCAAATTGAGAGGCGTCAAAACGTTCCATTAAACAAAAACAGCGCCCTTTGTTCCCGCCACAAAACAATGCCCTTCCCGACAGATCGGCCTGGCGTGCTTTCATGTGCTTAAGGATGAATCCCTCCTGCCCACAGCGCAGCCGTCACATCACCGTGAGCTGCCAGCAGAGTTAAACTCACCGCTTTCATCGTTTAATGAGCTGACTTAGCATTGGCCACTTTATTAGAAACCCCCTCCCTCCGTGCTGGTGTACAGTTACAGGCTGTAGCTTAATTGATGATGCACTGAGGTTAGGCCAGTTTCTGAACACAGAGAGGCTAACAGCTGGAAATTTATTGGGTGGTACAGCAGACTGTAAATAAGAGCAGTGGTTTCTAATAAAGTGGCCAGTTAGTGGAAGTACAAGGTCAGTGTTTCTATTTAAGTGGCCGATGAGTGGAGGTACAATGTAGGTGTTTCTAATAAAATGGCCAGTCAGCAAAAGCACAAGTTAGTGTTTCTAATAAAACGGCCAGTTAGTGGAAGTACATAGCATGTGTTTCTAATAAAACGGCCAGTTAGTGGAAGTACATAGCATGTGTTTCTATTAAAGTGGCCAATGAGTGGAGGTACAAGGGGGTACTTCTGATAAAGTGACCAATTAATGGTAGTTTAAGGTAGGTGTTTCTAATAAAGTGGCCAGTTCAGTTAGTGGACATACAAGGGGGGTGTTTCTAATTAAGTGCCCAATGAGTGGGAGTATAGAGGTGGGTGTTTCTAATAAAGTGACCAGTTAGTGTAAGTACATGGTGCGTGTTTCTAATAAAGTGGCCAGTTATGTTAGTGGACATACAAGAGGGTGTTTCTAATAAAGTGGCCAGTTAGTGGAACTACAAGATAAGTGTTTCTAATAAAGTGGCCAGTCAACTTAGTGGAAGTACAAGGGGGTGTTTCTAATAAAGTGGCCAATTCGTGGGAGTACAAGGGTGGTGTTTCTGATAAAGTGGCCAATGAGTGGCAGTACAAGGGGGGTGTTTCTAATAAAGTGGCCAGTTAATGGAGGCACAAGATGGGTGTTTCAAATAAAGTGGCCAGTTAGTGGAAGTACAAGGTGGATATTTCTAATGAAGTGGCCAGTTAACTTAGTGGAAGTACAAGTGGGGTGTTTTAAATAAAGTGGCCTGTTCGTGGTAGTATAAGGTGGGTGTTTCTAATAAAGTGGCCAGTTAAGTTGGTGGACATACAAGGGGGGTGTTTCCAATAAAGTGCCCAACTCGGGGAAGTACAAGGTGGATATTTCTAATAAAGTGGCCAGTTAACTTAGTGGAAGTACAAGTGGGGTGTTTTAAATAAAGTGGCCTGTTCGTGGTAGTATAAGGTGGGTGTTTCTAATAAAGTGGCCAGTTAAGTTAGTGGACATACAAGGGGGGTGTTTCCAATAAAGTGCCCAATTCGGGGAAGTACAAGGTGGGTGTTTCTAATAAAGTGGCCAGTGAGGGAAACGCAAGGCAGGTGCTGAAGTGCCCTGCCTATCAATAAGATAACTTGCATACATGTTATCTACATGTTCTAAATATTCAAATATCTCTAAGAAGCTCCAAGTAGTGAAGTCCCTGCTCTCCAGATTAAGTTCATTATTCTCACTTCATCCACTCTGCATGCAGCAGTCAAACTTCTTAGCTTCCAGGAATCCTAGATGTCAAACAGGGCTTGAACTTGTTTTCATCTCAATTTAATGAGTCACCGACAGGTCTAAATGCTCCGGCCTGATCAGGCGTGATTATCAAACGGAGGTTATTAAAAAGGAAGGCATGCGGATTGGTATTCCGTGTGCCGGTGAAGCGCCGGCCCTAAGTGGAACACGCTGTATAATGGATGAACAGGAATGTGTCAGTCACCGGCGACGGCAGCCCCCTGCACTCCACTCTCGGCCCGTAATGAAATATTCAGTGTGTGGAGAGTGTTGGTGGATTCAATTATGTGTACTTAGCTGCCTGTTTATTCGGTGGGGACACAATTATACACAGCGGCACTTCAAAGCCTATTAGTGTCCCTCGACCCGCGGTCAACTTTCAATCAAAACTACTCCTTCCCTCCTGTGCTGCGAGACAATGCAGGGGTAATGGGATTTTAAATCTGTCAGATATCACCAGGGAGAAAATAGGATCACAAGCTTGTCTGGCTACCGACTTTATTCCATTTGTCGTTTGATTTGAAACTTGATCATTTTAATTGGTCTCCTGCGATTGGCTGCTTACTTAATATGGAGTGACGTGTTAACACTGTCCATCAAATGGACTTTATCTTCCACATCAGTGGAGTCACACTATTATTACTACCACTAATGTCTAGAGTAACCACCGAGTGCAGCACGGACAGCAGCTAGACAGACTGGGAGACTCAACAAGGTCCTGGTAGGTGGTCACAGGTATCTGGAGCCATAGTGACTGTAGTGCATCCCACAGCTGCTGGAGGGAGCGTGGAGGAGGATCCATAGAGCCAACACCACCATCCAAGTGGTCCCACAGATGCCCAACGTAATGCTTGAAAGTCTTGGTCAGCTCTTCCAACCAATGTGGGACATTTCTATTTGTGACGTGTTGCATTGTCTTAATGTCTTAAAGATCACATCCGCCCCAGGAAAGACCATCAACGTGTGTAGCAGGGGTGTTTAATTTATAGCAGAGTCAGTAAGGTCCAGTTAGAGGGGATCTCCTCAGGCCAAGGTCCGGATCGTCATCATTTCTAACGTGTGTTCTGATTCAGTGGTGTATCCTGTTTACTATAGTAGTCTAGTATCAGCATCTTATACCATCAACTACTGAAACACCAACACACCACACATACCGTTCAGTATATTTCAGTATATTTACTGTTTAAATGCTGAACTGAATGAATTATTTATAAACTTCTAATAAATGTTTTTACTCACTTCAATAAAAACAAGAGCTACATTTAAAAAAAAACAGAATGTTTTTTTAAAAAAGTGGATCTTAAAGTGTTTATTTATAGAGAAAGTAAATAAAATGTGTGTCTTCTTGTTAACTCAGCTTCACAGATTGACATGTTGGTTGTACAGAGCGGTATTCTCCAAAACTAGACGAGCAGGTCCATTTCAGAACCGTTCCTGTTAAACACTCAGTCTTCGCTGTTGACTTTTCTGTTTTTAGAGCTTTTTAGAGCTCCAGATCTGATTGGCTGAGGAGCCTTCGGTGATCTTACAGCGCTTGTGATTGGTCTGTGAGTTCATTGAGCCGTAAAGCCCGTATACCCTAAAGACTAGAAAAGCTCCACCGCTTATAATAAACACAGTATAAATTAAATCATTCTCAATAGTTTATCGGTTTGGCTCCACTTTGGACAACGTCTGGGTCCGGATCCGGGCGGCGGTCCGCCTATTGGTGACCCCTGATGTATGGTGTACGTGATTTTCAAGGTTGATTTCAAACCCAAATCAGTTCAGAGTGCCTTCCTACATGGATGGCTGCGTCCAGATAATGTCACCAAAACGTTTCCCAGACCATAACACTGCCACCTACAGGCTGCTGCCATTGGAAGTAGGACATAATAATAATGATATTAATAATAATATGGCTCAACTGTGAAAATCATCGTCTTCATTAAAGAACAACCATTGTGTCATGACTTGAGATGAAGAGATGGACTGTGCCTGGTCTTTGGAAGTAGAGAGCGTCTCAGTAATCTGTTTTATGAGGAGAGATGAGGAGAGAACGCTGCTACTTACACAGCTGCCCACCTAGACAGCCTACTTAGACACTCACTAGGATTTGAGACACAGCCATAGTCTTTCAAACTTTAAGTTATCGCAAACCAGCTCATCTGCATTAAAAGCATTGTTAAAAATCTGGTCCACCAGTTGGATGTCAGTGTGTTACCTCTCGACTCTTCCTGCTCCCTCTTTTTCTGCTTAGTGAGGAAAACCAGAAGACGTTCCTCGCCCCGAATGCCTCTGACATGCTCCGCAGACGATAGAGTCTCATCCTTACAGCTGCTGAACATCATCTTGTGCAGAAATAACAGGCTGTAATGTCACTGCCATACCGGGACAGCTGGACTGACTGACATTGCCATGCATCCCAACACACAACACCGCGTCGGCGTTCGACGTTGGCCGCCGTGCCAACCCAATTTATTCTCCCAGCATCCACTGGCAGCGTGACACGGCGCTCGGCCGTCACCTCCGAGGCAAAGTGAAGTGGGCATCTCTCTGATTTCCACCACAACGGCGGAAACCCCGTCATTAAACACTTTCAGCCGCGCCAGCCTCGAGTACCTCTTCTCGCCTCCGTGGGTCCGTTGCCAGGGGAAACAGAAGTTTGGCAGTCATTCGTGTGCTTTTTTTTGTTTTTGTTTTGTTTTTTTTCCTTTCTCCTCCGCCCCTCCCAAACGCACCCGCCCCCCCCCTTTAAAATCCCATCAATATATTCCAGGCGTGGGCCTCGGCTCCCTGAAGTGGGGCGTCGCCGGGCCTCGGCGCTCTCAGATTTAATTGTGATTTACACCATTGCTCTCCGTAAATTGTATCGTCTGAAAAGCCTGAGCCCTTAAGCCACGTCGATTATATTCCCCGAGCTGAGGCTGTCAGTCTCGCGTGCTGTTTACCTAGCCGCCTGATTAGCGAAAAAAATAAAACAACGCTCCACCACTGCACCGCCACGGTCCACACCAGCCGGATGTAGAAAAAAAAACCAAACAACAAAGCGCGAATCAATTTTCCTTCTGGAAGCTCAGGCTCCTGACACCCCACCTGAGTGTTGGGGGTGTTGGGAGGAGGAGGCGGGGGTGTTCGTGCGAGTGATTTATTGTGAAGACCGTTAACGTCCAGTTTTTCTCCTCGGACCCTCTGTTCCTCTCTCGCCTGCTCATGATCCTGTCAGTCAGAGGAAGCCTCTGAGAATGACCCGTCAGTCTCTACGCGTCCTGCTTTACAGCAGCCGGTTCCTGAGGCTCATAAAGCTGATATACTGCATTGATTAAGCCGTCCGATGAATTAACCATCTCCCGCTGACGTGCCCTGATGAACCAATCGTCCATTTCCCAAAGTAGCCATCTTCATTCCGAACGTAACGTCCAGGAGAACTCTCGTTCAGACTCGTCGGCAGGTCTGAGATAAAGATTTAACCTCCCTTCCCCCCGAAAAAACTCTCGCAGAGGCTTGTTTCATAACGCTTACTGAATAATTCCCAGTGAATAGTGAGCCTGCGAGTTAAGGTGTTAAGTGGTCTTCTCTTCTCTGGAGTAGCCCCATCATTTATCTGCTGTTGTTAGAATTAAAAGGTTTCTGTTATTGTGAAGGCACACCAGAGAAGAGACATAAAACTATATCGGTGGAGATTAAACTGATTGGTGGAATCCAATTGTTCTATTGTTTTATTAAGAAAATGTTACAAAATAGCCACTTTTATAGCAAAGATCTAGACCAGATAAAAAAAAGATAAAAACAAAAAAATAATTAATTAGCATCTAATTCAAATGCTCAGCAAGAGTCCTCGAACCTTAATACTGATATGAAGACAATAGAGAAGACTAGACAAGACATCAGACATCCTTCACCAAGTTTTGACTGAGTTCTCTTTGAATTTAGTCATTCAGGGAAAAAGCACGACCCATGTAACAGGGTAGTCGTAGGCTAAGGTTTAGGGATCAGGTCTTGTGACCGGAAGTCTGATTGAGGCGCCCTTAAGCAAGGCACCTAACCCCCAACTGCTCCCCAGGTGACGTGGATAGGGCTGCCCACAAGTGTGCTCACTGCCCCCTAGTGTGTATGTACACTAGTTCACAAGTGTGTGTGTGTATGGGAATTTCAATGCACTGATGGGTTCAATGCAGTGGTCAAATTCCGCTGTGTGCAGAAACAAGTTCTAAATTCAATTCTAAATTTAATTTAAAAAAGGTTTGTCGAATGTTGCATGCAGTTACACCTTTCAACCAGAGAGGTCTCCAAATCCCCCCCAAAAAACCTTTCTATAATATTTTTCATAGTAGGTCTGAGATAATGATTTAACCTCCCCTCCCCCCGAACAAAACTCTCGCAGAGGCTTGTTTCATAATGCTTACTGAATAATTCTGAGTGAATAGTGAGCCTGCGAGTTAAGGTGTTAAGTGGTCTTCTCTTCTCTCGAGTAGCCCCATTATTTATCTGCTGGTATCTCAAGAGCGTATCTGCCGGTGAGAGATGAACCAGCGGAGCAGGTCAACAACAAAAAAAAAGAATAAATAACATAAAAGAGCGTGTTTGTGCTGCCCTACAGTTTGAAATGTAGTTGCTTGGATTTTGTAATCAGTCAAAAGTTTGGGCACACTTGCCCATGTTGTTCTTACTTGTATTATATTAATAGTAATAATATTAGTGAATAAGTGTGAAGAGATCAGAACTATAGAATATTCGGTATGGAATTATTGCTGGAGCAGAATTAAACATCTGGTTGTGTTTAAAGAATGTTTAGAGGGTCTTTTAGAAATGAGCTCATTTGCTCTGATGCAGGTTTACATACTTTAAACATTCTGACCAGCAGCTTCATGAGGAGCCACATGAGCTGCTTCTCTAACAGGACTGAAGAAGATAGTGTAGATGCTGAGATCTTGTTCTGATAAACAGGTTTGGGGGTTTTATACCTCTTATAAAAATATACATTCTCATTTTTACATTTAAATACAGTCAAATGTTTGTTTTAGTAATATTTGTGTACAGGCACTCCAACTTCACTGTTTATATTAAAATGTCATTATAGTTATAATATGTTCTGTTTCCACACTTTTGATTGGTTGTGAAGTCAGTGCATCAGTGTGAAGAAAAAAAACATACATTTTATTATTATTATTATTATTATTAATAATAATAATAATAATAATAATAATAATAATAATAATAATAATAATAATAATAATAATGGTGGCGCAGACTAAAAATCGATAAAAACAAAAAATAATTTATTAGCATCTCAACAAGACTTCTCGAACCTTAATACTAATTAGGATATGAAGACAATAAAGAAGACTAGTCAAGACATCAGACAAGAGTTCTCTTTGAATTTAGTCATTCAGGGAAGCAGCAGGGTGGTCATTGGCTGAAGGTTTAAGGATCAGGTCTTGTGACCAGATGTCACCAGTTCAATCCCCTAGACATGACTGAGGCGCCCCTGAGCAAGGCACCTAACCCCCAACTGCTCCCCAGGTGACGTGGATAGGGCTGCCCACAAATGTGCTCACTGCCCCCTTAGTGTGTATGTTCACTAGTTCACTAGTGTGTGTATATATGGGTATTCAATGGGTTCAATGCAGAGGTCAAATTCTGCAAGTGGCAAATAATTCTAAACTCAATTAAAAAAGATTTTTGCATGTTGCATGCAGTTACACCTTTCCACCAGAGAGGTTTCCCCCCCCCCAAAAAAAAAAAAACCTTTCTATAATATTCTTCATAGTACATAGTACAAGTACATAGTACAATATAATATATTCTGAAAGCAGGTACATTAGAAACTGCATCTGAATGTAGAGACGCAGGAATAATTAGGCAAATGGGGCAAAAAGAAATCACTGAGGGGCACAACTACCTCCACCCAGTGAGAGGCTGGCAGGATAGGCTTATCTGTTTTCATAACACATCATTACTGCTTGTCTTTCTTCAAGCGTTATCATTACTGGAGCGCAGTAGGGAGTTAAGTAGCCTGCTATCCATAGGCTATTGCAGAATTTGTAATTGACGCATCTAAACTAAGTTACTTTTCTTGTATCTTGTGGCAAATTTTACTTTTCTACATGGTTTCTAATGATTGGGATTATTATTATAGACCCCATATTAGAGGGAACCAAACTTTTCTCACTTTTCTAACACAAAGAAAGTTGATGTAGTACGTAAATATCATTACATAGTGTGGACATTCAGTGTCCACTCCCCATACGGTCCTTATCTAGAAACTAAACATGAAAGAGCAGCCTGTTTAAAAGTCTGTGTGAGATGCCTGGCCAAGTCTACCATATGGGTGACCTGGGTGACTGCCCACTCAATGCCCAGGGGCACCAAAGGGTTGCTGTGAAGAAATGCACTGTTTTAAATGATTTTTGAAACACTTTTTGAAACAGTTTACTTTAAATCTATTCCCAAACATCACAGCCATATATTTCCTAAAAGCCTACTGAGCTCCTACATAGGCAGCATGTTGCGTCATAGTATGCGCTCCCGACATGTAGACTGTCCCAATTCTTACATACCTTAAACATGCTGTCTACTGAGGAACCTTATTTAGACCTGATTTTAAGGAAGCATCAAACTCTTCCTCAGCCGCTAAGACAATCCCATGATGCAACACAGGCTAATCTACGAGCAGTGAAGTGGTTTTAAAATGTGAGTTATTTTGATTCTCTCTGGAGTTTTAATGTGTTTCTGGTCATATAATCACACAAAACAGTATTTTATTATCAACTCTGTAACGAGTCCTTCACCATTTACACTTTATACTCAAGCCGTTAGCATTAGTGCTAGCGGATTTTTAAATCTCAGGCTATTGTTTTGGATGCCAGCCAATAGCTTAGCAACCAGCTAATCCACTGGCCATGTGCTGCAGTGGGCGGGAACAAACCGTGACGCAGTCTCTCTCTAACTAGAGCGTCTCTGTAATCTGTTTTATGAGGAGAGATGAGGAGAGAACACTGATACTTACACAGCTGCTACCTAGACAGCCTACTTAGACATTCACTAGGATTTGAGACACACCCAGTGATACCTAAGGTATTTTACCGTAGGTAAAACTCCTAACACTACCTTCACCTACCTGTGTACAAGTAAACTGTAACACTACATTCACCTACCTGTGTACAGGTAAACTGCAGGTACTATTAGGGAGGTGGGTCTTTCTCAGCGCTACAGTGACACTGACGTGGTGGTGTGTTAGTGTGTGTTGTGCTGGTGTGAGTGGATCAGACACAGCAGTGCTGCTGCTGGAGTGTTTAAACGCTGTGTCCACTCACTGTCCACTCTATTAGACACTCCTACTACTTGCTGGTCCACCTTGTAGATGTAAAGTCAGAGACAGTAGCTCATCTGCTGCTGCACAGTTTGTGTTCCTCTAGTTCTTCAGTGGACACAGGACGCCGCCCACAGGACACTGCTGTCTGGATAGTTTTGGTTGGTGGATGGTCCAGCAGTGACACTGAGGGGTTTAAACACTCCTGTGTCGCTCCTCCACAGCAGCACCATGTCAGTGTCACTGCAGTGCTAAGAATGATCCCGCTCTCTAATAGTATCTGCTCTGTGGTGGTCCTGTGGGGGTCCTGATCATTAAAGAACAGAGTAATAATGTATACAGAGAATCAGATGAACTACAGTCTGTAAGTGGAGCTCTTATATGGTCAGTGAAGCTGATACAGTGGACAGTTGTTTAGATATAAGGACGTGGTTTTAATGTTTTGAAATAAAATCTCTTTATTATGAACTTACACTGAAAGTAAACAACAAGTTTATGTCACTCTGCCAGCTCGATGTTCACGTCTCAAATGCAAAATCAACATTACACCGTTGAAGATATGATGATGGTAATAGCAGAACTTGTGGGTGTCCAAGCATAATCCATGTTACATAAAGCTGCAGACGCAATTGCATCTTTCCACCAGAGGGGTCTCCAAATCCCCAAATCTTACATAGTGTTGCTGTATATCTGTCTCAGTATAGATATTTTGTGAAGAACTCAGACCAAGAACTTTTCTGTAAACTTTCCTAGGACCTTAACCTGACCCTCCCTTGGATGCTATGCTTGTGCGAATGTGCTGACCCATCGAAATCTCTGATCTATCTCTGTTTTTATCCACTCCCTTTCATTACATTTCCTGTAATTCTGGATAGCTGCTTAATATTCCCGTCGTTGTAACGGAATTTCAATGTGTTTGATTTTGCCCACATCACAGACATTATGAATGGTCTTTCGCACATTGCTCGTTTTTTTTTTTTTTAATCTCGGCCGTTCTGTGACAAATTACCCAACAATAGGAGCCCCAAACCAATTAGACACAATGTTCCAACTGAGGCTGCTTTGCCCCCGCCCCCACCACCCCCTACTACCCCCTCCAATAGAAGCAGGCCTAAAGATTTTCCTAGTAATCCACTCGCATCGCAGCATACAAACCAGGGCCAAATCATTTATTCGCCGAGCGTACCTGCCTGTCAGAGTCGAGGCAGCGGAGGTGTAAAAAGTCATAATAGCGCAGGTTGGCGAGGGTCCGCGACGTGTCTGCCGGTAAGCCTCGGCTCATCCGCTGTCCCCGCTTTCCGCCGTAAACGCAGGTCTCCGGCAGGCCCTGGATAAACACGCCTAAATTGATTTGATCATTTCGAGGCAGTAATTGCAGCTGTCAGCGTAACCGTGCCGACACCGCCTCACACCACGTTCTGTTTGCTCGCGGATCCCGGAGATCAGGCGGCGGGGCGAGCGCAGGTAGCTGTGATTGGCTGCCGCATTAGGGGATGATCATTGCCGGGCCATCTCTGCCAGAGTCTCACACACGCTGGGCGCTAGCGCGGGTGGAGCCGCATGCTGGGAAAGCTGCGTCGGTGGCACGGGGCCGTCAGCGAGGCTTCATTATCTCGCCAACAGAGGGACAAAATGGCCTGGATGGACATCTCAATAAGCTTTGGACACCCCCCCCCTGTCTCTCTCTGCCCCATCTCTTTGTCCATCTGTTCTTCCCCAGCCATTCGATTTCTATCTTAGTCCTGTCTCCCAGTCTTCCTGAGCTCTGTCCAACTCGCCAATGTTCCAGGTACTGCCGCATTAATTGGTATTCAAAGCCTACTCTCTGTAACCCCCACCCTCCACCAACTCCCCCCTCGTCCCCTGCCTCGGTTTAATGGTTTGTTTATCCTCTTCGGCTCTGCTGAGTTTGTTTTGTTGTTTTTTTTGTTTTGTTTTTGTTGTTGTCATTGTTTTCTGCTTTTCACAGCAATCAGATTACAGAGCCAAATGCATTGGAGCCGGGGTCTGTGGTGACCAACTCGGGCTTTGACTGAAACTCCAACCTCCCCACCCCATTTCATGACAGCTACCGCGGTCTGGTCGTCCATCTGTGCACTCCCCGCCACAGCCAGCCACGCAAACACAGCCAAGCAGCACGTGGGGGATCGAGCTGCTGACGCATGCCATTAACCCCCCTCCAACGCTCCCAACGAAAGCCCAGTCATCGCCAGCATAAAGACGAGAAGCGTCTTCTTCAGTTTATAATGACGTATCGAGTGGTCAATTAGATACAAGAGTATTTCTAGTGTGGACAAGTGCCAGTCAATAAGGGCTTCGTCAGTCCAAAGTAAGTGGCTTCCTTACCCAACCTCATTGTTCATCTCAGCATTAACTCTATTATCACCAGTAAGAACAGCAGATCTGATTAGAACAGTAAATAATCATACATACAATACAAAGTAACATGAATATGTTATTGTGAGAGAAGTAGATCAGATCTTGAGCTCCAGTTTGAAGAACAAAGTTAGGTTCCAGATTTCTCCTGGACGCCCCAGACATTGTATGAATGTGTTCAGTTCCTTCAGCATCAATCTAGATTTAGCTTAATGAAGTACTGAGCAGTCAAAGCAGGTATTAGATGAGAACTGATAATAATACTGGGTTGTTTCCACAAGGAGAAGCTTGGAAAGGGTTAAATAAACACACCATCTTCCCTCTCTTTTTCACATTCTGGAACTTGGTAAGTTGTTTTCCGTGTTCAAGTGGTGTAAAACTGTTGTTCTGCAGTTGATGCTTATCTAAAGTTAGAAAATGTAATTTACTGTGTTTTTATCATTTTAGTGTGTAAACTGTATTTAAGAATTATTGTAAGATAAACAGTATTCTAACTAGACCAATCAAAACCAGTCATCATCACTACTGAACCCTTCAAGTGTCCTAGATGATCCCAGTGATGTAGTTTTAAATAAATTTGTTTTAAAATCAAACTAAATTTAACTGCTGTTTGTGTTTTTTTTGTGTAGGAAAACATTAGCTTTTTATGGAGTTTTAAGTTTTTCACAACTTAATTTTGATTACAGAAAATTAAATGGTCAGTAGGGTTGATTTTACAAAATATTTTAAGCACAAACTTAGTTTAGATTTCATTGTATTCAACTCAAATCATTACTTCCAGTCTATTTCACATTTAAGTTGATTTTACTAAAACTATTTGATTTTCTCTAGTTTGCATTACTTAAATATTTTAAGGCAATCACTCAAACTCTTTAAGTACAATCAACTTATATAGGTTTACAGTGTGGATATATGGAGATATTTGGAGTGCATAATTTAGTATCGTGACATTCTGGATCCTTGACTTCTGTTACAATCTGTGTTACAAAAATTCTTGTATTTTTTTAACATCTCAGTTAGGGTTGTGCCATATCATATCCTATGCAATAATAAAATTTAATTTTCATTTTGTTGAAATAGTGTATTCTTGATTTTTTTTTTTTTTAATTCAATGTTTTGTCATATCGCCAAAAATATTGTTATCGCAGAAATACCATGAAATATTGTGATATTATTGTAGGGCCATATCGCCCAACCCTACTGCCCACAGGCCACTGTTGTCTGGATGTTGCTGGCTGGTGGACTATTCTCAGTCCAGCAGTGACACTAAGGTGTTTAAACACCAGCAGTGCTGAGAATGATCCACCTCCCTAATAGTACCTGCTCTGTGGTGGTCCTGTAGGGGTCCTGACCACTGAAGAAAAGATATATCTTTATTCAATGTAATAGATACAGACAAATATCTACTTGATAAGTTGATATAGAGCCAAATATTTAATCTGAACCACAAACAGGCGGTGATTGCATTATCCTCAGAAGTGGTGTGGAAGTTTGTATCTGTAAAGAAGCTTAGCCTCCTGCTCTCCCAGTTGGTGACTCCTGGTTGATGATTATATGGAAAAATTATTTGTTCTTAGGCAGATTTCCAAACAAAACCGTCCAAGATATGCTGATTCGTTCTGCCGGTGGATCGCGGCACGGCATGGCGCCACACGTCTCCTGTAATTATGAATTTGTAGTATGTGAAAAGCTTTGTGCTATCAATTACCGGCGCATGAAAAGCGTATGATTTCTTGAGTGATTGCTCGCTCTTCTCATCAGCTGAGCTGGAACTCCGCCGTAATTACACCTGTGTGAGCTCACGCTAATTGGGCATCTGAATTGCACTTAGGTTTTTAATTAAAACCGCGCCAACGACCCCACTTCAAAACACAATGGGACGAGAGCGCCGTCGCCACGTCTCGGGTCAGCCTTTGGGGTCCTCCTCATTGACACGAGCAGTCTTGTTTGCAGGGAATTAATGGCAAATGAGTAAACAAAAGCAAGGCAAGGGCGGGGGGGGAGAAGAGACGACGGCGTCTAACGCGGACGCCGAGCGGTCGCTGTAGAACTAATTTCAAACATGTCAAGCTTGAAATTACTACACAGACTCTGCCAGAAAATATGGATGTTTGTTTACGGCCCATATCAGAAGGGAATCTGGGGTTTAGAGAGTAAATACAGAGTTAGCAACGAGGCATGTTAATTAGAAGTGCGGGCGGGGCGTCTGCGCAGAGGTCAGGAAAGGCTTTAATAGATGCACTCAGGGCTGGCAGATTTGAACTGTTTGCGTTATGTGCGTTTGTGGTGAACGTGCAGATGTTAATATTGTTTTCCCAGCAGCTCCTGACTGAGCTGCCTTCTGATTGGCTGAAGTAGCAGTGCTTACAGAAAATAAGCATACTTAAAGTTCATTTTATTAAGTATACTTTATGTAGTTACTATACTAATGTCATTGTACCAGTACTACACTTGTACATGTACTATTTTAATACTTCTTAGGACTAAATTGGCCCACTTTCTAGTTTTTAAGAGTATATTTTTAAGTACACTTTAATTGTAAGAGTAGTAAACCAAGTATAAAACTAGTTTACATCTTTTATACTGCAACTACACTAAAAGTAATATTAAGGGTTTACTGTTAGTTTACTAGCTTGTAAGTTTTCTTTAAGTAAACTTAACATGATACTTATAATTTACTGCTTATATTATTGTTGTACTTTAAAGTATATGACTACCCTTACAAAAAAGTATGAGTATGCTTTCAATTTACTTTTTATGTACTTCTCAGTGATATACTAAATACAGTTATACTTAAGTATATTATACTGACAAGTATAGAACAGTCTAAGTATATTTGGCCTTTACTTGTACTTAATCTTTTGATTGAGATAGTAGAAGTAAGTATTCTTGCTCTGCACAAAAACACATCCAGTACAATATTTATTTTAAAATTTAATTTATAAAGATTTATAAAGAAACAGATATGTTTCTTAATCTGAGTGTGTGTTGTTTATTTCTTGTTTATATAAGTAAACTTTGTTAAATTCTATTTTAAGTAGAAAAAAACTCTTAAACCTAGTCATATACTTTAAAGTACAACAATAATATAAGCAGTAAATTATATGTATTATGTTAAGTTCACTTAAAGAAAACTAACCCTTAAGTTTACTTTTAGTGTAGTTGCAGTACAAAAGATGTAAACTAGTTGTATACTTGGTTTACTACTCTTACACTTAAAGTGTACTTAAAAGTATACTTTTAAAAACTAGAAAGTGGGCCAATTTAGTCCCAAGAAGTATTAAAATAGTACATATACAAGTGTACTACTAGTACAACGACATTAGTATAGTAACTGTATAAAGTATACTTAATAAAATGAACTTATACTTATTTTCTGTAAGTGTACGTTTAAGGTTTTTTTTTCTACTTTTTTTTCTACTAGAATTTAACATAGTTTACTTACTCACCAGTCGACACACGTAAAATAAACAAAACACACTCAAATTAAAATTTGGATCATATCTGTATCTTTATAAATCTTTATAAATCTCATTTTAAATAAATATTGTACTGAATGTGTTTTTGTGCAGAGCAAGAATACTTACTTCTACTATCTCAATCAAAAGATTAGGTACAAGTAAAGGCCAAATATACTTAGACTGTTCTGTACTTGTCAGTATAACCCAAGCATACTTAAGTATAACTGTAGTTATACAAGTAAACTAATGGTACACTTGAATAAACTTTTTTGTAAGGGAATGCTGGCGGAATGTGAATGGTTGGTTGCTACCTGTCTATCCATCTATCTGTCTATTGATCTATCTATCTACACTCTACAATTCTATGTATCTGTCTATTTGTCTATCTGTCTATTTGTCTATCCATATCCATTATTTATAACTCGCTGTGTAAGCATCCTGAATACATCCAACATGTGTTTTCCAAAATCAGTAACAAGCTAACCTGCTGTTCAACTGTTCACATGGCAGTCGTGTTTGATTTTGTTTTTGGAGACAGAATATAAATCCATCAAATATTCATCGCTTATTTATGATGCAGTGTATTTCTGAATGTACTGTAGAGTCTTTTTTTAGAGTCAGTTTGCTTTGTAGCAAATCCTATATAGACATTGTATGAATGTATTCAGTTCCTTCAGCAGCAATCTTGATTTAGCTTAATGAAGTACTGAGCAGTCAAAGCAGGTATTAGATGAGAACTGTAAATAATACTGGGTTGTTTATAGAAGGAGAAGCTTGGAAAGTGTTAAATAAACACACTGACGTATGTAAAAGTACTACTTACAGTGTAAATATTTAATATGAATATATTTTGAATATTTACTACAAAGAATGTTTTGGGGATAGCTTTAAAAAAAAAATATATATATATATATAATATATATATATATAGTGCTTGTTCTTTCTTCCCGCCAGATTATAAGTGGACTTATATGTGAATTTAAGTACTTTTTCATATTTTAATATTTTTTACTGGATGGCTGGATGGATGTTATGGGTTAAACTGACCTGCATGGTATAAATAAGTTCAAAAACAAGGAAATCT
Source organism: Megaleporinus macrocephalus (assembly GCA_021613375.1). Lineage (NCBI taxonomy): Eukaryota > Metazoa > Chordata > Actinopteri > Characiformes > Anostomidae > Megaleporinus > Megaleporinus macrocephalus. The sequence goes on from CM038713.1 coordinate 42,405,018, forward strand.
CAGTAAATTTAGAAAGATATAATATGAGAATATGAGACGTAAAATAATAAGAAGGTTAATCTATTAATTAATTGGGGCAGTCATGGGCTGAAAGTTAGAGATCCAAAGGTTTTCTGATCGGAAGGTCGCCAGTTTGATCCCCAGGACCAACAGGCCACGACTGAAGTGCCCTTGAGGAAGGCACCTAGCCCCCAACTGCTCCCCAGGTGTCCTGGATAGGGTTGCCCACCGCTCCAGGCACATGTGGTCATTGCCCCCTAGTGTGTGTGTTCACTAGTGTGTGTATATGTGGGTGTTTCACTGCCCCCTAGTGTTTATGTTCAATAGTGTGTGTATATATGTGGGTGTTTCACTGCCCCCTAGTGTGTGTGTTCACTAGTGTGTGTGTATGTGGGTGTTTCACTGCCCCCTAGTGTGTATGTTTACTATTGTGTGTATATGTGGGGGTCTCCCTGCCCCATCATGTGTGTGTTCACTAGTGTGTGTGTATATGTGGGTGTTTCACTGCCCCATAGTGTGTATGTTCAATAGTGTGTGTGTATATATGGGTGTTTTACTGCCCCCAAGTGTTTGTTTAATAGTGTATGTGTGTTTAATAGTGTTTGACTGCCCCCTAGTGTGGAAGTGGAGGTGGAGGTGAAATTCTGCCGAATAGTTGCTAATTCTAATTTTAATGTAGAAGGGCCTCCATGACCAGCAGCGTTGATCTAGCTCACTGTGCGGAAGCCTCTAGTGATCCTAGCCGCGAGTAGTGAGCAGTTCAGTGGTGGGATTTGAAGCAGCAAGAACTGGAAGAGCTTCTGAGCTGAAGATCAATAAAGACCTATAAGAGCAATCAAAGTTTAATGCTCGGTGAAAATGGCAGGAACAGCCTCGTCTTGCTTTATTTATTTATTTGGAGAGCCATAAATATTTCCCGTGGTCACTTCTTCCAGCAGCACGGCCCGAATAATGAAAACACTGACCTCCTCCAGGAAAGACAGCAGTAAGAGTCCTGGTGTGAATCAGAAAGACGGCCGATGAAGAGCGACTGAGTTTCAGGGAGGAATAGAACATGTGGACAACTTGTAGCAGAGCAGAGGTCTGGCTATCTATTTTTCAGAGGCGGCTCCACAGCGTGCGGAACGTTGAGCGGAACGCTAGCCTGGCATTCAGGAGGCTCAGAGATGCATCTAACCAGACGACTGACCCGCGGCCGTCCTGCTGTGTGCGTTCTGTTCCTCCGCTCTTGTCTTTTCTGTAAAATCGTCTGTTCTCCAGCGCTCGTCTCCCTTTGTTCCATTATCCGCTCTCTAATGTCTCAGCGCGCGCTTGTTGTCGGAGATGAAAGTAGAGCGGGAACCCTTTTTACCCAAACGCAGCCTGTCTCTTTTAAAAAGATGTTTACTCCGAGGTGACGACCCCTGTTGGCGAACGCTCTGTGCGCGGAGACGAGTGTGTGTACGTGTGAGCGGGAACAAAAGGCCAGGCAGGATGGAGGCGTGGGCAGCTCTTCCTCTTCTCAGCAATCTCTCCGTGAGCTGTGGTCAGGAGAGAACAAATCAACGGCAGAAACAAAGAGAAGAAACGCCCTGAAACACGTCGCCAACCAAAGACGGAACGCTTCCAGTGACACCGAGTAAAGAGACCAGCAGAGCGTTTCACAACATCAACCATCATTAAGAGTCATCCCATCCAAAGAAAAAACATAACTCTATCCATCCTTCCATTATCTTCTGCATTATCATCACATGGCCAACACTCACTCACACCTACAGGCAGTTTAGAGTGAGGATCCTAACATGCATGTGTTTGGACTGTGGGAGGAAACCGGAGTAACCAGAGGAACCCACTCAAACACAGAGAGAACATACACACTCCACACAGAACCACCCGGACCGGGAATCCAACCCAGATCATCTTACTGTGAGGAGACAGTGCTGACCACTACACCACCATACTGACCACTACACCACCATACTAACCACTACACCACCATACTGACCACTACACCACCATACTAACCACTACACCACCATACTGACCACTACACCACCATACTAACCACTACACCACCATACTAACCACTACACCACCATACTAACCACTACACCACCGTACTAACCATTACACCACCGTACTAACCACTACACCACCATAATAACCACTACACCACCATACTACACCACCATACTAACACCACCATACTAACCACTACACCACCATACTAACCACTACACCACAATACCAACCACTACACCACCGTACTGACCACTACACCACCATACTGACCACTACACCACCATACAAACCACTACACCACCATACTGACCACTACACCACCATACTAACCACTACACCACCGTACTAACCACTACACCACCGTACTTACCACTACACCACCATACTAACCACTACACCACCATACTGAGCACTACACCACCATACAAACCACTACACCACCATACTGACCACTACACCACCATACTAACCACTACACCACCGTACTAACCACTACACCACCGTACTAACCACTACATCACCGTACTAACCACTACATCACCATACTAACACCACCATACTAACCACTACACCACCATACTAACCACTACACCACAATACCAACCACTACACCACCGTACTGACCACTACACCACCATACTGACCACTACACCACCATACAAACCACTACACCACCATACTGACCACTACACCACCATACTAACCACTACACCACCGTACTAACCACTACACCACCGTACTTACCACTACACCACCATACTAACCACTACACCACCATACTGAGCACTACACCACCATACAAACCACTACACCACCATACTGACCACTACACCACCATACTAACCACTACACCACCGTACTAACCACTACACCACCGTACTAACCACTACATCACCGTACTAACCACTACATCACCATACTAACCACTACACCACCATACTAACCACTACACCGCCGTACTAACCACTACATCACCATACTAACCACTACACCACCATAATAACTACTACACCACCATACTAACCACTACACCACCGCACTAACCACACCACCATACTAACCACTACACCACCGTACTAACCACTACACCACCATACTAACCACTACACCACCATACTGACCACTACACCACCGTACTGACCACTACACCACCGTACTGACCATTACACCACCATACTAACCACTACACGACCGTACTAACCACTACACCACCGTACTAACCACTACACCACCGTACTTACCACTACACCACCGTACTAACCACTACACCACCATACTAACCACTACACCACCGTACTAACCACTACACCACCATACTAACCACTACACCACCATACTGACCACTACACCACCGTACTGACCACTACACCACCGTACTGACCATTACACCACCATACTAACCACTACACGACCGTACTAACCACTACACCACCGTACTAACCACTACACCACCGTACTTACCACTACACCACCGTACTAACCACTACACCACCGTACTAACCACTACACCACCATACTAACCACTACACCACCATACTAACCACTACACCACCATACTAACCACTACACCACTAATGAGTGGAGCTAAACTGCTGTACACTGAAAGGGTGAAGCTAAACTGCTGTTTACTGAATAGGTAGAGCTAAACTGCTGTAGACTGAATGGGTGGAGCTAAACTGCTGTTTACTGAATAGGTAGAGCTAAACTGCTGTAGCCTGAATGGGTGGAGCTAAACTGCTGTAGACTGAATGGATGAAGTTAAACTGATGTAGACTGAATACGTGGAGCTAGACTGCTGTAGACTGAATATGTGGAGCTAAACTGATGTAGACTGAATGAATGGAGCTAAACTGATGTAGACTGAATGAGTGGAGCTAAACTGATGTAGACTGAATAAGTGGAACTGAACTGTTGAATACTGAATGGGTGGGGCTAAACTGCTGTAGACTGAATGGGTGGAGCTAGACTGCTGTAGACTGAATAGATGGAGTTAAACTGCTGTAGACTGAACGGGTGGAGCTAAACTGCTGTAGATGGAATGTGTTGAGCTAAACTGATGTAGACTGAATGAGTAGAGCTAAACTGATGTAGACTGAATAAGTAGAGCTAAACTGATGTAGACTGAATGAGGAGAGCTAAACTGATGTAGACTGAATGAGTAGAGCTAAGCTGCTGTAGACTGAATGAGTGGAGCTAAACTGCTTAACCTGAATGGGTGGAGCTAAACTGTTGTAAGCTGAATGGGTGGAGTCAAACTACTGTTGACTGAATGGGTGGAGCTAAACTGCTATAGAAAATCAAATTAAATGCCAAAACAAGTTATTTTTGTGGCTTATTTTTTTTTTTATTTGGATTAATGGGGTCGGAGATTGAAGACTAGATCTTGAAAATGTAAGACTACACTGGTCTGTTGTCTATGTCCAGTGAAAGTGAATAGAACTCGCCTACAGGAAATGAGATAAAGACTATTAATATCGTACAGTGTATAACATTAAAAGGAAACATATCACATAAAAGCCACATTGTGTCACTCTTTTGAAATATAACTGTTTGATGTAGTATGTTTTGGTACATGATATCATCCATAACACTGTAAGTGGACCTCAGGTGAAAAATAAAAGAGATGAAAAGTGTAATATATGGCTCCCTTTTATCCAGCTAAGCACCCCATGCTTTTTTCACTTTGTGCCGCGAAAGTGTTCGGTAGAGTGACATTCTCTCACTCTTGTTTTTCTCATCTCCCGCATAATCGTGTTGTTTTGTCTTTGAAAAGGACAGCGGGCCTGGTGGCAGGTACGCTGCAGGTGTGAGGGACCCCAGGGACGATTCCCTAAACACCAGCCAACCCCACCCCCAACACACTCACTAAAGAAGGCCTCCACGGGATTGGAGTGTTTCTGCTGCGTTCAATCACACCTTATTCTGGACCAGCGTAGCGGCTCTCGGCGCTTCCCTGAAGTAATGGGAACGAAGCCCAGGAGACCGAGCGAGCTTGGCCCCAGGTGGGCGCTGACTCTTTAAAACACAGACAGCGAGGACAGCAGTGGGAATATTAACCAGTTAAAAGCTGGCAGCTAGCAGCGCTGCCTCTCCACGAGCGTGAAAACACGGCGCTTAAATTGGAGGCACATTATGCTAAACGCTTCAGATTTCCACATGTGGAATTGCGATGCGCACTGATTGCAGCACCTTTAGGCGGTTGGAGGGCGGATGTTTTTTTCCGCTATGCTGTTTTTAGCCGCTCTCACAGCGACCCCGCGGCAGTAATACCACACAGAGAGGACACGCTTGTTTTTAGCAGCGTGGAAAGACTTTCGGGCAGAATATTTATTCATACGGAAAAAAAAAGTTTTCATTCTAAGCTGTGTTTTATGTGTGTGGGTGGGAGGATGGATGGATGGATCGGGGACTTTGTTAAATGGGAAAGAAAGAGAAGTGGTTTGTAATTGACCCACCTTGCTTTAAAAAAGGAAAAAAGAGGAAAACCCTGAGGGGCTGCTTACTGTCAGGTTGTAGACAAAACACAAACGTTCATTTCCATAATGGTAGAATTACCATATGGCCACTTTATTGGAAACACCTACATTGTGCTTCCACTCATTGGCCACTTTATTGGAAACACCTACAATCTCCCTACACTCACTGGCCACAATTATTGGAAACACCTACCTTGAACTTCCACTCACTGGCCAGTTTATTAGAAACACTCACCTTGTGATTCCACTAACTGGCCACTTTATTAGAAACACGTTCTAGGTACTTCCACTATCTGGCCACTTCATTAGAAACACCTACCTTCAACCTATACTCACTGGCCACTTTAATAGAAACACCCAACGTGTACTTCCACTAACTGGCCACTTTAATAGAAACATCCAACTTGTACTTCCATTAATTGGCCACTTTATTAGAAACACTCACCTTCTACTTCCACTCACTGGCCACTTTATTGGAAACACTTGATTTTGTACTTCCACATGTTGGCCACTTTATTAGAAACACCTACCTTGAACTTTCATTAACTGGCCACTTTATTGAAAACACTCACCTTGTACTTCTACTCACTGGCCACTTTATTAGAAACATTGGCCTTATACTTACACTCAATTGACACTTTATTAGAAACACCTAACTTGTACTTCCATGAATTGGCCACTTTATTAGAAACACCTATCTTCTACATCCACTTACCGGCCACTTTATTAGAAACATCTACCTTGAACTTCCACTCACTGGCCAGTTTATTAGAAACACTCACCTTGTGATTCCACTATCTGGCCACTTTATTAAAAACACCTACCTTCAACCTATACTCACTGGCCCCTTTATTAGAAACATGTTCTAAGTACTTCCACTAACTGGCCACTTTATTAGAAACACTCACCTTGTATGTCCATTAACTGGCCACTTTATTAGAAACACCCAACTTGTACTTCCACTAACTGGCCACTTTAATAGAAACATCCAATTTGTACTTCCATTAATTGGCCACTTTATTAGAAACACCTACCCTGTGCTTCCACTCACTGGCCACTTTATTAGAAACACCTACCTTGTGCTTCCTGGCCACTTTATTAGAAACTCCTACCTTTTTGCTTCAATCTACTGGCCATTTTATTAGAAACGCCTAGCTGGGAGTTCAACTAACTGTCCATTTTAGTAAAAGCACTTACCTTCAACTTCTACGTACTGGCCACTTTAATAGAAACACCCAACGTGTACTTCCACTAACTGGCCACTTTAATAGAAACATCCAACTTGTACTTCCATTAATTGGCCACTTTATTAGAAACACCTACCTTCTACCTCCACTCACTGGCCACTTTATTGGAAACACTTGATTTTGTACTTCCACATGTTGGCCACTTTATTAGAAACACCTACCTTGAACTTCCATTAACTGGCCACTTTATTAGAAACACCTACCTTCAACCTATACTCACTGGCCACTTTAATAGAAACACCCAACTTGTACTTCCACTAACTGGCCACTTAAATAGAAACATCCAATTTGTACTTCCATTAATTGGCCACTTTATTAGAAACACCAACCTTGTGCTTCCTGGCCACTTTATTAGAAACACCTACCTTGTGCTTCCATCTACTGGGCATTTTATTGGAAACCCCTACCTTGTATTCAGTAAACGTTTACAACAACAGTAAGTGTGTTATGCTTGTTTCTGAATAAGTGAATTGCTATATAATACTTTAATATACATAATATAGTTGTATAGAATATTTTGTATCTGGTTTTAACAGCTCCCGCTGTTCTGGGAAGGCTTTGCACTAGATGTTGGAACATTGCTGATTTTGGATGAACTGGATCTCATCCCAAAAGTACTGGATGGAGTTCCACTGCTCCACAGTCCAATGCCGGGGGGCGTTATACCCCCTCTAGCTCACACTTGGCATTGGGAATGGTGAGCTTAGGCTCACATGCAGCTGCTCCAGAGTGTCTTATTCTACTGTTTCCTATAGAGATTACACAAGCCGTGCACAACTGTTTGCTCCCCAAAGGAAAAGTTTAACATATTTAAGAGATGAAGATGCAAACAAAGTCATTTGGAGTGACTTAAAGTGAACGTTTCTTCTAATCTGGAGAAACAGTGGTGGTAAATGGAACCAGACGTCTGAAGAAGTTAATGCCTTTAAAAGCTCCCTCACAGAACATCTGCCTGAATGCCTGAAGCTAATACACAGTTTTATGATAGTTTTGTCCTAAAACATCCTATTTATTTCAATCTATTTGTGGTGGAAGGGTTCATGCAGGATGGTGTAAGACAAAAAAGTCCCCTAAAAAATCTTAACCGATGTAGAAATCGTGAGACCGGCCTCACACATAAGGTGTGTCTCAAAACCTAGTGAGTGTCTAAGTAGGCTGTCTAGGTAGCAGCTGTGTAAGTAGCAGCGTTCTCTCCTCATCTCTCCTCATAAAACAGATTACTGAGACGCTCTAGTTAGAGAGAGACTGCGTCACGGCTTGTTCCCGCCCACTGCAGCACGCCACCGGTGGTTTAGCTGGTTGCTAAGCTACCAGCCGGCATCCAAAACAATAGCTTGAGGCTTTAAAATTAGCATAAACACTAATTTCTCAAGTATAAAACTTCAAATGGTGAAGGACTCGTTACAGAGTTGATAATAAAAGACTGTTTTGTGTGATTATATGACCAGAAACACATTAAAACTCCAGAGAGAAAACCACTTCACTGCTCCTAGATTAGCCTGTGTTGCATCATGGGATTGTCTTAGTGGCTGAGGAAGCGTTCAGTGCTTCTTTAAAATCAGGTCTAAATAAGGTTCCTCAGTAGACAGCATGTTTAAGGTATGTAAGAATTGGGACAGTCTACATGTCAGCAGTGCGTACTATGACCTCACTAGGTTTTGAGACGGACCCATAAAGACTTGTTTCACAGATGCTTCATGGTTATAAGTCCCCCACACTACCCAACCCGCCCCGAACGAAACAACACACACGGACCCAACTGCACTTGGAGAAGATCGGCGGAGTTAAGATTGGATTATTGATTGGGTTATTGATCGGAGAATCTGGGATGACGATCTTTTAAGATCTCCCTAAAATCGGGAGGCCTCTTTAGATTGTCTGGAGGAGCAAATCGGCCCAGTCGTCTTATATTTTCTCTCAGACTTTCCTCTATTTTGCCATCATCACCATTCCACAAAGAACTCTTAAAGAAGAAGACATGTAGGTTCACTGTTGGTTCTAATAGTAGTAACTAAACTGTCCTTATTTGTGTTGTAGACATGGTGACCCCTGGTTACCTTCACCAACACTGAAAACAACCTTTCTACAACGTTTCTACGGTCATCCATTTCAAAAGCTGGAGCTGGAGTGCCCATAAACACGCTCCAACCGCGCTGGCAGTAGGTCCTGGATGTCTTCGCTTGGCTCCGCTCTGCAGCCGTGTGGGTCGCAGTGGTTTCAGCAGCTACAGTTCACGGCGCTGGCCTCCGTCCCGCGCCAGAGGAACATGCCTCTGATCTACCGCGTGTCGTGACAGGCAAGATGTTGCCATGTCCGTCCCGGTTAGGAGCCAGCGCCCCGTGGCATGTCTGCACCACCTGGGTCCCGGCTTCACGATGCCCGACCTTATACAGCAAAGCAGGTGAAACAGGTGGGCCGGTCGAGCCCGGGAACCTTCTGGATAACCCTGGGGCCCCGTTCCAGACTAGTAGCTAGTTTCAGCTCGGCCTTGGCGCTCAGACTGGTAGGAGTGTTGTTGTTTTTTTTTGTTTTTTTTTTCTCCGAACAGTGTTTCTTCTGAAAGCGCCGCATGCTGTGCACTCTGATCTGTGTTCGCATCTGAGTACATACGCGCATGTGTTTGTCTGAGGGGTTGGGCGAGCAAGACGGAGGAAGAAGAGAGGCCGTGTGTGTTTGTGTGTCTAAACTCACCTGCTCGGCGTCTTATCTCTGTCCAAGCTGGCGGAGGTTCAGGTGGCTGGCGCCGGGCCATGTGTCAGCGAGCGCTCTCCCGCTCCGTGACATCTACTCCTCGGAGAAGAGTTTGGGAGGGCGAGGCGGGATGTTTATGTGCCTTTCTGCCTCCTAGACGTTTTTTTCTTCTGACTTGTTTTGTTTATCTTTAAGTGCGGGGTGCTGTTGTAGCAGCTGCGCTCCTGAATGCTTAGACGGTGATCATCTGGCTTTTCAAATTTGATATCAGTCTCAAATAAACCAAACTATATGGCCAAAAGTATGTGGACACCCGAGCATCCCATCTTATTTCGAACTCATGGGCTTTATTGTGGAGTTGCCCTACCTGCATCTACTATGCTGGGAGGGCTTTCCACAAGATCTTAGCAAGTGTCAGTCTAGATTGGGCCCAAATGTTCTGAGCTGGATGTTGGGGAACTAGCCTTGTGATCAGAAGGTCGTTGGTTCAATTCCCTGAACTGACAGTATACGACTTCAGTGCCCTTACACAAGACTCCCTGGGTGCTGTGGATAGGCCTGCCAGCTGCTTTGGGCAAGTGTGCTTACTGCGCCCTAGTGCATGTATGTTCACTAGTGTGTATATGTGGGGGTTTTACTGCACGGGTGGGTTAAATGTGGAGGTCAAATTCCTCTGTGTGCAAAGATAAGTAGCAAATAGTCCTAGATTCTAGAAAGCCTTGGCAAGGTCAGGTACTGATGTTGAACGTCTGGCTCCCAATCAACACTCAAGTTCAGCCCAGTGGTGTTCAGTAGGGTTAAGGTCAGAACTTTGAGCAGGCCACTGGAGTTCCACCACATCAAACTTGTCAGACCATGGCTGGCTTTGTGTATAGGGACAAGAACAAGAAACTGGAACCAGTCAACAGCTACAAAGCATTACCTTCACCCTTCACTGAACCTGGTGGTCCAAGCCCAAACCCTGAAAACCCCCTCAGACTATCATCCCCCCATCGCCAAACTTCACTGTTGGCACTTCGCCTCTTGGTGTGTAAGGTTCTCCTGGTTTAGTCCACTAAGATTCTTCCATCAGACTGCCAAGAAGTTCCACAGTTTCAGAGTCGATGCTTTACATCACCCCAGCTAACGCTTGTTTTGTAACTTGAAGAGGGAGACCAGTTGAGAGTATAAGCTTCATTCTTGAGGATACTGCAGTACAGACGTTCTGTGAGCTCTCAAGACGTGGTCTAACGTGGTCCAACTCTAAACCAAACCAAACAAACACTCCATATTTAGGTCCAGCTGACTACAGCTCCAGTCAGCCTCAAGCCCAATGGCCAAATCATTATTTCTCGAGCTTGGGGCTGATGTTCTGGAGCAGTTCCTGCCGTAACCCAGCGAGATCTCCTCAGCTATAAAACTATATGACAGGATACACTGAACCCTGACCTTCCCATGATCTCTGTAGCATTCAGCATGCCCGTCTGACGCCGGAGTATGTAGGAAATATTCACAACACTTGACAATATTAAGCAGTTTGTGCTCCAGTTTGAAGAACAAAGTTAGGTTCCAGATTTCTCCTGGACGCCCCAGACATTGTATGAATTTAGCTTAATGAAGTACTGAGCAGTCAAAGCAGGTATTAGATGAGAACTGTAAATAATACTGGGTTGTTTAGGAGAAGCTTGGAAAGGATTAAATAAACACACTGACGTATGGAAAACACTACTTACTCTATTAATACTGTTTAATATTTAATATGTTTTTTGCTGAGTAAATAAACAGACTAGCAACACCTTTACAACAACTTTGGATAACAAAGCAACTGCCCAGCAACACCAATGTTCCAAACCAAACATCAGAGACACCATACTATTGATAGGTTAGCAACCACCTGAGATCACCAGGAGAGATCTCCACAAGGAGAAGCTTGGAAAGGGTTAAATAAAGACACTGACATATGTAAAAACACTACTTATTCTATTAATACTGTTTAATATTTAAATAATAGTGTTTTGTTTTGAATATAATAATGTTGCACAGTGCTGTATACAGTACATGACATATGTGGCTCAGCCAAATGTCATTGTGTCCTGTTGATGTGATGTCATCACTCATGCCTTTCTGTTTTTTTAATCAACTCTGGGCCAAAAAATAGTTATAGTATGTGCTTTTAACCAAAGTTTTTAAAAGAAACTTTGATAATCCTGAAGCTGAGTGTTGTAGAGTGTTCATGCCAATGTTTGACAGTATATGTGCTGATGGAAGATCAAGGCTGGTCAGTCTTGGAAGTTCTAGGTTGATTATTAAGCTACAGCTTCTTCTACGTCCAGCAATGGCCAAGACTTCGTCTGCATAGAATCAGGTTATGAGCACAACTCACCTGCCATCAGGTGTCTACAGAGAGGATCTCTCTCTCTCTCTCTCTCTCTCTCTTTCCCTGGACTCGCTCTGTCGAGCACCCAGTGATTTCACACTCCAGTAAGAGCACCGCAGCAACAATTACCGCAGCGGCAGCGGTCGCGTGGCTCGATTGCAGCCGTTCTTTGACACGTGAAGGGCTCCTAGCCGAGACCTCCACGTGTCCTAACTGTATGAATGACAACGGCCCGGTCATTACAAGACATCCTCTGAGAAAACAGGCCGGGAGAGTGAGTCTACGTCCAGCCCTCAGACAGAGTCCAGAGACTGTGCACAGTAGTGTGACACACTGAGGCAATAATAGAGTTGAATGCTGCAATTGACCTCTCCATGCTCCACCCACCAGGGCACTCTTTCATAGCTACTTTTGGCTCCACCAGGCTTCCAGCCTTCCACACACCTGGAAATTTCTAGCACCCGAAATTTGCATCTTTTGACAAAAACAGAGGATTTTTGCGAGCACTCTGTAAAACCTGTCCAACCTCACAACAGCAGCCATGAAAGAACACATCTGCGGGTGGTCAGCTGATGTGACCGGTCCTGCTGTAACATGGCAACAATGACGTTTTGGCTGGAATGTAAAAGTTTTAATTCTTGAAGGAATTTTGCCTAAATATTGGATAATTAGTCAACTTTTAAAGGCCATGACCTTTTCAGTGTCTATAATGCATTATAATATCTGTTCGTAAGAACAGTACATACACTAATGTTATAGAGCGTTATAACAGGTAACTATAGGAATTAAATAAAGATAGTTAATTAAATGTAATTGTTAATACAGCACTTACAGGAAGGAGTGAGCAAAGCCAGCTTAAAGAACATATATTGAAAATAAGTTTGCAATACAACATTCATATTTACAATGTTCTTATGAACAGATGTTATAATGCATTATGAAACCTGACATTGTAATGTTATAAACTTTTCACTATTAACACTTCTAAACAATTATACAAGCTCATGATAGACATTATAAGGCATTATGTATGTCATATGACACCTTATAAATGCATTTAAATGTGCAATACAACATGCATATTTACATTGTTTTTATGAACTGATGTTATGATGCATTATAAAACTTGACTCTTTTTCAATCAAGTGTTATGCATGCCACTATTAATACTTCTAAACAATTAAACAAGTTCATGATATTATAAGGTGTTGTGTATGTCATATTCATATGAAGCCTTATATTAAATTTGCAATAAAACATTCATATTAACTATTTTTATATGGACACATGTTATAATGAGTTATTAAACCTGACATTGTAATGTTATATATTCTTTTTAAACATATTGTTTTTCATGTCACTATTAATATTTCTAAACAATTATACAAGTTTATGACAGACATAAGGCACTATGTATGTCATATGAAGTCTTATAAATGTATTAAAAATTGCAATACTACATTTATATTTACATTGTTTTTATGAACAGAAGTTATAATGCATCATGAAACCTGACACTAAAATTATATACTCTTTTTTAATCAAGTCTGATGCATGTCACTATTAATACTTCTAAACAATTATACAAACTCATGATAGACATTATAAGGCATTATTTATGTCACATGAAGTCTTATAAATGTATTTAATTTAGCAATAACATGAATATTTACAGTGCTCGTATGAACAGATGTTACAATGCATTATGAAACCTGACACTGTGAAGTTATGAACTTTTTAAAAAATAAAATGTTATGCATGTTACTATTAATACTTCTAAGCAATTATACAAGCTTATGATATTATATGGCATTGTGTATGTTATTCATATGATACCTTATAAATGCATTAGAATTTGCAAAACAACATTCATATTTATAGTGTTCTTATGAACAGATGTTATGATGCATTATGAAACCTGACACTGTACACACACACACACACATTTTTTTGTTGTTTTGTTTTGTTTTTTTTTTGTTATGCATGTCACTATTAATACTTCTAAGCAATTGTGCAAGCTTCATAACATTATATGTCATTATTTATGATGGCTTATAAATGCATTAATAAAGCATTATGAATACAGGCTTCATACCACCATCCACGGCCCTTTCTGTGGGCTTTGTGAGGCTGTATCTGCGTGGAGAAATGTTAATATCTAAACTGGATTACTCAGCCATTAAGATGCTATTACATCTCCAGCAGTGGGGCCATTGATCATCTCAGCAAGAGGACAGCGGCTCTCACTGACCCTTAATTATAATAATTGAGGAAAACATTCGGAATCAGCAGAACGCAGCAGAGCTGTATTGATGGCCTTTTAGTGACCGTGTCCAGTGTAGACATAAACATCTGCTTATTTCTCTAATGGTCATCATGTCTGGACTGCCCATCGCCAACTCTCGTTACGCCGTCTGTGGCCGTCTGTCCCACATTTAATGAAGGTGTAAATTTTAATCTAAAGATTCATCATTAATGCATCACAGTGAAATTACGAGCCACTGGATGCTGTACTCACCGTACGGGATGAGACCCCGACTCCGAGCTTTCTCAGCACTGCTCTCCTCCAGAGAGGAACCGGTGTCTCTGGTTTGGTGCAGATCATCAGACGTATGCAGATTAGTGCTGAGGAGATCAGCTGTTGGCGGTGGGCGTGTCGAGGGGACGCGCTCTCTGATTTACATCATACAAGCAGTGGTTTGAATGCAACGTGGTGCACAAAGACCTGCAGTGGGACAGACAGGTGGGGGGCTAGGCTGAGGACCCTCTAGAGACGTTCTAATTTTCTTAGAAGCTGAGCTCGAGCAGAAGCTCTTAGCGGAAATTCCGGGAACAACAAGTGGGCCGCATTATCAGGATAGTTATGAAGACCACCGCCGTGATATTCCAGAGGGTTTCTCACACTTCAGTCCTTCCACAGTTTCTCTCCCTTTCTTCTTTATCTCTTTTTCTCTCTCTTTCTCTCTTCTCTCTGTCTTCTCTCTATATATCTGTTTATCTATCTATCATTTTTTTCTTCATCTATCGATCTTTCTCTTCTCTGCCCCTCTCTCACTCTTTTTTTCTCTATATCTCTCTATCTACTTCTCTTTTTCTCTCACTGACTCTTCTTTCTTCTCTTCTTTCTTCTCTTCTATCTGTCTATCTATCTATCTATCTATCTATCTATCTATCTATCTATCTATCTATCTATCTATCTATCTATCCTATTTTTTCCCCATCTATCGATCTTTCTCCTCTCTGCCCCTCTCTTTCTCTTTATCTACTTCTCTCTTTTTCTCTCTCTGACTCTCTTCTTTCTCTAGTTCTCTTCTCTCTCTTTTCTATCTATCTGTCTATCTATCTCTTTTTCTCCATTTATCAATCTTTCTCCTCTCTGCCCCTCTCTCTCTCTTTATCCCTCTCTCTGTTTTCTACTTTATATCTATCTATCTACTTCTCATTTTCTCTCTCTGACTCTCTTCTTTCTCTCTCTTCTCTCTCTCTCTTTTCTCTCTATATATCTATCTATCCTCCTTTTCACCATCTATTGATCTTTCTCCATTCTGCCCCTCTCTCTCTCTCTTAATCTCTCTCTTTTCTTCTCTATATCTCTCTATATACTTGTCTCTCTTTTCTCTCTATGTAGCTATATATCTATCTATCCTCTTTTTCTCCATCTATCAATCTTTCTCCTCTCTGCCCCTCTCTCTCTCTTTATCTCTCTCTCTTTTCTTCTCTATATCCCTCTATATACTTCTCTCTTTTTCTCTCTCTGACTCCCTTCTTTCTTTCTCTTCTCTTTCTTTTCTCTCTGTATATCTATAAATCTATCATATCTTTCTCTTTCTATCTGTCTTTCTCCTCTCTGCCCCTCTCTCTCTCTTTATCTCTTTTCTTCTCTATATCTCTCTATATACTTCTCTCTTTTATTCTTTTCCTTGTGTCTTTCTCTTTTCTCTCTCTTTTTCTATTTCTATTTTCTTTGTCTCTTTATTTCTCTTTTCTCTCTCCTCTCTGTCTCTCTATTTATCTTCTTTCTCTCCTTCTCTCTTTCTCTCCCTCACTCTCTCTAATTCTCTTTACTCAAGCCTCTTTCTCTCTTTAATTCTCTCTCTGTCCTCTCTCGTTCTTTTACTCCATCTCTTCTCCATCTGCATTTCTTTCCATTTATGCCACTGCTTCTATTTTACTCTCACTCCCTCTCTCTATTCCTCTCATCCTTTTATTTTTTCTTTTCTGTCATTCCCTCATTGTTTTAGTTATTTTCTGTCTTCACCACTTAGTCTCTCTCTCTCCGTCTCTCTGTCCCTCTCTCGTTCTTTTACTCCTTCTCTTCTCCTTCATCTGCATTTCTTTTCATTTATTATGCTACTCCTTTTATTCTTCTTTGTTTCTCTGTATCTCTATTCCTCTCATCCCTTTATTTTTCTTCTCCACCACTTCATTGTCTTCCCCCCTCAATCTCTATCTTTAGTTTTTTTAGTCACCTTCTCATTTCCACGCCCCCCCCCTCTCTCTCCATCCCCATCTCTCTCTCTCTCTCTCTCTCTCTCTCTCTCTCTCTCTCTCTCTCTCTCTCTCTCTCTCTCTGAGTGTGCGGGTCGTGTGCTGTAACTCACTGAAGCAGGTTTTTTCTACAGTCCAGGCTTCAAAGCCGAACCTGTCAATGAACAAAGAGGCAGATAAAGCTGAGCCGTGTTGGTCGAGGAGGAAGAGCAGCTGTAGTGAGTGTGTGTGTGTGTGTGTGTGTGTGTGTGCTGTACTGTGTGTGTGTGTGTGCTGTACTGTGTGTGTGTGCTGTACTGTGTGTGTGTGGCCGGGGGCTTCCCAGTGCCTCCTTTGAGCTGCGTCCTGACCCGCGGCCGCCTCGAGTGGGCCGAGGTCACGCCAAAGGCTCCGCTGAAGTGCTGCTTAGCGCTCCTCTACTCTTCCGTTTTCCGCTACACCATCATCCCCCTCTCCGTCCCTTTATTCTCCTCTCCCAGATCTGTGTGTTCCTGGAGAGTCTCTTCTAGCCACACTTACCTGGAGTTACAGGCTGGAGCCGAGTGGGTGGACGAACGGGCATGAGCTCTCTCTCTCTCTCTCACTTTCTCTATCTCTCTCTCTCTCTCTCTCTTTCTCTATCTCTCTCTCTGCCTCTTTCTCCCTCTCCCTTTTTCTCTTTCCCTATCTCTCTCTCTCTCACTTTCTCTCTCTCTCTTTCTCTATCTCTCTCTCTGCCTCTTTCTCTCTCTCCCTTTTTCTCCTTCCCTATCTCTCTCTCTCTCTCACTTTCTCTCTCTCTTTCTCTATCTCTCTCTGCCTCTCTCTCGCTCTCTCTCTCTCTCTCTCTCTCTCTCTCCCTTTCTCTCTTTCCCTATCTCTCTCTGCCTCTTTTTCTCTCTCTCTCTCTTTCCTTATCTCTCTCTCTGCCTTTTTCTCTCTCTCTGCCTCTTTTTCTCACTCCCTCTCTCTATCTTCCCACCCCTCTTACTCTCTCTCTCTCTCTTTCTCTCTCTCTCTCTTTCTCTGTTCCTTACTCTCTCTATCTCTCTCTTTTTCTCTGTTCCTTACTCTCTCTGTCTCTCTCTTTCTCTCTCTCTCTTTCTCTGTACCTTGCTCTCTCTCTCTCTCTCTGCCTCTCTCTCTCTCTCTTTCCCTATCTTCCTCTTTCTCTGCCTCTTTCCCTCACTCTCTGTCTCTCTCCCTTTTTCCCTAACTCTCTATATTCCCACCCCTCTATCTCTTTCTCTCTCTCTCTTTCTCTGTTCCCTGCTCTCTCTCATTCCCTTTCTCTATCTCCCCCCTCTCTCTTTCTATCTCTCATTCTCTCTCTTTCACTCTCTCCCTCTTTCTCTCTTCCTTGCTTTCTCCCTCTTTCCCATTGCTCGCTCGCTCTTTCTCCTTTTTCAAGTTATGTTCAGTTTGCTTTAGTAACATGACAAATTCACAGATTTGTATTGTCAAAGCTTTTGTATTATAAATAAATAAAGAATGAAAATAGACATAAAATATATATTAATTAATTAAAGATTAAATGTTAAGTGTATACACATCCCTATATAAAAGAAAAATACATTAAAGAAACATACAGATAATATATACAAAGTTTGTGAGTTTTCCTTTACCCCTCTCTCTCTCTCTTTTTGTCTTTTCCTCTCTCTTGCCTTCTTTCTCTCTCTCCCTCTTTTCCTCACTGTCTATCTCTCTCTCTCTCAATTCAATTCAATTCAATTCAATTCAATTCAATTTAACTGTATTGGCATGAATGTAGGAAATACTATTGCCAAAGCATTTAACCACAAATAAACATGAATAAGAAAGATAATATTATAAAAAAAATATTAGAACAACAGAAATTAAGATATTTACAGGATCCAATCAATAAAGAAACAGAGAAGAAAAGAAAAAGAATGAAGAGATATGGTAAGTAATAATCAGTCTCTCTTTCTCTTTCTTTACTTCTCTTCTACTCTATCAATCTCTCTTTTCCTCTCTCTTTCTTCACCTCTCTTTCTCTCTCTTTCTCTGTCTCTCTTTGTCTCTCTCTGTCTTTTTCTCTGTCTCTCTCTATTTCTTTCTCTGTCTCCATCTCTCTCTCTGACTTTCTCTCTATCTCTCTCTATCTCTCTCTCTTACTCTCTCTCTATATCTCTCTCTGACTCTCTATCTCTTTTTATCTCTCTCTGACTCTCTCTCTCTGACTCTATCTCTCTCTATCTCTCTCTCTGACTCTCTCTCTCTGACTCTCTATCTCTTTTTATCTCTCTCTGACTCTCTCTCTCTGACTCTATCTCTCTCTATCTCTCTCTCTCTCTCTCTCTCTCTCTCTCTCTCTCTCTCTGCATGCTTTAGTAAACCTGATATGGAGAAAAAGCTACTTGCTTCTCTTACATCTCCGTAATCGCACATCTGTATCGGCCACCTGCCTGCGCTCGGGTTAGCTAAAGGAAAATCACTGTTTTCGAGCTGCAAATTACAGACAGCTGAAGCGGAAACCTGCAAATTAGCAAACCGAGCAAAACCAAACCCGGTCCGCTTCAACTACGACAAATACCAACTCCACTGTTGTACTGGAGCACATGAATACATGAGACACCGAGTCTTAGTAGCACCACACGATGGAAGACAGTCCTTACATTGTACTATAGTATAGTAGTGAGAGTTCAGTACTCAGAACTGTACATACCCTGAACCTCAAACTCATTTACACACAACCACAACAACCAGCAACCAGAACACTTACACACAACCACAACACCAACCAGAACATTTACACACAACCACAACACCAACCAGAACATTTACACACAACCACAACACCAACCAGCAACCAGAACATTTACACACAACCACAACACCAACCAGCAACCAGAACATTTACACACAACCACAACACCAACCAGCAACCACAACATTTACACACAACCACAACACCAACCAGCAACCAGAACATTTACACACAACAACAACCACAACACCAACCAGCAACCAGAACATTTACACACAACCACAACACCAACCAGCAACCACAACATTTACACACAACCACAACACCAACCAGCAACCAGAACATTTACACACAACCACAACACCAACCAGAACATTTACACACAACCACAACACCAACCAGCAACCAGAACATTTACACACAACCACAACACCCACCAGAACATTTACACACCAACCACAACACCAACCAGAACATTTACATACAACCACAACAACCAGCAACCAGAACACTTACACACAACCACAACAACAACCAAAACATTTACACACAACCACAACAACAACCAGAACATTTACACACAACCACAACACCAACCAGCAACCCGAACATTTACACACAACCACAACATTTACACAACATTTACACACAACATTTACACACAACCAGAACATTTACACACCAACCACAACACCAACCAGCAACCAGAACATTTACACACAACCACAACAACAACCAGGAACCAGAACATTTACACACAACCACAACAACAACCAGAACATTTACACACAACCACAACACCAACCAGCAACCAGAACATTTACACACAACCACAACACCAAACAGAACATTTACACACAACCACAACAACAACCAGAACATTTACACACAACCACAACACCAACCAGCAGCCAGAACATTTACACACAACCACAACACCAACCAGCAACCAGAACATTTACACACAACCACAACAACAACCAGCAACCAGAACATTTACACACAACCACAACACCAACCAGCAACTAGAACATTTACACACAACCACAACACCAACCAGCAACCAGAACATTTACACACAACCACAACACCAACCAGCAACCAGAACATTTACACACAACCATAACAACAACCAGCAACCAGAACATTTACACACAACCCCAACACCAACCAGCAACCAGAACATTTACACACAACCACAACAACCAGCAACTAGAACATTTACACACAACCACAAAAACAACCAGAACATTTACACACAACCACAACACCAACCAGCAACCAGAACATTTACACACAACCACAACAACCAGCAACTAGAACATTTACACACAACCACAAAAACAACCAGAACATTTACACACAACCACAACACCAACCAGCAACCAGAACATTTACACACAACCACAACACCAACCAGCAACCAGAACATTTACACACAACCACAACACCAACCAGCCACCAGAACATTTACACACAACCACAACAACAACCAGAACATTTACACACAACCACAACACCAACCAGCAACTAGAACATTTACACACAACCACAACACCAACCAGCAACCAGAACATTTACACACAACCACAACACCAACCAGCAACCAGAACATTTACACACAACGACAACAACAACCAGCAACCAGAACATTTACACACAACCACAACACCAACCAGAACATTTACACACAACCACAACACCAACCAGCAACCAGAACATTTACACACAACCACAACACCAACCAGCAACCAGAACATTTACACACAACCACAACACCAACCAGACCATTTACACACAAACACAACACCAACCAGCAACCAGAACATTTACACACAACCACAACAACCAGCAACTAGAACATTTACACACAACCACAAAAACAACCAGAACATTTACACACAACCACAACACCAACCAGAACATTTACACACAACCACAACACCAACCAGCAACCAGAACATTTACACACAACCACAACACCAACCAGCCACCAGAACATTTACACACAACCACAACAACAACCAGAACATTTACACACAACCACAACACCAACCAGAACATTTACACACAACCACAACACCAACCAGCAACTAGAACGGTGGTGGAGAAATCCAGCGTTCCAGGCTGTGAAGGGAATGTCGCCACTTTTCATTCCTTCCCAACAAACAACCCAACTGTCAGAGCTCCATGTTCATCTTTAAACCAGCCTGAAGTTCCTCTTCTCCACATTCTTCATCTAATGTTCCACCTTAAACACTGCAGCTCCTACAGACGCCATGCTTTAGCAGATAGCGGTGGTGGCAGTGTTACAGTTTACCTGTACACAGGTAGGTGAAGGTAGTGCTACAGTTTACCTGTACACAGGTAGGTGAAGGTAGTGTTACAGTTAACCTGTACACAGGTAGGTGAAGGTAGTGCTACAGTTTACCTGTACACAGGTAGGTGAAGGTAGTGTTACAGTTTACCTGTACACAGGTAGGTGAAGGTAGTGTTACAGTTTACCTGTACACAGGTAGGTGAAGGTAGTGTTACAGTTTACCTGTACATAGGTAGGTGAAGGTAGTGATACAGTTTACCTGTACACAGGTAGGTGAAGGTAGTGTTACAGTTTACCTGTACACAGGTAGGTGAAGGTAGTGTTACAGTTTACCTGTACACAGGTAGGTGAAGGTAGTGTTACAGTATGGAGGTTAGCAGTGTAACACAATACCAACTATATGAATGGTCAAGCTACATTTGGTATGGACAGCAGGTGGCGGTAATCCTCCGGCGTCGTGATGTCACCTGTTCAAAACAAACCTGCTCTCCATGAAGGAAAACAGAAAAAGAGTTCCAGCTGCTGTATAACAGACTTATCTCAGAGATGAATGGCGGAACTATGAGGAATGAATCCGTCCGGAGAATTTTTTAAAGCCCCCAACGTACTTCACACCGGCGCCATCGGTCTGCCTCTCTCCACGGGGGCCGACTATCAGCAACTTTCGCTCAGATATTGCAGCTGTGATGTTGGATGGCACCACCATTCATCTTACATGTCCCCCACTAACCTTCCAGAAAGATGATTCCATGCTGCGAATTCTTCTTATTGCACTTTCATCGATAAAAATAAAAGAAACTGAACCTACAGGTTCGGAGGTAGATTTCAAACCTGTTCATTAAAAAATCTTCTGCTGAGTTTCTGATACGGAGAAGACGTATGAAGGAAGAAGTATGGAGAATGTTTTTTTTCACCAGTCGGATCTGGTTTGAAGTATGTGCCGAGCTCGACCATTAATATTCCCAAAATGTTCCGCTCACGTTGACTAATTTTCGACGCTAGGCACCACATGGTCACACCCTAACATGTCTCTGCAGAGGTTTTGGTTTATTACTCCTCACAGGGGGTTATTGATACGTCCACCACGCAGATTCTAAACCTTTAACCATCAATCGCTGCCACATTTGAGTTTGAAATTATAATTAAATATTTTTATAATCTGATATTAAGTTGTGTTGGATCATGTTTTAATCATGTTTTAATTATATTCTTCTACATCTTTTCAATAATAACCTAAATTATTAATTATAATTTTTTTTTTTTTCTAAGCCATTGCTATGGTGTCTCGGATGTTTCATAAGGTGTTGTTAGGCCACTGCTATGGTGTCCCAGGTGATTGGTAAAGCGTAGTTAGATCGTTATTATGGCATCCTAGATGGTTGCTAAGCTGTTTTTAGGCCATTGTTATGGCATTCCAGGTGGTTGCTAAGGTGTTGCTAGGCCATTGCTGTGGTGTCCCAGTTGGTCCATAAGGTGTTGCTAGGCCATTGCTATGGTGGCCCAGTTGGTTGGTAATTATTATTATGGTAATTATTATGGTAATTATTGGTAGTTATTATGGCATCCTAAGTGGTTGCTAAGGGGTGTTGCTAGGCAATTGCTATGGCATTCCAGGTGGTTGCTAAGGTGTTGCTAGGCCATTGCTATGGTTTCCCAGTTGGTTGGTAAAGCATTGTTAGGCTGTTATTGTGGCATCCTATGTGGTTGCTAAGGGGTGTTGCTAGGCAATTGCTAAGGTGTCTCAGGTGGTTCCTGCAGTGTTGCTTGGCCATTGCTATGGTGTCCTATGTGGCTACTAAGGTGTTGCTTGGCCATTGCCGTGATGTCCCCAGGTGATTGCTAAGGAATTGCTGGTCAATTGCATCTGTAGTGGTTCTTAATGTGTTGCTAGGCTGTTGTTATGTTATCGAAGCTGAAAGCTGAGGTGTTAGGTTATTGCTATGGTATCACAGGTGGTTGTTAAGGTATGTCAGCCATTGTTATGGTCTTCCAAGTGGTTGCTATGGTGTTGCTTGGCCGTTGCTTTGGTGATCTCAGGTAGTTGTTAACCTATCAATAGGCCAATACTATGGTGCCCCAACAGATTACTAAGCCATCGCTAGGCTGTTGGTATGGTATCCCTGATTGGTAACACCTTCGGTGTTGCAGGGCAGTTGCTTTGTTATACGAAGTTGCTGTTAAGGTGTTGCTAGTCTGTTTATTTACTCAGTAAAACACTTTATTATTTAAATATTCAAACAGTATTAACACAGTAAGTAGTGCTTTTAAGTCAAGTTGATTTGTACAGCCCCTTTTACAAAGCTGTTGTCACAAAGCAGCTTTACAGGAGTTTGAAAACATGAAGTCACAACACTGTATCACTTTATCACTGTTTATTTAACCCTTTCCAAGCTTCTCCTTGTGCAAACAACCCAGTATTATTATCAGTTCTCATCTAATACCTGCTTTGACTGCTCAGTACTTCATTAAGCTAAATCAAGATTTGCTGCTGAAGGAACTGAACACATTCATACAATGTCTGGGGCGTCCAGGAGAAATCTGGAACCTAACTTTGTTCTTCAAACTGGATCAAGATCTGATCTACTTCTCTCACAATAACATATTCATGTTACTTTGTATTGTATGTATGATTATTTACATCTGTTCTAATCAGATCTGGTGTTGTTACTGGAGAAAATATACAGGACAGTTGCAGAGTAGTGTGTATTTTGGTTTTAATGCGCGAGTGTAAAAGCTCTCATTTGCGGAACAGCAGGGAAGATCATTTCTCTCTTTTGTGTTTCTCTCATGGAGTGTTTATTAATAGAACAGTGGATACTGTTCCAGAATAACTGCCAGTATGTCTGATATCCTATATATATATATATATATATATATTTCCTAATATATACAGTCTTATTATGCTCACACTTACTGTCTTACAAGTCATGTGTCATTAATAGAAATATTACTATGCATGTTGTGACATCACCAGCAACCGTGAGTGATTGTGAGAGGAATGCTTTTCAGTCTCAAATGTTCATTTAAGGAGGAAATAGGCAGAAGACACTGTGCTAAGTGTGCAATACTCGGGTGCGGAGTCAAATGGGGTGGCCAGGGCTGACCATAACATTAACTGTGACCTTATTGATGAGCTTTAAATGCTTGGCAATGGATTGGCAATAACATTAAGACCATCTACTTGTTTTTACAGCATCTGTCCATTACATCAGCTCCACTGACCATATAGGAGCACTTTGTAGTTCTACACCTACAGACTCTAGTTCATCTGAGCTGGTACTATTAGGATGGTGGATCATGCATTGCAGTGACACTGTCATGGTGGCGGTGTGTTAGTGTGTGTTGTGCTGGTGTGAGTGGATTAGACACAGTGGTGCTGGAGTGTTCAAACACCTCAGTGTCACTGCTAGACTGAGAATAGTCACCACTGATAAATAACAAGTAGATGACCAATTGTGAAGCTGTACAAGGTGGACCAGCAAGGTAGGAGTGTCTAAAAGAGTGGACAGTGAGTGGACACAGTGAGTGGACACAGTGAGTGGACCTTTGTGTGGTGTTTCAGGTCTGCGGGATCCTCTTTCAGTGCAGAGAACATATGAAATAACACATTTTCAGTGATTTCACACTGTACACTGTACTATACATTTATATTACACACCTGGTGTGGAGGTGCTGTGTCCCTTCCCTCTGTCCTCCTCCTACATGGCCTGACATATTATTCTGCTCCTATTCGTACACCAGGTATCAACATTTTTACACTTCAAGCAGCAAAACCTGTCTGCTCCCACATTGCAGCTTATTTTACCTCCAGTCTTGTTGAAACCGTTCTAAAAAGATGTGCTCATGAGCATGTAGGGAAGCGAGACTGTGTGGCCAGGAGCATCAAAACACTTCATGGATTATAATGTCACAAAAGGAGGGGTGGACGACATGGACAAGCTTGTGACAGGCTAGAGCTGCAAAATGAGGACCCTATGCTGGCTTACGCATGGACATCTCAGAATACATTGCTTTTGTCAACTGGACAGCACTAAGCTGGAGACTGGAACACAGGAAAGCAACTGAAGAGACGAGCTGGGCAAGACATTAGTGAGACCTCAAATCCAGAGTAGATAACAATATCCCAAGACACCAAGCTCCTGCAGCCATTGTGAGGAGGAGGATACTGGTGCCTCTTCAGCCTGACCCACATGTGTTGTGTAGACTGATATATATATATATATATATATATATATATATATATATATATATATATATATATATATATATACACTTTATAATGGGGTTGAGGCATTGTGTAGAGTGATGTATACTGTACATATATATACTGTATAATGAGGCTGATGTATTGCACAGACTGTTATAGATACTGTATAATGGGTTGATGTGTAGACTGATATATATACTGTATAATGGGGTTGATGTATAGACTGATATAGATATTGTATAATACGGTTGATGTGTTGTGTAGAATGATATAGATACTATATAATGGGGTTGATGTGTAGACTAATATAGATACTGTATAATGGGGTTGATGTGATGTATAGACTGATATAGATACTGTATAATACGGTTGATGTGTTGTGTAGACTGATATAGATACTGTATAATAGGGTAGATGTGATGTGTAGACTGATATAGATACTGTATAATGGGGTTGATGTGATGTATAGACTGATATAGATACTGTATAATGGGGTTGATGTGATGTATAGACTGATATAGATACTGTATAATACGGTTGATGTGTTGTGTAGACTGATATAGATACTGTATAATAGGGTTGATGTGATGTGTAGACTGATATAGATACTGTTTAATAGGGTTGATGTGATGTGTAGACTGATATAGATACTGTTTAATAGGGTTGATGTGATGTGTAGACTGATATAGATACTGTATAATAGGGCTGATGTGATGTATAGACTGATATAGATACTGTATAATGGGGTTGATGTGATGTGTAGACTGATATAGATACTGTATAATAGGGCTGATGTGATGTATAGACTGATATAGATACTGTATAATAGGGTTGATGTGATGTGTAGACTGATATAGATACTGTTTAATAGGGTTGATGTGATGTGTAGACTGATATAGATACTGTTTAATAGGGTTGATGTGATGTGTAGACTGATATAGATACTGTATAATGGGGTTGATGTGATGTATAGACTGATATAGATACTGTATAATGGGGTTGATGTGATGTATAGACTGATATAGATACTGTATAATACGGTTGATGTGTTGTGTAGACTGATATAGATACTGTATAATAGGGTTGATGTGATGTGTAGACTGATATAGATACTGTTTAATAGGGTTGATGTGATGTGTAGACTGATATAGATACTGTTTAATAGGGTTGATGTGATGTGTAGACTGATATAGATACTGTATAATGGGGTTGATGTGATGTATAGACTGATATAGATACTGTATAATGGGGTTGATGTGATGTATAGACTGATATAGATACTGTATAATACGGTTGATGTGTTGTGTAGACTGATATAGATACTGTATAATAGGGTTGATGTGATGTGTAGACTGATATAGATACTGTTTAATAGGGTTGATGTGATGTGTAGACTGATATAGATACTGTTTAATAGGGTTGATGTGATGTGTAGACTGATATAGATACTGTATAATAGGGCTGATGTGATGTATAGACTGATATAGATACTGTATAATGGGGTTGATGTGATGTGTAGACTGATATAGATACTGTATAATAGGGCTGATGTGATGTATAGACTGATATAGATACTGTATAATAGGGTTGATGTGATGTGTAGACTGATATAGATACTGTTTAATAGGGTTGATGTGATGTGTAGACTGATATAGATACTGTTTAATAGGGTTGATGTGATGTGTAGACTGATATAGATACTGTATAATAGGGCTGATGTGATATGCAGACTGATATAGATACTGTATAATAGGGTTGATGTGATGTGTAGACTGATATAGATACTGTTTAATAGGGTTGATGTGATGTGTAGACTGATATAGATACTGTATAATAGGGCTGATGTGATGTATAGACTGATATAGATACTGTATAATGGGGTTGATGTGATGTGTAGACTGATATAGATACTGTATAATAGGGCTGATGTGATGTGTAGACTGATATAGATACTGTTTAATAGGGTTGATGTGATGTGTAGACTGATATAGATACTGTTTAATAGGGTTGATGTGATGTGTAGACTAATATAGATACTGTATAATAGGGCTGATGTGATATGCAGACTGATATAGATACTGTATAATAGGGTTGATGTGATGTGTAGACTGATATAGATACTGTTTAATAGGGTTGATGTGATGTGTAGACTGATATAGATACTGTATAATAGGGCTGATGTGATGTATAGACTGATATAGATACTGTATAATGGGGTTGATGTGATGTGTAGACTGATATAGATACTGTATAATAGGGCTGATGTGATGTATAGACTGATATAGATACTGTATAATAGGGTTGATGTGATGTGTAGACTGATATAGATACTGTATAATACGGTTGATGTGATGTGTAGACTGATATAGATACTGTATAATAGGGCTGATGTGATGTGTAGACTGATATAGATACTGTATAATAGGGCTGATGTGATGTATAGACTGATATAGATACTGTATAATGAGGTTGATGTGATGTGTAGACTGATATAGATACTGTATAATACGGTTGATGTGATGTGTAGACTGATATAGATACTGTATAATGAGGTTGATGTGATATGTAGACTGATATAGATACTGTTTAATAGGGCTGATGTGATGTATAGACTGATATAGATACTGTATAATGAGGCTGATGTGCTTCACTCATCTTGCCTCAGTACAAAGGAAGTCATGCCATCTCAGTCAGTCCGCCTTACTGTGGGTTGACTTGATCAGCTTTACTTTGGTTGAAACTGGCCCTTAGGCTTTATGTCAGTGCATCACTTGCTGAGCATAATCCATATTCAGCCCAATTCCGGTGGGACTATACCAACTTTTAACCGCAACTTTTAGTCAGCAGCTGAGCCCGGCCCGACTCTTCATAGTAGTTGCTGGCAAACAGATGAAACCACTAGAGAGAGAGAGAAGGAGAGTTAACAAAAGTACTGTACGAGCAACAGACAGACAAGAGCAAAAACAGACAAAACAGATTAACAGGTTCTTGTTACAAACAATCTGTGAAACAAACACACAAGCAAGCGGCAAGCTAACACGTAACACGTTCACCTTGAATAACAAGCCAATACAGACTTTCCTCTCTCTGTTGTATTCTGAACCTTACCTGATTTCCAATGAGGGACCACCTCATGAGACGATGGTTTGGGTTGTACACATAAGATAAAAACATCAAAGGATTATGGTCAGTCTATAAAACCACGGGCAGAAAACAGGAACCAACAACAACATAGAAAACCTGAAGGGCCAACAATAGAGCTAGAGTTTCTAGTTCTGTGGTAAAATGCTTCATCTGATGCCCGTTTGGATGGGAAAAAAACAGCAGACAGGGTGATCAGTTCCAGTCTTGTCTTCTTGTACCAAGACCACATCAGCCTCAACAGCACCTGCATCAACCTCAAGTTTGAAGGGCTTCGAAAAATCAGGTGTTTACAAGGGCTTTCACACAGTCAGAACCAGGCTGACAATCAGATGTCCGAATAAATGACTTGGACGGGCTGATCAAAGAATAGTAAGGAGTGAGAAAACGGTAGAGAAATGTTCACAAAAGCTCCAGCAAACCCAAAAATCTCAACGTTGAAGGTGGAGGGAGATCAAAACTGGCAGCGACCTTACCACCTGTCCAGGTCCTACTGGCTTGCCAAGGTATGTTACTGATGATGAGAGTGCCACACCATATTTAAAATTTAGAACTACCTTGTGTTTGCACAAAGATGAATTTAACTTCCACATTTAATCACTCATATAAACACACACTACTGAACACACACACTAGGGGGCAGTGAGCTCACTTATTCACCCTATTCACAGCACCTGCAGAGCAGTTGGGGGTTAGGTGTCTTGTTCAAGGGGGCACTTTTGTCATGTCCTGTCAGTTCAGGGGATCGAACTGATGGCCTTCTGATTATGAGGCACGTATCCCAACCTCCAGCCCTGGACTTGAACCCTGGACCCTCAAGTCTGATGCTCTAATGATTGAGCTATCTGGGTCCTTGTAGACAACAAGATCATCTGTGTAATGGGTATCCAGGTGAGAGAGATGGATACATGCACAGGTGTTGTTTATTGGAGTCCATAGTTAAAACAGGAACAAATATAGAATATAACAAGACAGGCAGTAACATCACAACATCAACAATGCCAGACAAACACAGAGGTATATTAACACAAGTTAATCAAGCTACACCTGGGACAGAGAGAAGCCACAAACTAGGAGCAGGTGAGGGGCATGCCAATAGGGCAAAGACAAGGAGGAGCAAACAACTAAAACAAATAGAAGCACATGGAACAATGAAATGAGAGTGTAAACATAGCATAGAGTGACAAACTGTATACTATAGAAAGTGTCAGGAGTGACAGATGGGGTCAACAGCACTTGCAGGTCTAATCAAAAAGCAAAATGAGCTGCAGTGTCTGTGCAGTCTTCCATCCTGGGCCAAGGATATGAACCCGGGGACTGTAACAGCACATCCTTAATCAGTATGTGGGTGAAACAACCTGTTGTGTTTTGGGACTGTCCATGGTAGCCCGAGCTACCATGGACTAGGCTTGGCTAGGCCACCCTCTAGCGCAACTTCTTCTATTTCATAGCTGCTCTTTTAGCTCCATTGACACGGTAGGCATGTTGTTTGATTGGCATAGATGTAGTGAGTTGACTGTATATGTATATATATGTATATAAAACGTTATTCCAAGAAGAGACATCTTGGAAAATTGGGAAAAATTCAGTGGACCAAGGCTGGTTTGAAAGTGTTCCAGTATTAGAAATACATGAATGTGTAGAACATTGCTTGACACTAATCCATCTGGTTGGTTAATAATATCTGAAACAGTTAACACAGGAAGGTCATCATTCTTAGAGGACTTCAGGGACTCTGCATGGATGCTCTACTAACAGGCCTTCAATATGTTAATTACACACACACACGCACAAATGACATAATCAATGTCGCACATCTTTTCCTTTACAACATATGGACCCAAATGTTTCGCTGACAAAGCAGAACCAGGAGCATAAAGTAAAACAATCACTGATTTCCAATGAGGGGCCACCTCATGAGATGATGGTTTGGGTTGTACACATGAGAGAAAAATACTAAAGGATTGTGGACAGTCTATACAACCACAGGCAGAAAACTGAAATCAACAACTGTAGGGCCAACAATACAGCTTAAACTACTTGTTCTATGGTGAAGTTCTTCATCTAATGCTTGTTCGGAGTAAAAAAAATTGCAGACAGGATGATCAGTTCCAGTCTTGTCCTCTTGTACCAACCTGGGGAACTGTGCACAGGGTACGTCCGTAATAAGTACGTTGGTGAAACAACCTGTTGGGTTTCGGGACTGGCAAACAGGGCGAGCTACCATGGACTAGGGTGGCAGGCAATAATTTCTGTAAGAAACTGAAAACATTCTTCAGACCAGAAATTATTTCAAACATTTTATTTTATAGTTTTTGCTTATGTCCTCATAATTATTAATTAATATTATTACTATTATTATAGTACAAATAAGAAGGTGGGTGTGTCCAAACATTTGACTGACAGTACAATTTCTATAGGAAACTGATAACGTGATTTAAACCTCAACCAGATGTTCTATTCTGCTTCGTGAATTATTCCATACATCTTATTTGATAGTTTTGGTGGTTGGATTCCCGGTCTGGGTGGTTCTGTGTGGAGTGTGTATGTTCTCTCCGTGCTTGAGTGGGTTTCCTCCGGGTTCTCTGGTTCTCCAACTAGCGGGATAAAGTGGCACATAAAGGATGGATGGACGGATCTCTATATAGTTATTCACTAATATTATTGTCTTATAAGTAGCAAAAATAAGAAGGTAGGCGCATGCAAACTTTTGACTGACCATGTATTTGCTGTGTCTATGGAAAGAGATCATGCATATAAGCTTTCCATTTATAATAATCCTAAAACAATATTTGAGTAGTTATATGTACTTGGACAGATGCACCAACTCATTTGGGACGGTGGTAGTGCATTAGCACTGTAGGCAGGCATAGTCTTGTAACTTCTTTCTTGCCATCAGATTAAAGAGGGAGACCAGTTCAGAGTATAAGATACCGTGGTACAGAAGTTCTGTGAGCTCTCAAACCCTGGTCTAACTTCAAACTAGCGAACACACTGTATTTAAGCCCAGGCTGACAACAGGTCAACCAGCCTCCACACGTCTGGTCAGATCGTTATCTCCTAGGCTTGGCGCTAGTTCTTGGGCCATTCCTGCCACAAACCAGCAGGATCCGTCCATCCATCCATTCTCTGCCGCTTAATCCAGCTAGTCGGGTCATGGCGGGGGCTGGAGCCAATCCCAGCGTCATCGGGCAAAGGTGGGGTACACCATGGACAGTTCGCCAGTTTATCACATGGCCAACACTCACTCACGCACTCACATCTACGGGCAGTTTAGAGTGACCAATCAACCTAACATGCATGTGTTTGGACTGTGGGAGGAAACCGGAGTACCCGGAGGAAACCCACTCAAGCACGGGGAGAACATACACACTCCAAACAGAACCCTGAATGATGGGGGGGTCACAAAACCCTGACCTTCCCACGATCTCTGTAGCATTCAGTGGACCCATTGGTAAACATAAGCTTTTAACACATGCCATAGTATTTAGAAATATTCTCAACAATAGTTATTAAAATTTAATAATTTAATAATTCTATACAGAACCAAAGGTTTTTCAATAAGCATGTAGTCTTTGTTAACTGTACATCATGAAAACTTTAGGTCTCAGCCCGTCACAACCCTTAAAACTCTTCTTTAGTGATGAAATCACACACGTCAACCCTCCACGACCACTCCTTAGCCGCCCTGTCAGATAGAGCTTTGTTCTCGGTATTGATTCAGAATGTGCAGCTGGTCAAAATAATGATGCTGAACTCCCCCATTACTCTTCGGCTGCCAGCTTCAGAGAGAGGTGCGATGTTAAATATGCTCTTTTATGAGCGATGGAGGGATTTTAAGCTGCTCGGATCTCTGAGAGAGCTTTACTAACGACCCTAGCGCATTCTTACACGCTTCTGATTCAGCTGCGTCTGATTAACATTACCAGCCAATGAAACAATGACGTTCAAGGAAAAGCCGAAGGAGGACGGCGGGGCGGCTTCGGCCTCTACAAACACTCTCTGAGAAAGTCAGAGAAGGACCTTGACCTGGTTTGGAAGGTATCTGTAAGCTTTCCTTAGCAACTCTTCATAGCAACTGAAGAGCCTTAAAAAAATCTCCACTAAATACATAAAAACCTTTTTAGTTTAGAAAGTGGACAGTTTCATAACTTTTTAACTCCTTAATGAGTCACTTAACGAGTTCACACGTCTATAGCTTGAAATAGCTCCGTTAATTTGCATTGCATTCCATATAGGTGCTAAAATGTAGGTCTCAGGATGTTGGAAGTCACGGATTTTAGCACTGAATAGCTCATATATATATATATATATATATATATATATATATATATATATATATATATATATATATATATATATATATATATATGTGTGTGTGTGTGTTTTTTTTACATGAACTTATTTGAAACTTACTTGAAACCTGAAAAATTTGGAGATACTCTGCTGTAAATTTGGAGATACCTTATCAGGATTGGCGAGTGGAGAGGACGAGACAAAGGCAGGACAGACAGGAAGGTGCTCACACTGGCTTGCCTATTAAAACTATTCATTAAAAAAAACCCAAAGTAAACACAAAGTACAATAAACAAACATAAATATAAACAAACAAGACCATGGAGTGAACGCGAACAAGAACATTAACATTAACATCAATGAACCATAAACACAAAGGGAAAACTGGAGGTACTGTATATATATACAGAGGTTAACAAGAAATGAGCAACACCTGGCAACCAGGAGAGGAGATCCAAACAGGACGGACACCTGACCAAAATTATCAGACGCACATGGCTAACACATGACTAGGACGGAGCATGTAAAGAAAGGACGTAGACAGACAGAACAAGGCAGGGCATGACATACCTGTTATTCTTTATATAGGAAATATGGAAATTTTGCTATATATGACGTAGATTCCATATGTATCAAAATCCATTAAATATTCCATGTTTACCTTGCCATATACAGGGGTTGGAGAATGAATCTGAAACACCTGTCATTTTAGTGAGGGAGGTTTCATGGCTAAATGGGACCAGTCTGGTGGACAATCTTCATTAACTGCACATTACACCAGTAAGAGCAGAGTGGGAAGTTCAGTTAGCAGGTAAGAGCACAGTTTAGCTCAAAATATTACAATAACACAACATTATGGGACATACCAGAGTTCAAAAGAGGACAAACTGTTGGTGCACGTCTTGCTGGCGCATCTGTGACCAAGACAGCAAGTCTTTGTGATGTATTAAGAGCCACGGTATCCAGGGTAATGTCAGCAGACCACCAAGAAGGACCAACCACATCCAACAGGATTAACTGTGGACGCGAGAGGAAGCTGTCTGAAAGGGATGTTGGGTTCTAACCCGGATTGTCTCCAAAAAACATAAAACCACGGCTGATCAAATCACTGCAGAATTAAATGTGCACCTCAGCTTCTCCTGTTTCCACCAGAACTGTCCGTCAGGAGCTCCACAGGGTCAATAT
This sequence comes from Megaleporinus macrocephalus, assembly GCA_021613375.1. Classification (NCBI taxonomy): domain Eukaryota; kingdom Metazoa; phylum Chordata; class Actinopteri; order Characiformes; family Anostomidae; genus Megaleporinus; species Megaleporinus macrocephalus. The sequence continues at coordinate 42,439,133 of CM038713.1, forward strand.
ACACAGCGGGGCTGCTATAGCCAAACCTTCGGCCAAACGTGGGTTTCAATGGTGCAAGGAGCGCAAATCTTGGGCTGTGGACAATGTGAAACATGCATTGTTCTCTGATGATCCACCTTTACTGTTTTCCCCACATCCGGGAGAGTTACGGTGTGGAGAAGCCCCAAAGAAGCGTACCACCCAGACTATTGCATGCCCAGAGTGAAGCATGGGGGTGGATCAGTGATGGTTTGGGCCCAATACTTGTGCTAGATGGGCGTGTCACTGCCAAGGACTACCGAATCATTCTGGAGGACCATGTGCATCCAATGGTTCAAACATTGTATTCTGAAGGTGGTGCCGTGTATCAGGATGACAGTGCACCAATACACACAGCAGGACTGGAGAAAGATGGTTTGATGAACATGAAAGTGAAGTTGAACATCTCCCATGGCCTGCACAGTCACCAGATCTAAATATTACTGAGCCACTTTGGGGTGTTTTGGAGGAGCGAGTCAGGAAATGTTTTCCTCCACCAGCATCACGTAGTGACCTGACCACTGTCCTGCAAGAAGAATGGCTTTAAATCCCTCTGACCACTGTGCAGGACTTGTATATGTCATTCCCAAGACAAACTGACGCTGTATTGGCAGCAAAAGGAGGCCCTACACCATACTAATAAATTAAGAGCATAAAAATGTAATCTATGTATTATGCATGTGAATACGCAGATGAGCAAAACAAATATTTTCATGTTTCCGTCATTAAACAGATCAAGTAAACATAATTTAAATTAAAAGTAATAAGGTTTTTTCGGGGGGTACTCTTCAGGGTGCAGTGCCTTACAGCAATACAGTGGCATAATGTTAAGAAATCTAATAAAGAGAGTTATTGTTTTCAAATTTGAATAAAACTTATTACAGTACTTGTGGAAAACGTTCAGTCGCCTCGATGCTATTTGAAAGTGAAAAACATCCTTTTCATAAGTTTGTTTGTCTGAGTGTAACCCACTGTAACAACATTGTACCTTAATGGGACAGCCTGAATGCATTAAGCAGAGTGTAAATACATTTCAGCAAACTTTGAATCAACAATTTATCAAAACAAACCACACAAAAGTATTGAGACACCTACACAGTACACCTAGGAGATTGCATGGCATCCCATTCTAAATCTATAGGCATTAATATGCAGTTGGTCTTTCTTTTACAGCTGTAACAGCTTAAACTCTCCTGGGAAGCTTCATCCAGTTCATCCAGTAGAGCATTTGTAAGGTCAGACATTGAAGTTGGATGCCAGGGTCTGGCTCATAATCTCTATAGTTCATCCCATAGGTGTTGGATAAGGTTGAGGTCAAGATTTTGTGTGGGCTGGTCAAGTTCTTCCACACCAACACTCTTTTATGGAGCTGGCTCATGCAGGAACAGAGAAGGTTCTTCTCCAAACTGTTGCCACAACATACAATTGTCCAAAATGTCTGCTCAAGCTTTATGATTTCCCTTCACTGAAACTAAGGGGTCCTCAGACTTCCCCTAAAAACACCCAGTGGTATCATCATTCCTCCTCCACCAAACTTTACAGTCACAGTGCAGTCAGGCAGGTAACATTCTCCTGGTGTTCTCCAAACCCAGACTCATCCATTAGACTGCCAGATAGAAGAGCGTGATTGGTCACCCCACAGAACACCACCATCCATTGTGCTTGGTGGTGTAAGGCCTGTATGCAGCTGCTCAGTCATGGAAACCCAAGCATGAAGCTCCCTGCCTCAGTTTCTCTGCTGATGTTAAAGCCAGAAGAGGTTTGGAAGTCTGCAGTTATTAATCAGAATAGTGTTGGAGATGTTTACTCACTATGTGTCTCAGCACTCAGAGACCCCGCTCTGCAACTAAATGTGGTCTGACACACATTTATTTCTTAATAATACCCTCACAGCTGATGGTGGAATATGTAACAACAAAATTTCCAAAATTTACTTATTACATCATATTACGGACCACGCTGGAATTCAGGAAGCTTATAAGAGCGACATACTCTTTCACTAATGTCTGTAAAGGCGGACCGCATGGCTAGCTGCTTCATTTTATATACCTGTATACACCTGCAACAGGAGTAGTCTGGTAAATTTGTGTTCCAGTGAAACAAGGTTAAAGGGGCTTCATATCTGAATTTCTTGATTCACCTTAAATGGTGTGGCAGCTACATCCTGGAGAAATTTAAGGTGGATCTAGAAATTCAAACGAGTAGTCAACTTGTCGTTTGGATGGTGTGAAGATCATCTAAAATTTCTTCACATAACTGTAGTGGATGGAAAATTGTGCATAACATTTAGGAAACGGTTGCAAGGAAACCCTAATATCCTAAAGCTAGTTTTAGTGTAAGCTCACTTAATGTTGTAGGTCCTGTATTAACAGTTACATGTGATTATCTTGTTTCACTGAAAGCCTGTAATGACCTGGCATAATGCTCTATAATATAAATATATAGAGTGTTCTTATGAACAGACATTATAACATTATAATATGCTTTACAAGGTGTTTGCTAGCATGGACCACACTCGGAAGTGAGCCAAAAAGTGGGTTTGGGTTGTATATATAGTAGGTAGGGGTAATTAGGGCGTGGTCCAACTTCCAAAACTTAGTTACGTGGTAACTCCACTTATGCAATTATGCAACTATCCATCCATCCATCCATCCATTCATTATCTTCCCCTTTATCCCACTAGTCAGGGTCAAGGTCAATACACACTCACACCTATGGGCAGTTTAGAGTGAGGATCCTAACATGCATGTGTTTGGACTGTGGAAGAAACTGGAGAACCCGGAGGAAACCCACTCAAGCACGGGGAGAACGCCTATGCAACTATTATAGGGCAATTATGCAAGCTCATGTATGTGTTATGATATATTAGCTATGACATATAACACCTTATTATGGATGTGGAGTATTTACAGGAATTGTTGCCCATACATTTAGTAACATTAGCTTGCAAAGCCATACATGCATTTGCATAACAAGCTTCTTATGTGCCCCCCAATGCAAAAAATAATATATATAAGAGGGGTCCAATTAAATTTGATGGGTTCTGTTCATCTATAGCACTCGTTCTTTTAATAACTATCCACTGGGAGGTTCTTATGGGAACCAGGCGTAGATCTTCAGTGGCATCACCACTTCCCGTGCTTTATGTTTTCTGAGACTCTCCCAGCATCCATGCAGCAAGACCACCCCCACCGAAACACAGCAATATGTACATTTACTTTGCTGCCAGTTGGTAAACTTTTCCAGGAGAACTGAGGGCTAAGCCCCGGGGGCAGTCGTGGCCCTGCTTTAGCTTTTCCTGATTGGAGCTTGAAGAGAATCTGCTGAAAGTTCCAGGTTCATTCTGTTTCTCTCTGAGCTGGGGCCATATCTGCCCCAGGGCCCCGGGTACTCCATTAATTTTAAATGCCTGGCCAAGTTTGCTCGGGGGCATCCTTTCCTCACGTCGTCTTTCCTGGCGTTCTCTTTCTCTCTCTCTCTCTCTCTCTCTCTCTCTCCTCTCCAATGAAAAACAAGGTGCCAGAAAGAAAGGCAATATGGGCTTATCAACCTTATCGTCAGAAAATGAATTTGAACTCCGAGTGGCAATGATGGCGATGAGATAAAGCATGATGGGTAAGGGACTCTGTGGGATGTGGTGTGCGTGGGTGCCTCTTTCTCTTCCACAAACTCTCACAAGTTTGAATAAAGGAATGAAGAATTGGAGGGGAGGAAAGTGCTGACAGGTTAACAACAAACATTACATCCCATTAATGGTCCATTAATCCTTGTTTATTGTTCTGAACAACATCAATCAATGGATTCTTCTTTTATTCTTCTTTTATTCTTCTTTTATTCTTCTTTTATTCTCAAAGCAGACCTTAAAATTGAACTTATATGGAATAGACACTGTCACTCAAAGGTTTGTGCATACTTAACAGAATATATATATATATGTACAGCAAAACAATAATAATTATCACTATAACTATATTAGTACTACAATGTAATCATCATGTATTTGCTTATGCTCTTGAGTAGCTGCCTATAAATAATAATGTAAAGTACCCCAAACGTATAGTTGTATAATAAGGGCTATTCAGTCTTCGCCCAAGTGCAGTGTTACGCATGATCCAGTCCTAACGGCTGCTACAGTCTTTGCTGCCGTCTTCCATCACTGTGGCGTTTAAGAGCGTTCACGCGCGCGGCTGCACAATCATCGCACCCCACTCGACAAACATGACATTCGCTTTGGCGCTACAGAGTGAGCAGCGCAGCAGAATCAACACCACGCTTCCCCTTCCCCTGAAGGCCTACAGAAGAGCTGATTAAATTTGTCCTTCTCACTCCAGCGGATTCCGCCGTGGAGGAAGTGGCGGAGGAGGCAGATTTGTTCTGTCGTTTGCA
>CM038713.1:42448536-42466036 GCA_021613375.1 Megaleporinus macrocephalus
ATATTCTTAACTTCAATTGTGTGTGTAGTTCCAAGTGTACTATTGAGCTTAGGATTATCCTTCTTGTATTGGCAAAAAAAAAATCTGTTTAAACAAACTGTGTGAACCACAGAGATGAACCAAAGGAGCTTAAAAAGAAATGCACCTAAAGATGAAAGTATTGCAAAATGAATGCTATTTACACTTTGGGCGTTTTTCCACTCCACCAAGTACCGTAATGTTCGGCACCAGAGATCTGGAACTATGCATTTTCTATTGGTCTTCGATTCTGTGAATGCTGTTCGCATTTATAGTGGCCCCCACTGAGTGAGTGTTTATGCTGAATATATAAGCTGGTTAAATTGTACATATGATTTAGTGTGTGCTGCAGGCTTGACGGAGCAGTATGCTGGTTCATATCAGCCAATATAATAACTAGTAAGTAATAAAGCTAATTAGACAAATTAGTGACAAATTAGACACTCCACCAAATCACTGTTACTATCTGTTTTATTTAGTAGAAGCACAACGTAAGTCAATTACTGAATGTACAAGGTTATTGTTTCTAATAAAGTGGCCAGTCAGTAGATGTACATGGTTGGTGTTTCTAATAAATTGGCCAGTTAGTGGAACTATAAGGTTAGTGTTTCTAATATATTGGCTAGTTAGTGGAACTACAAGGTTAGTGTTTTTAATAAAGTGGCCGGTTAGTAGAACCACAAGGTTATTGTTTCTAATAAAGTGGCCAGTTAGTGGAATCACAAGGTTAGTGTTTCTAATAAAGTGGCCAGTTAGTAGGTATACAAGGTTTGTGTTCCTAATAAAGTGGCTAGTTAGTGGAACTACAAGGTTCATGTTTTTAATAATGTGGCTGGTTAGTAGAACCACAAGGTTATTGTTTCTAATAAAGTGGCCAGTTAGTGGAATCACAAGTTTAGTGTTTCTAATAAAGTGGCCAGTTAGTAGGTATACAAGGTTTGTATTCCTAATAAAGTGGCTAGTTAGTGGAACTACAAGGTTCATGTTTTTAATAAAGTGGCCGGTTAGTAGAACCACAAGGTTATTGTTTCTAATAAAGTGGCTGGTTAGTGTAAACACAAGGTTATTGTTTCTAATAAAGTAGCCAGTTAGAGGAACCACAAGGTTAGTGTTTCTAATAAAGTGGCTAGTTAGTGGAACTACAAGGTATTTCTAATAAAGTGGCCGGTTAGTAGAACCACAAGGTTATTGTTCCTAATAAAGTGGCCAGTTAGTGGAACTACAATGTTAGTGATTCTAATAAAGTGGCTAGTTAGTGGAACTACAAGGTTCATGTTTCTAATAAAGTGGCCAGTCAGTAGATGTACATGGTTGGTGTTTCTAATAAATTGGCCAGTTAGTGGAACTATAAGGTTAGTGTTTCTAATAAATTGGCTAGTTAGTGGAACTACAAGGTTAGTGTTTTTAATAAAGTGGCCGGTTAGTAGAACCACAAGGTTATTGTTTCTAATAAAGTGGCCAGTTAGTGGAATCACAAGGTTAGTGTTTCTAATAAAGTGGCCAGTTAGTAGGTATACAAGGTTTGTGTTCCTAATAAAGTGGCTAGTTAGTGGAACTACAAGGTTCATGTTTTTAATAATGTGGCTGGTTAGTAGAACCACAAGGTTATTGTTTCTAATAAAGTGGCTGGTTAGTGGAATCACAAGTTTAGTGTTTCTAATAAAGTGGCCAGTTAGTAGGTATACAAGGTTTGTATTCCTAATAAAGTGGCTAGTTAGTGGAACTACAAGGTTCATGTTTTTAATAAAGTGGCCGGTTAGTAGAACCACAAGGTTATTGTTTCTAATAAAGTGGCTGGTTAGTGTAACCACAAGGTTATTGTTTCTAATAAAGTAGCCAGTTAGAGGAACCACAAGGTTAGTGTTTCTAATAAAGTAGCCAGTTAGTGAAACCATAAGGTTCATGTTTCTAATAAAGTGGCTGGTTAGTGTAACCACAAGGTTATTGTTTCTAATAAAGTAGCCAGTTAGAGGAACCACAAGGTTAGTGTTTCTAATAAAGTGGCCAGTTAGTGGAACTACAAGGTATTTCTAATAAAGTGGCCGGTTAGTGTAACCACAAGGTTATTGATTCTAATAAAGTGGCCAGTTAGCGGAACTACATGGTTTGTGTTCCTAATAAAGTGGCTAGTTAGTGGAACTACAAGGTTAGTGTTTTTAATAAAGTGGCCGGTTAGTAGAACCACAAGGTTATTGTTTCTAATAAAGTGGCCAGTTAGTGGAATCACAAGGTTGGTGTTTCTAATAAAGTGGCCAGTTAGTAGGTATACAAGGTTTGTGTTCCTAATAAAGTGGCCAGTTAGTGGAATCACAAGATTAGTGTTTCTAATAAAGTGGCCAGTTAGTGAAACCACAAGGTTCATGTGTCTAATAAAGTGGCTGGTTCGTGTAACCACAAGGTTATTGTTTCTAATAAAGTAGCCAGTTAGAGGAACCACAAGGTTAGTGTTTCTAATAAAGTGGCCGGTTAGTGGAACTATAAGATTAGTGTTTCTAATAAATTGGCCAGTTAGTGGAACTACAAGGTTAGTGATTCTAATAAAGTGGCTAGTTAGTGGAACTACAAGGTTATTGTTTCTAATAAAGTAGCCAGTTAGAGGAACCACAAGGTTAGTGTTTCTAATAAAGTGGCCAGTTAGAAGGTGTACAAGCTTTGTGTTTCTGAAATAGTGGCCAGTTTGTGGAACCATAAGGTTAATGTTTCTAATGAAGTGGCCATTTAGCCAGTATATATGTGTGTGTGTGTGTGTGTGTGTGTGTGTGTGTGTGTGTGTGAGATCATGAAACTTTTGGACATGTAATGTATTTTTTATATGTTTCACAGGAACATCATTGATATTCATAAATCACTGAACTGATTAGGATGAGTTTGATGATAGTCTTCCAGGCAGGAGGTACGGTAAAGGTACATAATGAGACACGTAATTAATAATTAAACTCCCTTTGCGGCTATGTTCTTTTTTTAATCTTGCTTTGATTTGAGTATCATTTGGAACTTCGTCCCACACACTACTAACAATAGCCTAAAATAGGGCAAACGTGTTACACAACCCCACAACCCACACACACACACACACACACACACGTTCCCTCTCTCAGCATTTCTTTTTTTCGCCTCATTCCCCAACAGATTGCCACTTTTCTTTTGAGCTCTACGACAAGCACTACCCTGACAACATGTTGTTATGTCCAAGCCACAGAGTCAAGTGGCTCTCACACTGGAGTGGAGTGGCTTTACACACTCCGGACAAAAGGTTTTCACATTTTCACAAGCTTTTCCAACTCGAAACATACTTTATGCTTCACAGAATGGAGAGCAGAGATGACCACTCCACTTAGCCGCTGAATTCCAACCACAATAAAAAGAGTTAGCCTCCGTACTGGCCACCAGTCTTTACTGCCTTTCTCTTTATTAAAGCTTATGGTTTGTATCACGACCTAAACGTCCATATGCATTATGTATATATATGTAATTTACATGTATTTGTGATAGCAATGTTCTCTCTCTCTCTCTCTCTCTCTCTCTATATATATATATATATATATATATATATATATATATATATATATATATATATATATATATATATATATATATATGTAACATGAATTTAATAGTATATCCATATTTATAGTATAGTATATCCATATTTATATATATATATATATATATATATATATATATATATATATATATATATATATATATATATATATATATATATATATATGTGCATGTGTGTTAGTACCTATAATTATACATCTAAATAACATTAGCAATAAACATGGAATATTATCTATCTATCTATCTATCTATCTATCTATCTATCTATCTATCTATCTGTAATAGGTAATAGCTAATAATATAGTTCCATGTACATTGTTTTTTAACTAGTTTTTGTAATAATAATAATAATAGTATTCCCAATATTTACAATATAATTAAATGTTTCATATGTAGGAGCATGTCTACATATAACAATGTTTTATTATATCAATTATAAATGAATATAAACATCTAAACCTTCCCCCCACAGGACCACCACGGAGCAGGTATTATTAGAGAGGTGGATCATTCTCAGACCTGCAATGACTCTGACATGGTGGTGGTGGTGTGTTAGTGTGTGTTGCACTGATGTGAGTGGATCAGACACAGCAGTGCTGCTGCTGGAGTGTTTAAGCACCTCAGTGTCACTGCTGGACTGAGAATCGTCAACCAAGCAAAACTATCCAGACAGCAGTGTCCTGTGGGCGGCGTCCTGTGTCCACTGATGAAGAACTAGAGGAACACAAACTGTGCAGCAGCAGATGAGCTACTGTCTCTGACTTTACATCTACAAGGTGGACCAGCAAGTAGTAGGAGTGTCTAATAGAGTGGACAGTGAGTGGACACAGTGTTTAAACACTCCAGCAGCAGGTTCCTCAGTAGACAGCATGTTTAAGGTATGTAAGAATTGGGACAGTCTACATGTCAGGAGCGCATACTATGACGTAACATGCTGCCTATGTAGGGAGCTCACTAGGATTTGAGACAGACCCGTACTTTCACTTTAACACCATCCTCAGCTCATTGTCTCGACTAGACAAGAAGCTCACCTGGCTCGCCTCACACGAAACCTTAAGCGTAACAGACACCTTTGAAAGGTCAGCTGTCCAAGTGCATGAGCTGTAAAGACTTGGCGAAGCTCTTGGTTAAACTCTGATTGCTCCGACTTGATTGTTCCGAGTTCGCTGGTGCTTCAGCCCGCCCGCCTCCACGTGGTTTTCACCGTTGGATGCAACCTTATTGCTGCCGAGGCTCAATTTCCAACATCACAAAGTACATTTGCTGGCAGTTCGGGCCACTTTTAGCACACTGGCTGTCATTTCCCCATGGACCACTATTACAGACCAACTAGACTTGCCAGCCTAAGATGCACAGTCACAGGGGATTCTCCATTAAAATTCCTTTTCAGGGTTGACACGAGGCTGAAAAAAAAAAACAGCGTAAGACTCTAAACTGCACACAGTCTTATTAAGCACTGTCAATTTCTTGGAACTACATTTTAACGGCATCCGGAAAAGTAACCCATAGACTACTATGTGTCCAGGAGTCTGTCCGCACCTGCTCCTCCGGTGGCTTCTCCTCTAAATTGACGGGTATTAATAGGGAGTTTGTCTCTCCTTTGCTGCACTAGCTGCCTCTGCTCTTCTGGGAAGGCTTTACAGTAGATGTAGGAACATTGCTGTAAGGAATTAATTGCATTCAGCATTCACAAGAGCATTAGCACGGTGAGGTACTGACGTTGGATGATCAGTTCCGGATCACTCCAACTCATCCCAAAGGTATTATCAAAGGTATTTATTATCAGTTATAGATTAAGTCACGTGACCTTAATCTATTTGCCACGTCTCAAAGGGAGAAGCATTATGGAGGATAACAGCTGCCATAGAATGAAATAAATTCACTGTAAATTAACAGTAAAATACTGTTAGCAGAGACTGTTATTTTACAGGGCATCTACTGTAATTTATTTTAACAGTATTGTACTGTAAACTGAATTACAGTATATGACAGTAAATTAACTGTGTATTTATGGTGCTAACCAACTAGCCAGCCATCTAGCTACCTAGCTAACTAAAACCGTTCAAGCTACAGTTTCTTTGCTAAATGTATTCACTAAATGAAACAGACCCAACTAACAACATCTTATATCTTTAAAGTTTAATAATTATACTGACAAAACCACATCACCGCAAACATTAGGAGATGCAACCTTAACAGCTAACTTTTTCTTGAGTTTCTCGGGGACCACCGCAGCTGCAGTCCAAACGTGTCAGTTGTAAATGCACCAGCTCGCGTCTCCTCGTCTAAGAGCTGATTTAGATTATCTTTCTTTCTTTATTTTATGAATTAACACAATACAAGCTGCCCGGCACTTCCTGCACTGACTGAATGAGCTGAAAGAGTCTTAACTCAGCTGAGCCCAATAGGCTGGCTCCGCCCACTGCATAAACTTTATCACTTAAATGAGTAGAAGCAGTTTGGACAGTTTAATAATAATGGTTATCATTAAAAAGAAATATTAGTCTGTAATCATCAGTATGATATTGATGGATAGTGACTGAACTGTAAAGGGATGATAGTGTATATTTCAATAGGTTGACAGAAAATACTGTATATGCTGATAAATTACAGTTATTTACTGTTATTGGGAAACTGATTGCATTACTGTTAATTTACATACACTGTGTGGTTATTTAACTGTATTTTATAATTATTATAAAAAACAGTAAGATGCTGGTGTATATCTACAGTAAATCTACAGCAATGCAACACATATCGAAATCCTCTGAATTCCATAGAAGTCAAAATTGCTTTTTGTCCCCCAAAATGTCAGTAGGACCTTCTATAGACGCTATCCAATACTTTCAGTTGGACAAGGTGACCTCAGGCTCATGGGCTGTGGCTGTGTTCTACTGCCAATACATTTCTATGGAGATTAAAGAAGTTGTGGACAACTGAACGCCTGGGTCAGCAATTTGTGCACCGTATAGAATTCACTCATTAAAACTCACTCATTCAAATGTCTGGACCCTTCTGGACAGATACAGGCACACTGTTGGGTTTTATGTGTGTATTATTAAATGTAAACTGTCCAGTAAGGCTGTAATCATTGACGTTTAATGAAGTCTGATGATTTCCTCTCAGTTTCTGAGTCGGGAGCTGATAAAGGATGGCAGTGAGCGTAATAGAGAAGTTTACATTATCAGTCGGAGTTTAAACAGGCAGAACGGAAGAGTAATAAAGAGACAGATGGCTGCTCTAATAGGCAAATCTATGCAGATTATATTATCATATATTAAGGATGCCACAGATTATGTCAGCTTGCAAGGTGTGTGTGTGTGTGTGTGTGTTTCCACACGTTTTTTGTTATCAAGTCTCTCTCTTGTCATGCGTGAGGGTCAGTGTTGTCACTGTAATCAAATCATCCTCATTTAGCCAGATGTAATCCAGAGATTCACACCCCGTGGCTAAATTAAATCATTTCCCTCTTTCAGAACCTGCAGTAATTATGTACCTATGAATTATTTATAGGACAAGAGCAGAAATAATAATTTTTAATCAACTTTAAGTTGGAGAGGGACGGACAGCACACACTGAGAGAGAGAGAAAGAGAGAGAGAGAGAGAGAGAGAGAGGAGAAAGAGAAAGAGACATTGGGGAGAAACAAAGAGACAGAAGAGTTAGAGAGAGATGATAAGAAAGAAAAAAGGAAGGGAAAAAACAGAGAGAGTAACAGAAAGAGCAGAAAAAGAAAAAAACAAAATGAAAATGGAGAGAGAGAAGGTTGAGAAAGAAAGAATGAGAGATAGTGAATGAAAGACAGACAGATATGTGGGAATAATAAAGAGAAAGAAATAATAAAGAGAAAGAAAAAAAGGTGAGAAGGAGGAGAAAGCCTTAGAAAGAAAGAAAGAAAGAGAGGAAAGCTGGAGAGAGAGTAGGAGAGAAAGTGAGAGAGAGAGAGATGGAGGGGGAGAGAGAGTGAGTGAAAGAAAGAGAGAGACAGACGGAGAAAGGGAGAGTGAGTGAAAATGAGAGGGGAAGATGAAGAGAGAAAGAGAGAGAGAAGGATGAGAGAGAAAGAGAGAGAGAGAAAGAGAGAAAAAGAAAGAGAGAGAAAAAGAAAGAGGGGAAGAGAGAAAAAGAGAGAAAGTAAATATATGTGTAGGAAGCTGCCTGTCCCACTTCCTCCCTTTACACTTCCTATGCAGTTGTCATGGTGATGTGTGTGTCAGAGTCTGACTAATTTGGCTAATTAACAGTGTAACTGTGGCTCAGCGGGATTTTACACATACACACACTCACCCCATACACACACTCACCACAAACACACACTCATCACAAATACATACACATATACTTTGGGCTGTTTCTGGTATATTAGTTTAATTTATGAATGTTGAGTTGGGAATGTTAAGTGGTCATTGTTGAGTGAATGTCGAGTCGTGATTATTGAGTTATGGTTGTTGAGTTGTGAATGTTGAGTTGTGAATGTTCAGATTGAATTGTTAGTGTTGAGATGTGAATGTTAAGATATGATTGTTGAGTTATGACTGTTGAATCATAGCTGCTGAGTTGTGAATGTTGAGTTGTGAATGTTGAGTTGTGAATGTTGAGTCGTAAATGTTGAGTCGTAAATGTTGAGTCGTAAATGTTGAGTCGTAAATGTTGAGTGGTCATTGTTGAGTTGTGAGTGTTGAGTTGTGAATGTTGAGATGTGAATGTTGAGTTGTGAATGTTGAGTGGTCATTGTTGAGTTGTGAGTGTTGAGTTGTGAATGTTGAGTCGTAAATGTTGAGTGGTCATTGTTGAGTGGTCATTGTTGAGTTGTGAATGTTGAGTTGTAAATGTTGAGTTGTAAATGTTGAGTCGTAAATGTTGAGTGGTCATTGTTGAGTTGTGAGTGTTGAGTTGTGAATGTTGAGTTGTAAATGTTGAGTTGTAAATGTTGAGTGGTCATTGTTGAGTTGTGAATGTTGAGTTGTGAATGTTGAGTGGTCATTGTTGAGTTGTGAGTGTTGAGTTGTGAATGTTGAGTCGTAAATGTTGAGTGGTCATTGTTGAGTGGTCATTGTTGAGTTGTGAATGTTGAGTTGTAAATGTTGAGTTGTAAATGTTGAGTCGTAAATGTTGAGTGGTCATTGTTGAGTTGTGAGTGTTGAGTTGTGAATATTGAGTTGTAAATGTTGAGTTGTAAATGTTGAGTCATAAATGTTGAGTGGTCATTGTTGAGTTGTGAGTGTTGAGTGGTCATTGTTGAGTTGTGAATGTTGAGTTGTGAATGTTGAGTTGCAAATGTTGAGTTGTGAATGTTGAGTGGTCATTGTTGTGTGGTCATTGTTGAGTTGTGAATGTTGAGTTGTGAATGTTGAGTGGTCATTGTTGAGTTGTGAATGTTGAGTTGTGAATGTTGAATTGTAAATGTTGAGTTGTGAATGTTGAGTTGTGAATGTTGAGTGGTCATTGTTGAGTGGTCATTGTTGAGTTGTGAATGTTGAGTTGTGAATGTTGAGTGGTCATTGTTGAGTTGTAAATGTTGAGTTGTGAATGTTGAGTTGTAAATGTTGAGTTGTGAATGTTGAGTGGTCATTGTTGAGTGGTCATTGTTGAGTTGTGAATGTTGAGTTGTGAATGTTGAGTGGTCATTGTTGAGTTGTGAATGTTGAGTTGTGAATGTTGAGTTGTAAATGTTGAGTTGTGAATGTTGAGTGGTCATTGTTGAGTGGTCATTGTTGAGTTGTGAATGTTGAGTTGTGAATGTTGAGTTGTAAATGTTGAGTTGTGAATGTTGAGTTGTGAATGTTGAGTTGTAAATGTTGAGTTGTGAATGTTGAGTGGTCATTGTTGAGTGGTCATTGTTGAGTTGTGAATGTTGAGTTGTGAATGTTGAGTTGTAAATGTTGAGTTGTGAATGTTGAGTTGTGAATGTTGAGTGGTCATTGTTGAGTTGTGAATGTTGAGTTGTAAATGTTTAGTTGTGAATGTTGAGTGGTCATTGTTGAGTAGTCATTGTTGAGTTGTGAATGTTGAGTTGTAAATGTTGAGTTGTGAATGTTGAGTTGTGAATGTTGAGTTGTAAATGTTGAGTTGTGAATGTTGAGTTGTGAGTGTTGAGTTGTAAATGTTGAGTTGTGAATGTTGAGTTGTGAATGTTGAGTTGTAAATGTTGAGTTGTGAATGTTGAGTTGTGAATGTTGAGTGGTCATTGTTGAGTGGTCATTGTTGAGTTGTGAGTGTTGAGTTGTGAGTGTTGAGTGGTCATTGTTGAGTATTGAGTTGTGAGTGTTGAGTGGTCATTGTTGAGTTGTGAGTGTTGAGTTGTGAGTGTTGAGTGGTCATTGTTGAGTATTGAGTTGTGAGTGTTGAGTGGTCATTGTTAAGTTGTGAATATTGAGTTGTGAGTGTTGAGTTGTGAATATTGAGTTGTGAGTGTTGAGTTGTGAATGTTGAGTTGTGAATATTGAGTGGTGATAGACAGAGACAGAGAGAAACAGAGAGAGACAGAGGGAGAGAAAGACAGAGAAACAGAGAAAGAGAGGTAGAGAGAGAGGTAGAGAGAGACAGAGAGAAACAGAGACAGAGAGAGCGAGAGACAAAGAGAAACAGAGAGAGGGAGAGGGAGACAGAGAGAAACAGAGAGAGACAGAGGGAGAGAGAGACAGAGAGAAACAGAGAGAGAGAAAGAGGGAGAGAGAGACAGAGGGAGAGAGAGACAGAGAGAAACAGAGAGAGAGAGGGAGAGAGAAACAGAGAGGGAGAGAGAGACAGAGGGAGAGAGAGAGAAACAGGGAGAGAGAGAGAGACAGAGGGAGAGAGACAGAGAGAAACAGAGGGAGACAGAGGGAGAGACAGAATGAAAGAGAGACAGAGAGAAACAGAGAGAGACAGAGATAAACAGAGAGGGACAGAGAGAAACAGAGAGAGACAGAGATAAACAGAGAGAGACAGAGGGAGAGAGAGACAGAGAGATACTGAGGGAGAGAAAGTAAATATATGTGTAGGAAGCTGCCTGTCCCACTTCCTGTGCAGTTGTCATGGTGATGTGTGTGTCAGAGTCTGACTAATTTGGCTAATTAACAGTGTAACTGAGGCTCAGTGGGATTTTACACATACACACACACTCATCACACACACACATACACACACACACACACACACACACACACACACACACTCATGATACTCATTACATACACACTATCATCACACAAAACACACTCATCACAAACCCACACCTACACACACTCACACTCTGTTTCAGGTTGTGACTGTTGGGTCAACAATATTAAGTGGTAATTGTTGAGTTGTGAATGTCGAGTCGTGATTATTGAGTTATGGTTGTTGAGATGTGAATGTTAAGTTGTGACTGTTCTGATTGAATTGGAAGTGAGATTTGAATGTTAAGATATGATTGTTAAGTTGTGAATGTTGAATCATAAGTGTTGCGATGTGAATGTTGAGTTTTCATTGTTGCTTTGTAAATGTTCAGATGTGATTGCTGAGTTATGATTGTTGAATCAAAAGTGTTGAGATATGATTGCTGAGTTACGATTGTTGAGCTGTGATTGTTGTTATGATTGTTGAGCTGATTGTTGAGTTGTGATTGTTGAGTTATGATTGTTGAGCTGTGGTTGTTGAGTTGTGATTATTGAGTTATGATTGTTGAGCTGATTAATGAGTTGTGATTGTTGAGCTGTGATTGTTGAGCTGTGATTGTTGAGTTATGATTGTTGAGCTGATTGTTGAGTTGTAATTGTTGAGCTGTGATTGTTGAGTTATGATTGTTGAATTGTAAGTGTTGAGATGTGAATGTTGAGTTGTGTTTGTTGAGATATGATTGTTGAGCTGTGATTGTTGAGTTGTGATTGTTGAGCTATTATTGTTGAGTTGTGATTGTTGAGCTGTGATTGTTGAGTTATGATTGTTGAATTGTGATTGTTGAGATATGATTGTTGAGTTATGATTGTTGAGCTGATTAATGAGTTGTGATTGTTGAGCTGTGATTGTTGAGTTATGATTGTTGAATTGTAAGTGTTGAGATATGATTGTTAAGTTATGATTGTTGAGCTGATTAATGAGTTGTGATTGTTGAGCTGTGATTGTTGAGTTATGATTGTTGAATTGTAAGTGTTGAGATATGATTGTTGAGTTACGGTTGTTGAGTTATGATTGTTGAGCTGATTAATGAGTTGTGATTGTTGAGCTGTGATTGTTGAGTTATGATTGTTGAATTGTAAGTGTTGAGATGTGAATGTTGAGTTGTGTTTGTTGAGCTGTGATTGTTATGTATGTTGAATTGTTAGTGTTGAGATGTGAATGTTGAGTTATAATTGTTGAGCTTTGTTTGTTAGGTTATTTTTGTTGAGCTATTATTGTTGAGTTATAATTGTTGAGTTACGATTGTTGAGCTTGGATTGTTGAATTATGATTATTGTATTGTATATGTTAAGCTGTGATTGTTGAGTTATGATTGTTGAGCTGTGATTGTTGTTATGACTGTTGAATTGTAAGTGAAATGCCTTGATTGTTGAGTTATGATTGTTGAGTTATGATTGTTGAGCTGTGATTGTTCAGTTGTGATTGTGGAGGTGTGAACATAAAGTGCTATAATATAACATAAACATATTATTGAGTTTATGAGTGATTATTGAGTTGACATTGTTGAGTTGTGATTGCTTAGTTCTGGCTTATGATTGTTGGTTTGTGATCTAGGCAGAGCACTGACACACTAAATAAGCTCTTCTTTAAAGTTTGTAGTTGGGAATGCTGTGATTTATATATTGTTGTTGAGATATAAAACATTTCTGTACATCAGCTTTAATTCTTTTCAGAAAATAGTCTATATTATAAAAATACATGAAACAGTTTCCATTCAATTCCTTTACATAGTATATATTCCATATTAGTGCATCATTGTTTGGTCACTTTGTCATTGTTTGTCAAGTAAATGAGATGATTGTCATTGTTAGCTTTGCCCTCAAATCAATTCCGAAGTAAATTAAAGCATAAAATTGTTTGTTTATTCCGGTTTTTGCTTCTGGAAATCAGGAAAACTGCAATGCTAAAGACTAAATGGACAGAACTGCATTAAATGAAACTGTATCATTAATTTCAGCTTGTTTGTCTATATACCTGAAACATGGCTGCGTTCACTCTGTGCATGATTCATGTGTTCGTCGTTCCTGGACGCTCATTAATGGAAAGGAAAGTAATCCGAAATTGTTCCCATATTGCTCTAATGCATCAGCGGGTTCCCTTTCAGAGGTAATGAGGATTTGTTATTGTTATTGATATTCTCGTATCTTTGATAAGGTTGATATAAGTGTTTACGGGAAGCCGGTATTCATATAACAATGCGCTGTGTTTGCGTGATCAGAGGAGGTTTAAGAGGAACGGGAACACGGCGGTCGGAGAAATATTCCGGATTGAAATTTGTTGGAGTGAGCGTGAGCGTCTGTATCTGATAGAAAGCAGATAATGAAGATGGTGTTAATTGGACCGGGTACATCAGGGAGGAAAATAAAATGAGACGCGAGGAATGAAAACGAGGGAGGGCAAAACGAGGAATAAAGTTAAGCATTTCGTTTTAAATGAGGCCAGCAGCCTTCACCCAGTACAGCCACTTAATGAGGACATGCTAAAATTACACACACTCCAATGCTAATGGTCTAACACGCACACACACACACATTATATATATATATATATATATATATATATATATATATATATATATATATATATATATATATATATATATATATATATATATATATATGTGTGTGTGTGTGTGTGTGTGTGTTATGATAGGTTGCACAAATGCAGCACAGTCACAACAAACCTGGCAGCGAGGATATAAATCCATTAAGCAGCCGTTGCACAAGTGCAAATATTAAACTGTGCTTATCTCTGCAGAAAAATATAGAGCAATAATACATTTACAATTAGAGCTGTTTATCTGGCCAACAAGTGTTTATATGCTCATGGAAAATAAACACAAATATTAGAATACACATGAATAGCAACACTGCAATAAACAATAGCAGCATGTTTGTGTTTAACTGCTTCTAAACATCTCTTTGAGACGTTAAGGAGAAATCTGGAACCCAAGCCTAGTCCTAGTTCACAAAACATTGACATATAATACATTTAATATATAAGAACAAATAATAATAATAATAATAATAATAATAATAATAACAGTTGATTTGAAAAGCACCTTTCATGACACGCAAGGACAATAAATGGAGACACCCAAGGTATAAGGATAAAAAAAACATTTAAAAATTCATTCCAATGATGTATAATGTTCTATAAGTATTGCTAAGACATAAGATGAAGGCCTAAAACTTTTCCATAGTACTGTATGTTCCTACAAATACAGGTTCCTGAATGGTTCTTGGCTCACTATATAGAATACATTGAGTTCAAATTGTCTAAATTATTATTTGTCAGGTGTTTTCACACCACGTCATATGCATTAACATATGCATATACCAATGCTTGGGACTCAAAAACAACAAAACACTAATGAAGATGTGATAACAATAGTAGATAATTAACCTTAACCAAGTTTTGACTGAGTTCTCTTTGAATCAGGGAAGGGTACAAAGCACAACTCACAAATTTACAGTGCAACAATGTTCTTCCACACACTGCGTGCAATTACACATTTCCACCAGAGAGGTCTCCAAATCCCTATATCTTATTTAGTGCAGTTTTAAATCACATAGATTATTTTTTATTATTACGTGGCACTTTAGAATATTCTTCACACTCAAACAACAGTCATGACTTGGCATCACCTGCACCTTAAATGAGGTTGAAAGCTAAGCACCAGCTAATAGTTTGAGATCCTAACTTGTGGTTATTAAAAGTCAGAAATTTTTTAATTTTTTATGGCTTAAATGACTGTTTGGGTGTTATACGTGTGGCGTAGATGGTGGACAACAAGGCTAGAAGATGCACTTACTGTAAAGCACAATGAAAGAAAGGTGTTGTTGTTTTTGGCTGCAGTAATTGGATGTACAGTGGGACCCCCGAGCATGTAAGTGTTTTCTATTCTGTATTCTCACCGTATCTGTAGTGGCGTAGGCCTTCAAGAAGTTGAAAGTTTAATGAGAGCTTAAGGACTTGAGAACTTCTCTGAGGAGTTATGTCGTATTTCACTTCACGAGCATCATCTCTAGATTAAAATAGGCACCTCTATTGTTATGAAAGTTTGTGTTTGTGCCTGGTTTATACAACAAGAACCCTCACAGATTGTGTCAAAAGTATGTATGTTACTGCAACATCCTTTACAGGAGAACAATGGATATGAACTACAGGCAGAACAATGGCTATGAACTCAGACGCTCCATCGTTTTATTGTTTTGAGCACACGACACATTATATTTTCGCCCAATTACCATGACCGTAAATCTCAGTTGCCGGAGACTGCACCCTGCAATTAACTCGTGGGAAACAGATTAGCTTACTGATGTTCTTCAAACAGAAGATGTAATTGTGAAGTGCCTTTCAAGTCACTTAAAGGGTTCTGTAGCCGTTTATATGGAAGGCAGGACAGCAGGTAATCCGTGAGCTCAAATTAAGTGCCATCTTTAAAGACACATCCATAAAAAAAAGGGAAAGAAAAAAAAAAAAAATATATATATATATATATATATATATAAATATCACAGGCAGAGTCCTCAGCGTTTTCCGAGAGGCCTACCTCATTTTCTGTTGCCCCAACTTGCGCTGTGGTGAACTTCAAAGAAGGTGCATGAGGGTACGGTGAGCCTTTCATATCAGAGCTTTATA
Organism: Megaleporinus macrocephalus; assembly: GCA_021613375.1. Taxonomy (NCBI): domain Eukaryota; kingdom Metazoa; phylum Chordata; class Actinopteri; order Characiformes; family Anostomidae; genus Megaleporinus; species Megaleporinus macrocephalus. The sequence goes on from CM038713.1 coordinate 42,463,902, forward strand.
CCGACGCCGCTAAAAAGCAAATTGGAAGTCGGCTCGCTCCGGCAAGTGTCCACGTGAGAGCGGAAGGCGGCTGATCTCCAGCTGGAGGATCAATTTAAGAGCAAATCTCGTGCTTCATGCAAGCATGTGCGAAGCCAGGACTTTGGTTAAAGCCGCTTTCTTATGGCGGCGAGGAAGAGCGCTTTCTATTTCAGGGTAATTAATGCGCTGATCATTCAGGTATAGCTCAGCAAATCTTTTATGTCAGTCAGATCTAAAGGCAGAACCCAGCAGTGGTTGAGAGAAGTATTTATGATAATGCATGGTTCATCTACAGTGCAGGCTGAAACACAATGCGTATGGAAACACAGCTCTGAACTCGGAAAGACGCAACAGATACATCACAAAGCTCAAGGTCAAACCAAGAGGTTTAGATTTTAGATTTGCCACTAAATGAGTCCATGGCGGAGCCATTCCAGACTGGACAGGTTCTCCTTGAGGTGGGTGCTGAGCTGACAGGCATATGTGTTGTGTTTGTAGAGTATGTGGCTAATGTCTAGTTCAGACTATACGACTTTAGCCTGGTTTTTCAGTCGCCAACTATGTTTTGTAGATCGCCGACAAAAACCTTTGCTTGGAGGCAAATCTGCGATCACTTGGCGCTCACTCAATCGTGTAGTGTGAACAGCTGAAAGACGCTCGCCGATCTGTCGCCGAGTGCTCGCCGACTAATCGCAGACACCCGGTAAATATGTAGCGTGTTTAAAATCTAGACCAGTTGGCGACTGTGAGTCAACAGCAGCGTCTAGCTACAGCCAATGGGATTGCGTAGAGAGAGAACCGTGTCACCAGTGTCGTAGCTTCACTTCTGTCGTCAGAATGAAAAGTGAGACCAGTTCAGAGTTTAAGCTTTTTATTCGAAGGGCTTGCGGTACCGACGTTTCTCTGAACTCTCATACCCTGGTCTGCCCTGGTCTCAAAGATGACTGCGCTCGCTTGTCTTTTATGGCCCTGGTACACCTGGCCACGTCATTTTTTTGGGTTGAGTGGTTCTCAAATAGAAGTTCTCAAGATAACGCTGCAGGGTATATGGCCATATATGGCGGGGGTCCCAAAAAGCCCTGACCTTCCCGTGAGCTCGGAGCCTTCCGTCTAATAAGATTAATCAGCTATGTTTTATAAGTTCACGCAATCTCTCTGCGACTGCCGGCGACACATACGTTTTCATTGATAAAATATTTACCTCGAGCTCTCTCTGCAGAACAGACAGTCCCTGCTGGCCCCGTGTCTTTATCCATCTTCGTACCTTTTTCTTCTTTCTTGCAGATCAGCTCAGTAACAACTTGTACTTACGTCCGTTTTGGAAACAGTGTATGTTCTACGTGGTATCGCTAGCTCTCACATGCGTTTAATTCTCCTGTGTTCTCGTCTTTTACATGTTTTTGGACCAAAGCCAGGTGAGTCGGCGATCCTCCAGAGTGAAAGTTGTGTAATTCGTGACCCCGTGTTGCTGATCAGTCGTGTAGTGTGAAAACCACAACAACTGAAAGAATCCCGATTACAGCTCAACCAGTCATGTAGTGTGAACGACACAAAAACCTGACCACTCAAACAACCGTCTAGTGTGAACCAGGCATAAGGCAGTGGAAAAAAGGGAAAACTGTAAAGGCCCTAAAACGGAGCCTTGTAGAACACCATATTGCACAATACTGCATAATGTTCTAAATTAAAAAATCTAAATCAGATTTAAATGCAAATAACTTTTTCTATAATTCTCAGCATTGAGCCCAATGCACACCAGATGTAACATAACATAGAATCATATAGCATATATCCCCCCTATATCAGGTATCAGACACTGTTATACTCTGGACCTCTATATCAGTTATCAGACAACGTTATACTCCAGACCTCTATATCAGTTATCAGACACTGTTATACTCTGGACCTCTATATCAGTTATCAAACACTGTTATACTCCAGACCTTTATATCAGTTATCAGACACTGTTATACTCTGAACCTCTATATCAGTTATCAGACACTGTTATACTCTGGACCTCTATATCAGTTATCAGACACTGTTATACTCCAGACCTCTATATCAGCTATCAAACACTGTTATACTCCAGACCTCTATATCAGCTATCAAACACT
>CM038713.1:42471036-42483536 GCA_021613375.1 Megaleporinus macrocephalus
TTGGACGGTGGCAGTATTATATGGTCTGGGGAATGTTTTTCCAGGCATTCTCTGCACCCACTGTAGGAAGACACTCTCAACGGATTCGGGTCTGAATCCATCCTTGCAGATCACGTACGCCATACATGCTGATTGTCTTCTCTGGGGTGGATGGGATCTTTCAGCAAGACGATAAGACAAGTCACACGAATAGAAATGTCCCACATTGGTTGGAAGAGCTGACCAAGACTCCCAAGACCTACCTTGGACCCCTAATCTCCCTGATTTGAGCATCTGTGGGACCACTTGGATGGTAGTGTTGCCTCTGTGGATCCTCCTCCACGCTCCCTCCAGCAGCTGTGGGGTACACAGCATGGCTCCAGATACCTGTGGCCACCTACCAGGACCTTATTGAGTCTCCCAGTCCATCTAGCTGCTGTCAGTGCTGCACACAGAGGCTACTCTAGATATTACAAACGAGCTGCAGATTCACAAAACAACGGGTTCCTACTTGTCTACTACTCAGTAGTGTAATCAGTAGGCGAGCGTGGCTAGTATGTCTGAATACTCAGTAGTAAATCAGTAGGCGAGCGTGGCTAATATGTCTGAGTACTCAGTAGTAAATCAGTAGGCGAGCGTGGCTAGTATGTCTGAATACTCAGTAGTAAATCAGTAGGCGAGCGCGGCTAGTATGTCTGAATACTCAGTAGTAAATCAGTAGGCGAGCGTGGCTAGTATGTCTGAATACTCAGTAGTAAAATCAGTAGGTGAGCGTGGCTAGTATGTCTGAATACTCAGCAGTAAATCAGTAGGAGAGAGCGGCTAGTATGTCTGAATACTCAGTAGTGAAATCAGTAGGCGAGCGCGGCTAGTATGTCTGAATACTCAGTAGTGAAATCAGTAGGCGAGCGTGGCTAGTATGTCTGAATACTCAGTAGTAAATCAGTAGGCGAGCGTGGCTAGTATGTTTGAATACTCAGTAGTAAATCAGTAGGCGAGCGCGGCTAGTATGTCTGAATACTCAGTAGTGAAATCAGTAGGCGAGCGTGGCTAGTATGTTTGAATACTCAGTAGTAAATCAGTAGGCGAGCGCGGCTAGTATGTCTGAATACTCAGTAGTGAAATCAGTAGGCGAGTGTGGCTAGTATGTCTGAATACTCAGTAGTAAATCAGTAGGCGAGCGTGGCTAGTATGTCTGAATACTCAGTAGTAAATCAGTAGGAGAGAGCGGCTAGTATGTCTGAATACTCAGTAGTAAATCAGTAGGCGAGCGCGGCTAGTATGTCTGAATACTCAGTAGTGAAATCAGTAGGCGAGCGTGGCTAGTATGTTTGAATACTCAGTAGTAAATCAGTAGGCGAGCGCGGCTAGTATGTCTGAATACTCAGTAGTGAAATCAGTAGGCGAGTGTGGCTAGTATGTCTGAATACTCAGTAGTAAATCAGTAGGCGAGCGCGGCTAGTATGTCTGAATACTCAGTAGTGAAATCAGTAGGAGAGAGCGGCTAGTATGTCTGAATACTCAGTAGTGAAATCAGTAGGCGAGCGTGGCTAGTATGTCTGAATACTCAGTAGTGAAATCAGTAGGCGAGTGTGGCTAGTATGTCTGAATACTCAGTAGTAAATCAGTAGGTGAGCGAGGCTAGTATGTCTGAATACTCAGTAGTAAATCAGTAGGCGAGCGCGGCTAGTATGTCTGAATACTCAGTAGTAAATCAGTAGGCGAGCGTGGCTAGTATGTCTGAATACTCAGTAGTAAATCAGTAGGCGAGCGTGGCTAGTATGTCTGAATACTCAGTAGTAAATCAGTAGGCGAGCGTGGCTAGTATGTTTGAATACTCAGTAGTAAATCAGTAGGCGAGCGTGGCTAGTATGTCTGAATATTCAGTAGTGAAATCAGTAGGCGAGCGTGGCTAGTATGTCTGAATACTCAGTAGTAAATCAGTAGGCGAGCGCGGCTAGTATGTCTGAATACTCAGTAGTAAATCAGTAGGCGAGCGTGGCTAGTATGTCTGAATACTCAGTAGTAAATCAGTAGGCGAGCGCGGCTAGTATGTCTGAATACTCAGTAGTGAAATCAGTAGGCGAGCGTGGCTAGTATGTCTGAATACTCAGTAGTAAATCAGTAGGCGAGCGCGGCTAGTATGTCTGAATACTCAGTAGTAAATCAGTAGGCGAGTGTGGCTAGTATGTCTGAATACTCAGTAGTAAATCAGTAGGCGAGCGTGGCTAGTATGTCTGAATACTCAGTAGTGAAATCAGTAGGAGAGAGCGGCTAGTATGTCTGAATACTCAGTAGTGAAATCAGTAGGCGAGCGTGGCTAGTATGTCTGAATACTCAGTAGTGAAATCAGTAGGCGAGTGTGGCTAGTATGTCTGAATACTCAGTAGTAAATCAGTAGGTGAGCGAGGCTAGTATGTCTGAATACTCAGTAGTAAATCAGTAGGCGAGCGCGGCTAGTATGTCTGAATACTCAGTAGTAAATCAGTAGGCGAGCGTGGCTAGTATGTCTGAATACTCAGTAGTAAATCAGTAGGCGAGCGTGGCTAGTATGTCTGAATACTCAGTAGTAAATCAGTAGGCGAGCGTGGCTAGTATGTTTGAATACTCAGTAGTAAATCAGTAGGCGAGCGTGGCTAGTATGTCTGAATATTCAGTAGTGAAATCAGTAGGCGAGCGTGGCTAGTATGTCTGAATACTCAGTAGTAAATCAGTAGGCGAGCGCGGCTAGTATGTCTGAATACTCAGTAGTAAATCAGTAGGCGAGCGTGGCTAGTATGTCTGAATACTCAGTAGTAAATCAGTAGGCGAGCGCGGCTAGTATGTCTGAATACTCAGTAGTAAATCAGTAGGCGAGCGTGGCTAGTATGTCTGAATACTCAGTAGTAAATCAGTAGGCGAGCGTGGCTAGTATGTCTGAATACTCAGTAGTAAATCAGTAGGCGAGTGTGGCTAGTATGTCTGAATACTCAGTAGTAAATCAGTAGGCGAGCGTGGCTAGTATGTCTGAATACTCAGTAGTAAATCAGTAGGCGAGTGTGGCTAGTATGTCTGAATACTCAGTAGTAAATCAGTAGGCGAGTGTGGCTAGTATGTCTGAATACTCAGTAGTAAATCAGTAGGCGAGCGTGGCTAGTATGTCTGAATACTCAGTAGTAAATCAGTAGGCGAGCGCGGCTAGTATGTCTGAATACTCAGTAGTAAATCAGTAGGCGAGTGTGGCTAGTACGTCTGAATACTCAGTAGTAAATCAGTAGGCGAGTGTGGCTAGTATGTCTGAATACTCAGTAGTAAATCAGTAGGCGAGCGCGGCTAGTATGTCTGAATACTCATTAATGAAATCAGTAGGCGAGCGCGGCTAGTACGTCTGAATACTCAGAAACACTTCCGTTGTCTTGTGGATGGTTTTGCAGCATAAATTTGGTGCCCATGTTATCATTTTAATGAAAGTGTGAATCTGCAGCGTGTTGGGTCTTCTCGGCCACCGTACATCCACCCTGGGGAAGACAATCAGCATGTATGGTGTACGTGATCTGCAAGGATGGATTTATAATCAAATCGTTTGAGAGTGTCTTCCACATGGATGAGTGTGCCACCTATGTAAATCCGTGACTATGGTCCTCAGAAGGGTGGAGAGCCCTCTCCAGGTTGGAAATGACCTCCTGTGTCAGGTGGAGGAGTCCAAGTATCTCTGGGTCTTGTTAATGAGTGAGGGGAGGATGGAGCGGGAGGATGACAGGCGTATCGGTGCAGCGTCTGCAGTGATGTGGGCTCTGTACCCGTCTGTCCTGGTGAAGAGAGAGCTGAGCCAAAAGCCAAAGCTCTCGATTTACTGGCCAGTCTACAATCCTACTCTCACCTGTGGTTATGAGCTTTGGTTAGTGACCTAAAGAGCGAGATCGCGGATACAAGCTGCTGAAATTAGTTTCCCTGTGGGGTGTTGGGTCGGGTCAGTTCAGGTCTCACCCTCAAAGATAGAGTGAGGAGCTCGATCATACATGGGAGGCTCCGAATCGAGCCACTACTCCTCCACATCGAGAGGAACCAGTTGAGGTAGTTTGGGCATCTGGTTAGGATGCCTCCTGGACGCCTCCCTATGGAGGTGTTCTGGACATGTCCAACCGGGAGGAGACCCTGGGGAAGACCTAGGACAAGCTGGAAGGATTATATCTCTTGGCTGGCCAAGGAACGCCCGGTATCCCCCCGGAGGAGCTAGAGAAGGTGGCTGGGGAGAGGAAAGTCTGGGTCTCTCTGCTAAGAATTCTTCCCCCCCGCGACTCGTATCCCCGGAACAGCGGTAGATAATGAATAGAGGGAAGGATGGATAGAGTTTATAATGAAATGAAATATAACACTACATGACATTATTATATTTGAGTAGTACAGGAAAAGCACAGTAACACCTTGACTCAAGGATTTAGTGCCCGTAACTGAGTGAGTGTAAATAGTTATTCCTATTTTAACTCTCTCTCTCCCTCTCTCTCTCTCTCTTCTTTATTCCTCTCCATGGCCACCTCGCCTCCCTCAGGTGGTGTATAACATCGCAGTGATTAAACATAGATGAAGTGCGGCTGGGTCCCGCGCGAGCACTTGGCTGAGCTGCGGAGAGAGACGTGAAGGGGCTGTTAGGAAATTGCTTGTATTTCTAGAACTGTAACTCGTTTAATTTCTTTCACAAAGGCACAATTTCCTCCCTCCTATAACAAGACCCGAGGGGCGGCCGAGGATGATGGAGGTGTTTAGCGTTTGTCTTCTCTCTCTTTTTATAGCCACGTCGAACGAGACGGAGAGGTGTCGGAGCACGCTCTGTTCTTTTCTTCTGATGGTCTTCTGGTGGTCCGTCACTCTCCTTAGGCGCACTTTTTATTTGGGTGGCCACAAAACTCCGAAGGGGGAGAAGAAAGAAGGAATGGAGAGAGAGAAAGAGAGAGATACGCTGGATCAGAATGACTAATTATTCTCAGTGTCCAATTAGCGGTCATTAAAAACTCACATCCAAGGACACTTCTGTGTCTGGGGCTCGACTCAAAACAAAAGCATAATTAAAGACTTTTTTTTTCCCACCCTCCCTGCGGTGTGTGTATGTTTATATAGTGTGTGGCCGAGCGAGAGAGAGAGAGAGAGAGAGAGAGAGAGAGAGTCTGTTGCATTTTGATCAGCCTGACCTGTCAAACGAGCTTTAATTTGGTTCAGATTCTCATAAAGAGTCTATAAAAGAAATTAAATTCATAATATTCCCCAAACTCTCTGTACTAGTTTCAAATAACTCACTTATTAATTCTTGTTATTTTATTTAATATTAACTGATAATAATAATCTAACCTGGTTATATTAAAAGAAACAGTTATTTATATTGCAACTGCACTAATATATATATATATATACACTACCGGTCAAATGTTTGGGATCACAGTGAAATGTTCTTGTTTTAATGGAGTATCTTCTTCCTTAACACAACAATGGACTGACGGGTCTCTAAAGAAAGTTGTTTCTTTCTGGTCATTGTGAGTCGGTCAGCAAGCCATCAACTGCTGATCTTCAGGTACTAAACTAACCTAGAATGTTGTTCTCCCTTTTATACTCACTTATTAGTAGAATGTCTTTCAGCTGTGATCACAATTGAGCAAGAGTGTCCTAACAACCAATTAGTCCAATAACATCCTTAACTTGGATTGGTGGTCGTACCAGGAGATTTAGACAGAGGACTGAGAATTACTGATAATAGGACTACATGCAAAATAAGCCTCTATACAAAAATAGACTTTAATACAAACATTTTTATTCTTTAAAAATCATCTGATACACTTATATTAATTGTGAAATGGACAACATTGTGAATTGCATGAAAATTGCATGAAGTAAAATTCTAAAGTGATCCTAAACTTTTGAGCGGTAGTGTATATATAATAGATTTACATTACTAGCTATAGTAACTTTCATTACGTCCTAATTTTGATTTATTGTAATAGTTTATTTATTCTGCAGCACTTAGTTTGACAGTATGCTGCTGTATATAAAAGGTTATTCAAAAAATAACATTTACCACCCAAAGCTTTGGGGTCACGTGTCATACTAGTAGTAGTTGCTCAGTAACAACAGTCTAGACAACAAAACATTATTCACAACATAAAACAAAATAAATAACATAAAACATATATATAGTGCTATTAAATAATAAACTATACTAACTATAATTTTTTTAGCATTTGCTGTTACTGTGAATATCTGTCATCTGTCAGATTTAAGACAATACGTACGTCATTGCTACAAATTGCTGTACACGTGTCATCAAAGAAACTGGTTTAATTTGAATCAGTGACCCCAAACCTTGCGTCGTAGTGTATTTTGATGGATGGCTATGTTTACATGCAGAGATCTTCTCCAGCCCTACTGAGTTCATTACGAGTATAGATTAACATTGAGGTGTTTATATATCATTGTACTCAACAACCTGATGAAATTCTGTTTACACGCACGCCACAAGCAATCGGATCCACACTGAGTACAACTTGGTGTAACTTTACCATGACAACGAGCATCAAGCGAGTTCAGTCTGAGACCAGTAGAAGGGGCAGTCGTGGCCTGAAGTTTAGGGATCTGGTCTTGTGACCGGAAAGTCTGGCCTCAAGCAAGGCACCTAACCCCCAGCTGCTCCCCGGGCACCGTGGATAGGGCTGCTTACCGCTCCGGGCACATGTGCTCACTGCTCACTAGTGTGTATGTTCACTAGTGTGGGTGTTTCACTGCACGGAGGGGTTAAATGTGGAGGTCAAGTTGTGTGCAAACATGTGGCTAATTCTAGTTATAAAAATCTAAAAAAAAAAATGAAATAAAAAGAAAAAGTCAGAGCCATATAGAGAGAGAGAGTTAGCTCCATTCACTCCAATGGAATGTTTTTTTTTCCCACAATAGCAGATCGTGGAACCTCGCAATAGTTCCCAGCAGTTAGCAACAGACTATATCTTATCACTGTTGTATCTCCATATCATAAGTGTATCTCCACTTTTGTCAATTTCTATTTTTCTACATCAATCAAATGCAGCAGAAAATCTCATGATGAATGGACCAATGGTCCAAAATAGCTGGTTCCATTGACTTCCATTAAAAATGGAGACAGTTTTTGGCTTCTGCTGTGAAGTTGCCATTTTGGCGTTATCATGGGATTATTGAAACCCCCATCAATTAAATACATGTTAGAAAGTTAGAATCTAAAGCAATAAGCAAAAGCTCCATAACCAACAAGGCGTGGAAGGCTTGTTGTCCACATTTCTCCTCAAACAGTTGCGAATTTTACTTGGAAAAATAAACACATGTAACTACATATATATATTGATGTACAATATGAATATTGTAAGTCAATGCATTATTGACCACTTATCACCAAAGATTGCAGCTCCGCCTCTCTCTGTCTATGTATTCAAACTGCCCGCCAATAACTTCCTGGAACTAATCCAAATCATACATGAATCACGTGACCACCGAGCGTTTTGAACTTCCGTTGACGCGACTCTCTCTCTATAAGGCTCTGGCAGAAGTATGTTTCCTGAGTTTTCAGTTGGCGTGCTCATGTCGTTTCTTCATATACTTGTCAGAACAGCTTGTTATTGTTTGAAGCACGAACGTTAACTCTTCTAAAGACCAGTTTCGACCTCCCACCATGTTGAAACTTCCTCTATGACACTGACACAGGCGTTTACACGGCTATTATTCTTCTATTAAACAAATTATTTATTACCTACGTCGTTCATTCGGATAGAAATTAAAATCGGAATGACTTCAGTCGCACTAGTCTATTCGGATTGAGGTACGTGGACGTATTCTATTCCGATTCAGCTATGAGTCGGATTATTAACGGATTATCAGGCTGCATGTAAACGTAGCCACTGTTTCAAGTTTTTGCTCACAGTGCTAAATAACATACAGTTAATTACTAATTAATTAATTAAGTATCATCAACTTCAACTTGTGTTTTAATGTATTCTAAATCTAAAATGTCTTCATAATTAAAATATATTGTTATACTTTTATATATACTAATTTACTCAAATAAACACATCACGACCAAAGCATCAGAACTATTTTTAAATGTTTTTATATTGTATTTATGTATTTATTGAAATTGCCATGTTTTAAAATAATAAAACTTTTCTTATTACATTAAATTACAACACACAAGCATTGCTTTTCTTCATAATAACAGTGTATGACTCATTTTCCTGCATGCATGACTCGTGTCAGCCTTTAACCAGCTCTACACGTAAGTATCTGTATTTAATAATACCCCAAGTCCTAAACCTAACCTTCACTTCAGGAGGAAATGGCTTTGCTCTTTCCTGTGAAAGGAAAAGAATAAAAAGGGAAGAAATTGAAAAAAGGTCAGGAATGTTTTCTTTGCAGGTTAAAACTGTTTTCTCTGCTTGCTACATTTCTAAATGCAACACAGCAGCTACACAAACTCTGGCTTGTTATGTATGTATTTATTTATTTATTTATTTATTTACTTGGTTCGTGTTTTTGACCGGTAATTACTTCTCTTAACTCTGGACGTTTCTCTGAGAGCCCTTACAAAATGTTCCAAATAAGTTTATTACATCATCAGACCAAAACACACACACAAGATTATTACTTATTTACAGAAATAAATATCTCCAATACAGTTTACAGGACAGGAGGAAAATTTGTTTACTTTAAATGTTCTATTGGTCCAATTATCATCATATATTCACACACTGTGTGGTAGAGTTCTAAACACTACCAGACAAACGTTTTGTTACACTACCAGACAAACGTTTTAGATACACTACCAGTCAAACGTTTTAGATACACTACCAGACAAACGTTTTAGATACACTACCAGTCAAACGTTTTAGATACACTACCAGACAAACGTTTTAGTACACTACCAGCCAAACGTTTTAGATACACTACCAGCCAAACCTTTTAGATACACTACCAGTCAAACGTTTTAGATACACTACCAGTCTAATGTTTTAGATACACTACCAGCCAAACATTTTAGATACACTACCAGTCTAACGTTTTAGATACACTACCAGCCAAACCTTTTAGTACACTACCAGACAAACGTTTTAGAACACTACCAGTCAAACGTTTTAGATACACTACCAGCCAAACGTTTTAGTACACTACCAGCCAAACGTTTTAGTACACTACCAGCCAAACGTTTTAGTACACTACAAGTCAAACGTTTTAGATACACTACCAGTCAAACGTTTTAGTACACTACCAGCCAAACGTTTTAGATACACTACCAGCCAAACCTTTTAGTACACTACCAGTCAAACGTTTTAGTACACTACAAGTCAAACGTTTTAGATACACTACCAGCCAAACATTTTAGATACACTACCAGTCAAACGTTTTAGTACACTACCAGTCAAACGTTTTAGATACACTACCAGTCAAACGTTTTAGATACACTACCAGACAAACGTTTTAGATACACTACCAGTCAAACGTTTTAGTACACTACCAGTCAAACGTTTTAGATACACTACCAGACAAACGTTTTAGATACACTACCAGTCAAACGTTTTAGATACACTACCAGACAAACGTTTTAGATACACTACCAGACAAACGTTTTAGTACACTACCAGACAAACGTTTTAGTACACTACCAGACAAACGTTTTAGTACACTAACAGACAAACGTTTTAGATACACTACCAGCCAAACATTTTAGTACACTACCAGTCAAACGTTTTAGTACACTACCAGTCAAACATTTTAGTACACTACCAGTCAAACATTTTAGATACACTACCAGTCAAACGTTTTAGATACACTACCAGTCTAACGTTTTAGATACACTACCAGCCAAACGTTTTAGTACACTACCAGACAAACGTTTTAGTACACTACCAGTCAAACGTTTTAGATACACTACCAGTCAAACGTTTTAGATACACTACCAGTCAAACGTTTTAGTACCCTACCAGACAAACATTTTTGAACATTACCAAGGGAGTGTTCTAAACCAAGGGACATACCAAAGAGACGAAACGAGATAACAGGCGAGAGTCCAATAACCATGAGTTCCAGCAAGAAGGGCAAGGCAAAGGCAGAGTCGAAAAAACAAAACACGGTCATACACAGAACCCAGTATACAGTGTTAGGCAGCAACAGAGTCTAGGGACATTAAAAGGTCATAGACAATAACAGTAACTAGAGTATTGGAACGCTTCTTAATGCTGCAATAGACAAAATTGGCAATGAGCATTGAGCAGGACGGAACTTAAATACACAGGTATACAGGTGATGACAATCAATAGTCAGGTGACACAGACCGGTAGTATGTCACATGACTCTGGTCGTATCAGTGTCATGTGATTGGTAATGGATGTATTTATACACTACTGCTCAAAAGTTTAGGGAAGTGCCCTAGAATTTCATTTTTATGCAATTTTCATGCAATTCACAAACAATATTGTCCATTTCAATGTAAGGATTTTTAAAAAATAAAAATGTTTGTATTAAAGTCTATTTTTGTATAGAGGCTTATTTTGCATATAGTCCTATTATCAGCAATCCTCAGTCCTCTGTCTAAATCTCCTGGTATGACCACCAATCCAAGTTAAGGATGTTATTGGACTAATTGGTTGTTAGGACACTCTTGATCAATTGTGATGCACAGCTGAAAAACATTCTACCAATAAGTGAGTATAAAAGGGAGAACAACATTCTAGGTTAGTTTAGTATCTGAAGATCAGCAGTTGATGGCTTGCTGACCGACTCACAATGACCAGAAAGAAACAACTTTCTTTAGAGACCCGTCAGTCCATTGTTGTGTTAAGGAAGAAGATACTCCATTAAAAACAAGAACATTTCACTGTGATCCCAAACTTTTGAGCCGTAGTGTATGTATATATTTAGTCCTATATCTTAATAAATCAAATAATAATAAGTAAATAATAAGTGCTGTAACTTCTTTTCTTGCCACCAGAATGAAGACGGAGACCAGTTCAGAGTAAAGATGTTTTGGAGGTGCTCTCGAAACCTGGACTAAACGGTTTCAGCATCTGTCCAGTCTTATAGGCCTGCCTCCATACTCCATCTGCCCCATGTGATCCATCTGGTCAAGTCGTTATCCCTGGGTTTTCTTTGGGGGTTCCTGCCATAAATGATGGGATTCACTGAACCATGAACTTCTCCTAACCTTTGTAGTTTTCAGTGTGCCCATCAGTACAAACAAGCTTTTAACAGACAGTATGTAAGAAATATTCACAACACGAGACCAGCAGGACTCGTAGGTAGGTCTCGTAGGTGAGCTCTGAGCTCTGCTTTCTACAGTTCTCTCCTGAAAACATAGAAAACCAAGCTTGCACACACACATACCTACAGCTCTGCACCTCCACTAGACCTTCTAACTCTCAGAGGAGCTCACAGGGAAGGAGAGGTGGAGAGAATGTGAAGAGAACAGATGAAGAAGGAATGGGAGAATGATAGGGGGTCTGAGAGGAGAACAAAAGGTTATCAGGGAGGAGAAGAGAGGAGAGATGAGGAGGAATTCAGAAAATGAGGGCAGAGAAAGTGAGGAGGGTAAGAGAGGACGAGCGAGAGACCTCCAGTTTAAAACACCCTCTCAAAGGACATTTAAACACACAGCTTTGTTTTTGTGAACTGTGGGGTCGCAGATGTGCATTCATTTCTCAGAGACAGCTAGACCCCAACCAGAACTAGTACCAGCTTAACACTAACCTTAACCTTAACCTCAGTCTTAACACTGACCCTTACATGAACCCGGACCTTCAAATTTAATCATTTCTATAATTTAGCAGAATCTGGTCCCCACAATACAAAAGGTCCCCTTAACGTGAGTGTATGAACAGGTTTTGGTCCCTATAATGATGCATAAACCTGACACACACACACACACACACACACTTTATTAAAATCACAAACACATCCTCACTCAGTGCCTCTCTCTCTCCTTTTCTCTCACTTTCATTTTCAATTAGTTTTTCTTTTTCTTCTCTTTCTTTCTAACATACTTTCTCTCTTTTGTCTCTTAAGAAATCTTTCCCCTTCTTTCTTTCTTTCTTTCTTTCTTTCTTTCTTTCTTTCTTTTTTTCATTTGCTTCTCTTTTTCACTCCTATGTTTCAGTCTTGCTCTTCTCTCTTTTTCTGTTCTCTCTCTCTCAACCATGTTTGCAAACCAAGTTTTTTCTCTCCTTTTTTATTCTGATCTATTCTCTTTTTTCTCTTTTATGTCACTCACTGTTTCTCTGTCCATTCTTCTCTTCCTCTTTTTCATTTTGTTTTTATCTTTCTTCTCTTTTTCACTCGTTTCTCTTTTCTTGTCTGTCTTTGTTGTATTTTTGCATTTTGTCCTCTTTACATTTTTTTTCTCTAGGTATAGTGTTCTTTCATTCTTTCTTTCTCTTTCTTTCTTTTTCTCTTTCTTTTTCTTTCTCTTTTTTCTTTCTTCATGTTTTTTTGCATCTTTCTGTTTCTTTCTTTCTCTTTCTTTCTTTTTCTCTTTCTTTCTCTTTCATTTT